>CM057095.1:13524958-13789163 GCA_029959045.1 Taenioides sp. WSHXM2023
AGAAGAAGAAGAAGAAGAAGAAGAAGAAGAAGAAGAAGAAGAAGAAGAAGAAGAAGAAGAAGAAGAAGAAGAGAATGTGGTTATGAACGGCGTCTGATACAGTTACATACCGGCCCGATACCAGTCCGATACTGGCTGGATACTGGCCCGATACCAGTCCGATACTGGCTGGATACTGGCCCGATACCGGTCCGATACTGGCTGGATACTGGTCCGATACTGGCTCGATACCAATCCACAGCTGTGCACTTCTTGTATTGTGCTGTTTGACTCGTGTTTGGGTTTAGAGCTGTTTCACAGGAAAACAGCAACAGGCTCAAAAATCAACATAAAAAACATTGTTCAAATAAAATAACCTGTGTAAAAGTGACTATGATTCAAAAGAGTACGTGTGAATGGTCTAAAGTCGTACTGTAGGATGTGTTTTGCTCATGGGCTGGGGCAGGTCACGTCCACAAAGGTCAAAGTCACAGCCTCAGTTTTACCTTTAGACTAAAAACTCAAAGGTCAAAAGGAGCAGCTCCCAACAGTCGTCTTTAAAGCTGCACTCTGTGGTTTTAGAGCTCAAAAATCCCTAGAAAAACTGACATTCTGACCATAGAGAAAAGTGCTGGACGGACCCTCCACCAGAAAAGTTACACAATACAGCTTTAAATAATGCTCTGGAATACAGAACCAAATACTGTTCTGGAGATGTTATTGCTCTGCCTGGAATGTTCCACGGTGTGACTTTAAACATTTCCCTCCAACATTTATTCATTACGGGTGTTACTATTGCTCAAAAACACTGTGATAATACTGAGAGTGGGGTCGCCTCTCCACAGATCTGACCTGGAACTTGGTCCTGGTCTGGTCTGGTCTCCATGAAAGTTTAATGCCAAACTTCCCACGTTTACATGAGAGCTTTAATTCCGATTAAAAGTCATTTAATTCAGAATAAAAATGTATTCCACTTTAAAAAGACCAGGTAAACACTTACCGGTAATTCCTAAGGAAAATTATTATTCAGAATTAAATTTAATTCTGTAGTAAGTGGGTGGTTTATTCTGATTTTAAAGCCGATTTAATTTATTCCTCGATCATGTAAACGTTTATTCTTCTTTAAAATAATTCCGTTCATTCGGTGCTCGTTGGGTCGTCCTTCTGACGTGATGACGCTCTGCAGATGGCGCCTGGAGGAAACGTTGGTCTGGAACCGAAACATTTATTTTAATAAGTTCACTGGAAGAAAAACTACAAATAATGAAAAGAGCAGATGGAAAACAGAAAAACACAAACCAAACTGAGATGACAAAAAGCCGGTAACAGCTGAAGTGTGAGTTTTTCTTCCGGTCGACGTAAATCTGTTCGTGTCCCTGTCCAATCAGAACCTTCACCACCCCCAGACGATGAGCAGAATTAAATAAAACCGATTTAACGTATTTTCCATGTAAACCTTAATTCGGAATTATTATTTCCACGGAAACAATGAATTTGGAGTTAAAAAACATCATGTAAACGTGGCCAGTGTGAAACATTCCAAACAAAGCGATAACAATAACATCTCCATGGAGAAAAGCGTTTGACGGAGCCTCCAACAGAAAAAGAAAAGTTACACAGTGCAGCTTTAAACGTGTTTCTTATGTCACTGTTAAAATTCTATGGCCTCATTATATAAAAGAAAATGAACTGTTTAATCTAAACGTGTGAGATGGTCTGCAGAGATGGTCTGCAGTGAGTCCAGAACTCTGCAGCGAGTCTTTAAACGAGGAGCAGAAAGAGCAGCCTACAAGTCCTGCACCGGAGTCAGGTTCAGTTTAGAACTGATTTAAAGATTTTATTGTCTGTTTTTAAAGTTTTGAACGGACTGGCCCCACAATACGACTCGGATCACACAGACACACAGACACACACAGACACACACAGACACACACAGACACACACAGACACAGACAGACACAGACAGACACAGACAGACACAGACAGACACAGACAGACACAGACAGACACAGACAGACACAGACAGACAGACAGACACGAGTTTTAAGTCTCGCCTTTAGACTCACTTTTATTCTTTGGCCTTTAACTCAGTGTGAGTTGTGTGCTCCTCTGTGTCTTTTAATTATTTTATTTTTTATTTATTTATTGTGAAATAAACCTGAAAGATCTGGTGTCATTGAACTCTTTTAAGTCACTTTTAACTGAACTTGAAACAAAACTATCAATTTGTAAATGTTTCACATAAGACTCGTTTTTATGATGCTTTGGTTTGTGTGAAAATGTGAACATTTTGTGTTATTGTTTTGTGTCTGTGCTGATGCTCCTCTTGGCCAGGACACTCTTGAAAAAGAGATTTTTAATCTCAATGAGTTTTTTTTTATCCTGGTTAAATAAAGGTTAAATAAAAATAAATAAATAAATAAATAAATTGTTTATATATTTTATTCTTTTTAATGCTGCTTTTATTTATTGATTTTATTATTATTATTTTATGTATTGATTCTGTTGGTTCCTTTTGTCATAATCTTCCTGAATTTATAAATGTTTAGAAATGTTTATAAAATGTGTTACACAAATAAAGTTGGGCTGGACTGGATAAATGAGCTGAACTGTGCGGTCCCGGTCGGTCTGGGTCGGTCCAGGTTGGTCTGGGTCGGTCTGTTCCGGTCGGTCCGGGTCGGTCTGTCCCGGACTGTTCCGGTCGGTCCGGGTCGGTCTCGGACTGTCCCGGTCGGTCCGCTCTGTTCAGGATCTCAAACGGGATTTCGGGAGAATCTCATTGCACAACGTTAGCTCAATGATTAAGCAAAGTTTGACTCCAAATATCGCCATTTCCACAAAACCAAAAACTCTTTTAAACTGTGCAGATTCGTGACGTGACGCAAACACCGCGGCTATCATCTTTACACGGTTTTTCTTTTTTTTTAACCTTCCTTTTTCTTTTTCACCCGCATTTCTTCGCCGGCTAAGCTAACGTTAGCGCTCAGATCTATCTCTGTTATATTGAAGCTGTATTAAAAATTACGCAAAATATTGAGATGATGTGTAAATATCTACGGAGTATGACGGTTTTAAGCGGAAAGTGTAAGAAAAGAGCGAAGATTTACGCACCTGTCGGCCCCATCGTTTGAATGAATCTGTCAGGTCCGTGTGCGGCGTAATGTTCTGAGGACTACAAAACCAAAGGACTACATTTCCGGGTTAGAGGAGCGCCACCGGAAATCTTAATTTACAACTTCCTGTTTAATAAAAACGTATTTTTTATTTTAATTTTACTTTTTCTATGCGGTAGAAGGAGAATAAATACTGAAAATGCTTTATATTTTCATAGTACAAATAATAATAAAAAATAAAAAATATAACAACGTTTAAAAAAACAACTACTCACGTATTGACCATTATTGGTAAAAATAAATAAATACATTAAAAAAACAAACAAACAAACAAACAAACAAACAAAAAATACATTTTAAGATATAGTGGGCAAGTCTGATCCAAACTCTCGGTTTGTACACTGACGTACTTCAGATTATTTGGTCATAAATATGGACTTAGTCCAGGTTTAGTTTGTGACAAACAGCAGAGCGCTTATATAAAGCCCAAGTTCCAAATGGAAACAGATGTTTAATATCATTATGAAACTTGTTCACTACTTTGTCTTTTTTTTTTTTGCAGATGTGCAGCCAACACTTTTTACACCACAAACTGAAGAGTTAGAATTTTGCATAAGTCTGGACCTGGGACACTCACCAAATTAAACATGAACAAGAGAAAAGTGCATTAAACAGGAGCTGGAGCTGGAACGTCCTTCAGTGGTGACCCAAGTCAGCGATGAAGAGGAGGAAGACAAATCTGCTCCAACTGACTTAAGTAACGAAGATCGGCCCAAACCCCAGAGATCTGCAGCCAGCAGCTCAAAACTCAGAAATGAAACAATGGCCAACGGTGAACATGTTTAAATAAATCCACGAAAAACTAAAAAGTACATGTGCGAGGAGTGTGGAAGGCGTTTGGGTGGAGAGTGACGTGGAGGAGGCACATCATGACCCACTCTGATGCCAGAACACTGTTCAGTCTGCAGCAAAAGATTCCTCCAAAAGAGCCACCTGGACGCCCACATGGTCACTCAAACGGGCGAGAAACCTTTCAGCTGTCCAGAGTACCACAGCCGGTTCAGCCAGAGGCCAAACCTGGTGCGTCACATGACCATCCACTCTAGTCTTACAGCTAGAGCTTCGCCCAGAAGTCTGACGTTCAGAGACACGCTGAAGCAAAGGATTCAAACCCACATGGGACACATCTCTGGACACAGCTCACCCGCTCGCTGCCGTGTTCCAAACAGGAAGTGTTCATGGGCGTGTTTGGGCTCCATGGACACTGGCTCCAGTTCAGTTTGTGTGTGGCCCCTCTGTCTGTACCTGCTGCTGTCAGGATCCTCACTCTGACCTTCAGATGTTGGCATTTTGTTTTCTAACTACGATATATTTAGTTTAAAAAATGTTAATTTGTAAATTGACTTTGAGCTTTAAGTCATGTTCTAATGTTCTACTGTTCTTCCTCAGAAACAGAGCTGGAGTTGTGTTTTGTTTCATTCACATGTTTGAGGAACTCTTTATTATGAGTCTGTCTCCTTCTGTGCACAGACAGACCTGTTCCTGAAGTTTGTTTGTAGCTGTGAATAAAATTGTGACTGAAATATTTAAATATAAATGTTTAATCCTGAGCAAATACCTTTAGTTTGGTTCAGCCGAGGACTCATCACCAGGAACACTACATACTGCATATGTCCTCTGCATTTGACCCGTCCTCAGTGTCTCTGGGTTAAAACCAGGAGCAGTGGGACCATCTCCAGGTCTTGGTCTGGTCTGGAACATTTGACGTGTTGTGCGTGTTTTGGGTTGACACAGAAAGAACATGCAAACTCCACAGCCTCAGGTGTTGGAGATGCTCATGACCGTGACTCTGTGCAGACTCCGTCCAGCAGGGGGCGCGGGCTCGGCTCTTCAGCGGAAGTGAGCGACACAAAGGCTGCGCTTAGCTCCAGGCTAAAGCTAAAGCCACTTTGTGTAGAAATGTCGGAAAAAGGACAGATTTTCCGCGCGCTGGTGACGGAGCGGCTGACTGCGGCTGCGGAGGAGATCTTTGCGCTGTTCGAAAGGACGATAGCGGAATATGAGGAGGAACTGTGCCGCTCCAAAGAGGAGAACCAGAGAAACCAGAAGAACCAGAGGAACCCGCGGCTCCTGCAGACTGTGGCCGCGGAGGGGCTGCGCTCTCCCGGCTCCGAGGCGAACGTCCCGCGGCCACACGCGCTCTCAGGTCTGGAGCTCGTGTCATTAAAGCTCTATCACGGTTTATTTCAGCACATCTCCAGAGAACGCAGAGACCCTGAACTCTGAGTCTCTTGTGCTGTGGTTTTTGTGATTTCTCTGAGTTTGACCTCATTTCGTGACCTCCTCCGTCACGCGCAGGTTTAACAGGAGGATGAATGAATGAATCTGCAGTTTGATGATCGTAACGGGGTCATCACATGAACAGCGACATTAAAACAACCAGTATTTATGATATGACATAATATTAGATATTAGATCTGATTCTGAAGGGAGTTTGGGGGAAACGGGTCCTCAGATGTTTGGAGAAGGTTAATGGTTCAAACTGGAGCTGCGTGAATGAAACAGTCCCAGAGTCCAACACTTTCTGTCAGGAGCTCAAGTGAACCACACGGAGCAGGTTTTTCTCTATTATATCTTTATATATATTTATATTTATACATAATAAAAACACAGCCTTTTGTCGTCATGCAGAAAGAGGAACGTCTCAACGCCACTGCCAAAAATGTAGAGCACTGAAAAATGTATGAAATGTGTCCTAACTGTGAGTGGGCTCGCATCTCCACAAACCTGACTCTTATTTGTCCTGGAGAAGGGCCTCCTCCCTCTTGGTTCCATGGAAATGTTGTCCCTTTGGCTGTAATATTCCACAGTATGGCATTAAACTCCTCTGTCTCCATGGAGAATGTTTTACTTTTCATTTCCATGTTTTGTCACGTTTTCCACCTCCAGAAAGTTCCACAGTGCAGCTTTAAAGGCCCATCTGACTGTTCTCTGATCTGTTCTGATGTTTCCTGGTCACACACACCTGGAGTTGTGTTTTGTTTCATTCACACGTTTTACACACAAACCAGCAGATTTAGGCTTTAGAGTTCTTCTCTCAAACACTCTGCTCCACCTTGTGATGTCACGTCTGGGATGATTTTCATCTCTGGAACTGAGCGGGTTAAATCTGTACAGAGGTTGACAGGTGTCCGTGAGCGGCGCTGGGCAGAGCAGCTCTTTGGTCCTGTGTGATTTTGCACTATAGCTGTTACTATGGCGACTCATATTTGTGTTCTTACAGGTGTGAAAGTGAAATCTGCCGCAGAAGAAAAAGAAGAAGAGGAGGAGGACGATTGTCGGGGGTACGATGAAAACAACACACAGACGACCATCATAAAAGAAGAATACATCAAACAGGAAGAGGAGGAGCAACTGCAGGACTTCAGCTTCTTCTCCCGAAAGAACGACGAAGACGGCGACCAGACGGACCACGAGGAGGACTGGGAGGCGCCGTGCAGCAGCTCGTTCCAGCACGGCGAGGCGGAGCCGGAGGTGGACTACTTTAGCCAGGTGTATATGCAGGCGCTGGAGCAGAACCCGAACCGGACCCCCGCCATGAGACAACCCAAGTGTCCGGAGTGTGACCAGGAGTTTGACCTGAAGGAGGACCTGCAGACGCACATGCTGGAGGTGCACGGAGGAGACAAACACATCAGCTGCCCGGTCTGCGGCAGAACTTTCACACGGAACGGTTCACTCAAACTGCACATGGCGATGCACATGCACGAGAAACCTTACAGCTGTCCGGTGTGTAACAGAGGCTTCACGCAGAAGGGAAACCTGCGCTCGCACATGGCGCAGCACACGGGCGAGAAACCGTTCAGCTGTTCAGAGTGCGACGCGCGCTTTCCCATAAAGAGGACGCTGCTCAGACACATGAAGCTGCACACGGGCGAGAGACCGTACAGCTGTCCGTACTGCGAGAAGAGCTTCACACGGAAAGAGCACGTGCGCTTACACATGGCGGTGCACACGGGGCAGGCCACGCCCAAAAAACGCCGCGTAATGCCGACGAGGAGCGAGCGCGACGGAGCGGACACGTCCAATGACTCCAGCGGCGCCGGGTTATACGGGGGCGGAGCCAACGAATAACTCAGAACGCCACAAATGATCAGGGAGAGAGAGGGGAGCAGAGAGAGGGGAGCAGAGCGAGGGGAGCAGAGCGAGGGGAGCAGAGAGAGGGGAGCAGAGAGAGGGGAGCAGAGAGAGGGTAGCAGAGAGAGAGGAGCAGAGAGAGGGGAGCAGAGAGAGGGGAGCAGAGAGAGGGGAGCAGAGAGCAGAGAAAGGAGCAGAGAGAGAGGAGCAGAGAGAGAGGAGAGCAGAGAGAGGAGCAGAGAGAGAGGAGCAGAGAGAGGAGCAGAGAGAGAGGAGCAGAGAGAGAGAGGAGAGCAGAGAGAGAGGAGCAGAGAGAAGAGAGGAGCAGAGAGAAGAGGAGCAGAGAGAAGAGGAGCAGAGAGAAGAGGAGCAGAGAGAGGGGAGCAGAGAGAGAGGAGCAGAGAGAGGAGCAGAGAGAAAGAGGAGCAGAGAGAGGAGCAGAGGCGATCTCCAAAAAGTCAAATCCACAAATGTTTTTTTTTCTGTCAGTGACGAGGTTCAGTCTCCCGCCGTTTGTCTCCAACCACACCACTACATCTGGGAGGGCATCTGACACATTGAGTCTTAAGTGTTGCCCCCCAGATTACGGGGTAATCTGAAGTGACCTCTGACCCCACAGACCTCAGATTTGTGACCTCTGACCCCACAGACCTCAGATTTGTGACCTCTGACCCCACAGACCTCAGATGTGTGACCTCTGACCCCACAGACCTCAGATGTGTGACCTCTGACCCCACAGACCTCAGATGTGTGACCTCTGACCCCACAGACCTCAGATTTGCGACCTCTGACCCCACAGACCTCAGATTTGTGACCTCTGACCCCACAGACCTCAGATGTGTGACCTCTGACCCCACAGATCTCAGATTTGCATGCCGCGGTCGCCGTGAGCCGTGGTGACCTACACTCGTGTCGTGCATGTCAGAAGTTTAGAGCAAAACTTGTAACTGTTTCTGTAAAAAATGTGTTCATCTTATTGAGTCGGGCTGAACGATACGAGGAAAAGAATCGATATTCGAGAACGATTTTGTGTTTGAGGTCCTTTGTTATGAGAAATGGACCCTCTGAACTTTAAACCGTGTTCTGATGTTCTGATGTTCCTCAAAAACACCTGGAGTTGTGTTTGTTTCATTCACATGTTTGAGGAACTCTTTATTATTAGTCTGTCTACATCTCCAAAGCTCCAAACGCTCTGTTCCACCTTGTGATGTCATCAAGTGGTAGTTTTCAAGTGAACAGCTCCTTTTACCTTTAGTTCAGTTCTTCCTCCTCTTGGTGCATTTTATGCCTCACACTCGGTCAACAAATGAAGCTAAAAAAGGCAAAAGAAACTGAGGCCGAGGATATTGAGAAACAAAAGGATCTCACCGACATTTTCATGGCGTTTAAAAACACAGTGGAGCACTTCCTGTATCACCACATGACAGGGACAGATTGACAATCTGTGCGTTCTGGAAAAGTCCAGAACGGCCGTCCGGTCTTTTTTTATTTTTTATTTTTGTCGACCGGCCATGTTCAATAAACAAAATGTCGAGTCTAACACCTGAGATCCAGAGGGCTAAACTGAGTTCAAGGTCTTTAATATAAACTCACTAACATGTACATGTGTATGTGTGTGAGTGTTTTCAGTCTGAGAGAAGAACTCGTGTTAAATCTGCAGGTTTGTGTGTTAGACATGTGAATGAAACAAACACAACTCCAGGTGTTTGTGTAGAAAACGACATCAGGACACGACTCGACAAAAATAAAAACTCAACCGAGACGCGAAAACAGGAAAAAGCCTCAAATTTCAGTCAAACTGCAAACTTTGTGCTGTTGCGTTATTTTTTGCGATATCGATTATTGCATCTGCCATTATGACATATCAATATTTTTTCGATATACTGTGCATCCCTGTTATTAATTTATAGATTTTCTCGACTAAAGTCAAATGATTAAAGATAAATTGGTGGTGAAATGATCGTGGTAAAAGTTCAGCTGTAGGTCATTTAGATGTTAAAAACAAGAGACTTTCTATAAGAACAGCGGTGGATGAAGTACTCTGTTACTGAAGTAAAAGTACAGATACAAAAGATTTACAAAAGTAAAAGTATCACATGAAAAAATCTACTGAAGTAAAACTATTAAAGTACCTGTTTTAAAATGTACTTAAAGAGTAAAAAGTAAATTTCAGAGATTTTTGGAACAATTAAAGCGTCAGAAGTGGTGATTTTGACTCATTGAGCTGATGTTTATTGATTCAATTTATTTCTTAAATTTTCTCGCTGTTTTTGTGTTTTTGGGACTGAAACTCAAATGAAATGTGCTCAAAATAAGTTTCAGCCAAGAACTTTTTACTTTTCAGTCCAGATCTAAAATGTAGTGGAGCAGAAGCCAAATGTAGTGAAATAAAATCAATTTTACAGTGGAAACTTTTGACTTTGTACAGTAGATCTGCAAACTCTGAGAATTCACTCCGACCTCGGTGGAGCCAGGCCTGTTCGATATATCGATCAAGTAAATACAGACGATAAACAATAATACTGAAACTCATTTTGTCACTGACACAAAACTCTAAAAAAATATCCCCAAAAAGATTCTAAAAATATGATTTAAAAAAATACACAACTGCAAATGCCTCCAAACCTCAGATCTGCTCTTTCTGCGGCTTTGTCTGCGGCTCTGTCTCCGGTTCTGTCTCCGGCTCTTTCTGCGACTCTTTCTGCGGCTCTTTCAGTTCTGATACTGATGTTAGAGCTTTAAATCTCCTCTATTTCACCAAACCGACTCCTGTGAGCTTCACGTCATGTTCTAACGCCGTTTCCTCCTCAAAAACACCTGGAGCTGTGCACAAACACCAAAATGTGGCTGTTTGCTGCAGGTGTCGCTGCAGGTAGAGGGCGCTCTTGGAAAAAGGATCAAAACTTTGGACACAACGAAATCCAGGCGTTCCAAAAGGTAAAAATCGCAGGAGCTAAAGTTAAACAACCTTTATTTAAATGGCAAAGGTCAACGTGTTTAGCTCACGACTCTTCATCACGGCTCAGGTCATGGAATAAGAATGTTTTCAGTCTCTTAGGTCGGGTTCGGTTCGGTTCGGTTCGGTTTGGGTTTGGTGTAGGTCAGGTTTGTTTATTCGTACCTGTAGGTAAATTTGTTTTGCAGATTTGAGCGGCTGGTCTCATATTTCACATTTCATTCATCCTCTACACAATAAACACATAAAAACACAGTGACAAATAAAGTGTCCCACAGCTCCAGGACAGAATCAGAATCAGAAAAGCTTTTATTGCCATTGTCAGTGAACACAATTCACAGACGAGGAACTTGCTTTGGTGATGAGGTGCAACATAGAACACTGAATAATAATAATAATAATAATAATAATAATAATAATATAAAGTAGAGATATCACTATTAAAAAAATAAAGTATCACTATTTAAAAATAAAGTAAGGGCATGCAAAAAAATGTAAGATATATAATAAAAAAAATAAAAAATCTGCTCTGGTATCAGTGATATCTGTAATCAGCAGAGACGTAAATGTCCCATAATCCTCTGCTCTCTTTAAATGTCCCATGATCCTCTGCTCTCTTTAAATGTCCCATGATCCTCTGCTCTCTTTAAATGTCCCATGATCCTCTGCTCTCTTTAAATGTCCCATGATCCTCTGCTCTCTTTAAATGTCCCATAATCCTCTGCTCTGTCCTAATGTCGTTTCCTCGTCACAAACACCTGGAGTTTGTTTTGTTTCATTCACATGTTTAACACACAAACCTGCAGATTTAACACGAGTTCTTCTCTCAAACTGAAAACACTCTGTTCCACCTTGTGATGTCATCATGTGGTGATACAGGAAGTGCTCCACTGTGTTTTTAAACTCCACACACCTTCACTAGAATCATTTGGATCATTTCAGTCCTGGAATTGCCGATCTCTACTGAACTAAAGGGAAAAGGAGCTGTTCACTTGAAAACTACCACTTGATGACATCACAAGGTGGAACAGAGCGTTTGGAGCTTTGGAGATGTAGACAGACTAATAATAAAGAGTTCCTCAAACATGTGAATGAAACAAACACAACTCCAGGTGTGTTTTTGAGGAGGAACAACATGACTTCAACCTCACAGGAGTCAGTTTGTGTGATATAGGACTACTACTTTCCTCAAATACTTTTTTTACTCTTATTTGAGTATTTTCATGGACCACTACTTTGTTCTTCTCCTTGGGTAATATTATTTTGAAGTAACTCTGACCCGAGTGCGGTTTTGGCTGCTGCCCTTCTGCCCGCGACGGAACAGAAGGATCCAGAAGGCCGACGCGTTCACACTCGGCCGTGGTTCTTTCCTGATTCTTGAAGCTTTTCGTGCGGGACTCTTGAATGTTCCGCGGACACGTTCTGACGAGCTGTAAATACGACTGTGAACCCTTCAGAGCGTTTGTGTTGGACTGAAGCTGTAAGACGCCGCTGTAAACGTGGGACAGTTGGTTTTAGAGAGTCTTGTTTGCATGTGGAGCTGTAAAAGTCTGTGTCATGTTTATTAAATATGAAAGAACGGATTTGTGCTTTTGCTTTGGTCAGCGACTCATCTGCAGTGTTTTTTATTACTATTTTAATTATGTTTTATTTTAGGTTGGGTGACCAGATGACCCTATTTACCCATTTGACCAATTTGAAGTTATTTGTTTGGGTAAAATACGGAAAAAACTGCTTAAAAATGACCAAAACATGAAGAAAATCTGACTCTACTGACTCCTGTTCGTCAGGAATGGGCTGAGTGCAGAACAGTTTTCCTTAATTCCGCACTCGAATCACTATTTTATTATTACCAACCACCAAAAAAAACCCAAAACTGGTCACCTCATGGACATCAGGTTTCCCTTATTCTTCTTCTTTTTATAAATTTTTTTAATAACTTAAAACGAAAGCAAGACAATAACAAAACTCACATATGTGTAAACTTAAACTGAGGCAGATCCACATACAGAGAAATAATCAAATCAAGAAATGGAGGAAGTGTTTAAAAATAAAATCCTAATTCTTCTGTAATATTGAGTGATTTGACAGATTTATTGTTAGAAATACTTTTTTACGGTTTGCACAGAATTCTTGATGTCTACTTTACTTTGGCAAAAGGTGTTTCAGTTTCCTTGAATTTGGATAGAAGTAAATTGGTCGAGAAGATTTTGCGAATTATTTTCCAGTTTAGTTCTTTGATGTTGTTATTCATGCAGTATTTACACCAGTTTATATTTGGGTTAGGCTTTGTTGCTTCTGTAATGATGATGCCTTAAAGGACTCCGGAAGCTGCAAACCGCAGTGCGCGAAAACAGAAGATCCATGCCGGAAACAGAAGATCCATGCCGAAAACAGAAGATCCATGCCGAAAACAGAAGATCCATGCCGGAAACAGAAGATCCATGCCGGAAACAGAAGATCCATGCCAGAAACAGAAGATACAGTAGTACAGGGCAGGATGCTCCTCGGTAGCGATGGGCAGATGAAGCTTCATGAAGCATTGAAGCTTTTTGTCCAGTTGCTTCACTCCAGATCAAAGCTTCTTGAAGCTTCATTTGCTCCAGTAGGACATCGACTGGACGCAAAAATATCAGTCGGCATGAATTTAAAGTGTGTGGCATTTTGCAGAAAGTCTGTGAATAAAACTGTCAGTAAAATAAAGAAGTATGAAAAACGTGTATATTGTAGTGACGGCAGTGTACTGTGTATGTACTGTGTATATACTGTACGTATGCTGTGTGTACTGTACGTATACTGTGTGTATACTGTGTGTATTTGTACTGCAGTATGGAAAATGATTATTTGGAAATGAAGCCAAAATGCAAATTGCCAAAATCCGAACCACTTCCTGAATCAGTCACGTGGTACAGCCGCGCAGTGAAGAGTCTGACGTAATTTTCAGCTCCTCCCCTAAATGACGTAAGCGTCAATACGGAACGTCACGTCTCTGCTCCTCGGCTCTTTCAGCTCTTTTTCTTTTGTTAAACTTGATTCTAGTTATTTGCTCTAAACGAAACTCACTGAAATTACGCGAAACTAAACAGAGTTTTAACGAGTTTTGAAGTTCTTTTTACATTTCCCCTGGACACGAAGGACAACGGCAGCAAAAGATGGCGTTTCCCGCACCAGGCTCAGACAGAACCTGTGGCCGAACCTTCGGCCGAACCTTCGGGAAAAGGGCGCTCGTATTTCGGACTCGTTCTCTGTTTGAGCGGGATTCGTTCGTGGATTCAGGACGTTTAAGTTTTTTTTTTGTTTTTTTTTTTTTTTTCATTATTGTTACGCTGAAGCGCAGGGGGCGGAGACTGATGACGCACACACGTACGCAGCACGTCACGTACGCAGCGTAGCACGTCACGTACGCAGCACGTCCTGGTTCCTGAGCGGCTGTACCTCGGAGCTGGTGGTCCTGCAGGAGCGGGCCGGAGGATGCGCGTTATTCGGATAAAAAGCTTTGGTAAGGCACTTTACTTTTGTACTAACACGCGCCATTTTAAGTTTAAGTTTTAAACCAGTTTTCTAATGTTTTTCACTTTAATGACATGAAACGTGAACTCTTGTTTTACCTTCAACAACAGTGAAATGTTTAAATAAGCCATAAAATAACTTATTTAAACATTTCACTAATACTAGTCACATGACACGATAGTTTAACTCGTTATGTTTCCAACGATATATTTGATGAATATTTTCTTTCCCGAGTCCTTCTGTGGAGCCCAGACCTCCTCACGCCCTCACCTGACTGCTCTCTGCGGGTTTATGTCAAAACCTTCTCCCTGTGGCTGGTACTTGTAGGCCACGGGCTAGGATAGTCACGTGTGCACCCCCCCCCACAACCCTATAAATTTGGTATCACTGGAAACCTTGGGATGTCTAGATTACAATTATAACTGGTAACAGTAAAAAAACTGGGACTTGCTATGACATATCAATAGTTTTATTGACCTACCATAAAACTCATGAAATGGCTGAATGCGAAACATGTGATTTCTCCACATGATACAAAGACTCAGTAAATCATCAATTTTTCACTTAAATAAACATATAAGGCATGAAATGAAAGCGAACTCTGTGCCAAATCATTCCCTTTTTAAATGATATGTCTGTCTTAATTGTGTCTGAAGATATGCTTTAGTGAAGTATGACACCATATAAACAATAAATGCTCGTATGACAATACATGATGAATATGACAATAGTTCTGTTTTCATCATAATTCAAGATGAAGAAAGCCCAATCTCTCAGCTTTGATCTCATGCCAAAAGTAATCTGGTAGGACAAATACTAGCAAAGATATCATATGTTTTACCTAGTGATCGATAAAACACTTAAATGAATGCTGAAGATCGCATAATGATCCCATATTCAGCTTAAAATTTGAAATGCCATATGTTTCGAGGTATCAACAAACCTACACTTGCAATATTACCACTTTCATTTCCATCATATACAATGTTTGATATGTCTCAGTGTGCCACAATAACTCAATAACCAGTAACACATAAATTGACACAAAAAGTCAATCTCGCCAAGCTTTCAAAACGTATGTCAGAAACAATAACTGATTCTGTTACTTATTTTTTCTGAAACATAAAAGAAAACTAATGAACATGTTTTTTTCGGTCGTTTTGTTTTAATGAGTTTTTTGTGCATTTATTTTGACCTGTAACATAGATCATCTCAGTCTGAATCACAGTCACTTTCATCTTCCACAAATGATTCAAAGTCAGCATCGATATCACAAACCAGATCTGAATCTAAGTCATCCAGGTCCTCACTGAAGTCCTCAGTTACCACAGTTTCCTGAGCAATATGTAGAAGTTCTTTTGGCAGGAAATCACCTGCGCTGGTGAGAGCCGCAGCTGGTTGCATCGCGCTCCTCTATTTTCCAACTTTTTTTGCTCTTTACCCTTTTTGTGTGTTTGTACTTTCTGTAAATAGTGTGTATAAAGTTAAGTACTTCAGAAACGCGTTGGTTCTGCTTCGCTTCAACTTTTCTTTTGTTGGATTTTCGCCAATTTTCACCGGCGCGATGTGCGTGGGCCCGCGACCCCCCATTGTATACACAAAGGATCAGCTGTTAGCGCTGCGCTGCGCTGCGCTGTAGTGTTCCCCCGAGACCGCCATGACATCCCGGCGGAGCTGCTACGGAAGACGCGCAGGGGCCGACGTGCTGGACGCAAACTCCGGGAAAAGAAGAGACGCTTCAGACCTGTGCTCCCCTCTGTCATCGCGGGAAACGTGCGGTCTATTTCGAACAAGACGGACGAATTAGCGGCGCTCACGCGATATCAGCGGGAATACAGAGACAGTAGCATCATGCTTTTCACGGAGTCCTGGTTGACCCCGCAAATCCCGGATTCAGCTATTGCTATGGACAACTTTCACCTGCTGCGCGCAGACAGGACGGCAGAGAGTGGTAAGAAGAAAGGAGGAGGTCTGGCTCTGTTTGTGAATGAGAAGTGGTGCAAAGCTGGACACTGTACAGTGAAGGAACAGCTGTGTAACAGAGACATTGAGCTGCTGGCTGTTAGCATGAGGCCATATTATCTGCCCCGGGAGTTCTCACATGTGATAGTGATCGCTGTCTATGTTCCTCCCTCTGCTAATGCTGAGACAGCATGTGACACACTGCACTCCTGTACTAGCACACTACAAACAAAGCATCCACAGGCTCTCTTCCTGATTTCTGGAGACTTCAACCATGCATCTCCTGCACCTGTTCTGCCTACATACACCCAGTATGTTACCTGCCCCACAAGCGACAATAAAACACTGGATTTATTTTTTGCCAACGCCAAGGAGGCTTATTCTTCATCCCCACTGCCTCCCCTGGGTAGAGCGGACCACAACATTGTCCATCTGCGGCCTGTGTACCAGCCTATTGTGCACAGACAGCCTGTGGTGCCCCGTGTGGTGAAGAAGTGGACTGCTGAGAGTGAGGAGGCTCTGAGAGACTGTTTTGACACCACAGTGTGGACAGAGCTCTGTGACCCACATGGAGAGGACATCAATGCAGTGACAGAGTGCATCACGGACTACATCAACTTTTGTTTTGAAAACATCGTCCCCTCCCAGACGGTGCGGTGTTTTTCAAACAACAAGCCGTGGATTAACCCTGACATAAAAGCTCTGCTGAAGGAGAAGAAGAGAGCTTTTAGGTCAGGGACCAAGGAGGAGCTGAAGGCTGCACAGAAGAGGCTGAGGAGGAAAATCAGGACGAGCCAAGCCAGCCAAAAGAGAAGGATGGAGCAGCAGCTTCAGCAGAAGAACATCCAGGGGGTGTGGAGAAGCCTCAAGACGATCTCAGGCTTCAAAGCACCTCCTGCCCAGACGGAGGGGGATCTGCGGTGGGTGAACAAGCTCAATTCTCACTTCCTGAGATTTGATCAATCACCCACCACTCCCCCCACCCAGCTGCCAGCTCTCACCTCCCCAGCTGGACAATGGGGAACTCCTGCACCTCTTCACACCTCTGCCTCTGCTCTTCAGCCCACCACTACACATGGACTCACCCATCCCCCCAGCCTGCCACTGTCATTTTCTACAGCCCAGGTGAGACTGGAGCTCAAGAAGTTCAGACCCAGGAAGGCAGCAGGACCAGACGGCATCAGCTCCAGGCTCCTTAAGTCCTGTGCAGACGAACTGTGCGGAGTTATGGAGCATGTCTTCAACATGAGCCTTAAGCTGAGGGTGGTACCACAACTCTGGAAGACCTCCTGCGTGGTACCAGTGCCTAAAACACCGCACGCTAAAGACCCCAGCAGCTTCAGGCCGGTGGCTCTAACATCGCACCTGATGAAGACACTGGAGAGACTGGTCCTTGGCCACCTCCGCTCCACCGTGAGCTCAGCGATGGACCCGCTGCAGTTTGCGTACCGGCCTGGCATCGGAGTGGAGGACGCCGTCATCTACCTGCTGCACCGCTCACTGTCTCACCTGGAGAACCCCGGCAGCACTGTGAGGATTCTCTTCTTTGACTTCTCCAGTGCTTTCAACACCATCCAGCCACTGCTCCTGAGGGACAAACTGGAGACCGCCGGTGTGGACTGTGACCTGGCAGACTGGATCCTGGACTACCTCACAAACCGGCCCCAGTTTGTGAGAGCCAAGAACTGCGTGTCTGACCTACTGACCTGCAGTGTGGGGGCGCCCCAGGGCACTGTCCTCGCGCCCTTTCTTTTCACCCTTTACACTGCAGACTTCAGACACAACACGGACAGCTGCGTCCTGCAGAAGTTCTCTGATGACTCTGCCATCATTGGCTTCATTAAGGATGATGACGATGTGGAGTACAGAGGACTAGCGCAGGACTTTGTGGACTGGTGTCAGCAGAACCACCTCATCATCAATGCAGGGAAGACCAAGGAGATGGTGGTGGACTTCCGCAGACGCCACTCTACTGTCACCTCAGTGAACATCCAGGGAAGGGACATTGAGAGAGTGGACTCTTACAAGTACCTGGGTGTTCATCTGAACAACAAACTGGACTGGACTCACAACACAGATGCACTGTACAGGAAGGGCCAGAGTCGGCTCTATCTCCTGAGGAGACTCAGGTCTTTTGGAGTGAGGGGGCCACTCCTGAAGACCTTCTATGACTCTGTAGTGGCATCAGCCATCCTGTACGGTGTGGTCTGCTGGAGCAGCAGCATCACAGAGAGGGAGAGGAAGAAGCTGGACAAGGTCATCAAGAAGTCCAGCTCCGTCCTGGGCTGTCCTCTGGACTCAGTGCAGCAGGTGGGGGACAAGAGGGTCCTGGCTAAGGTCATTTCTATGCTGGACCATGAGTGTCACCCCCTGCAGGACGCCCTGTCTGCTCTGGAGAGCAGCTTCAGTGATAGACTGATTCACCCTCGCTGTGTGAAGGAGAGGTTTCGCAGGTCTTTCCTTCCTGCTGCTGTCAGACTGTACAATGAACACTGTTAACACTGAACATGTGTCATTCAACTCTATCTATGTGCAATACTGAAGACCTCTGGTACAATTCACTTATGTCATTTACTGATATTTATCCTGTCTGTACATAAACATAGTCATATTACTGTAAATAACATAATATACTGAAGTCACTTTACTGAGACTTACTCTGTTCATATGCTGCACTGTTACTTTTATTGTACATAATAGTTTTTTTGGTATTTTATATTTTATATTTTGTATTTTTGTATTTTATATTTTTGCTCCACTGGAACAAAATTAGAGTCTATCTTTAAGTCTATTTCTAAATTATTATTTTTTTAGCCATTATCTATTATCTTGTTTTATTGCATGTTCCATTTTCCTGCTGTTCTTGAACTGTGCGTTGCAACACTGGAATTTCCCCACTGTGGGACTAATAAAGGCATATCTTATCTTATCTTATATCTTATCTTAACCAGATAGGTAGTAATTGCACCTGCTAAGACATATTAAACATTGTATGTGGGTGAAACTTGGGAATATTAGAAGTACAGGTTTGTTGATACCCTAAAACCTATGGCATTTCAATTTTATTTCAAGTTAAATACATTTTAATAATATATAATTCAAGTTGAAGTGATGATGCGATCTTCAGCATTCATTTAAGTGTTTTATCGATCACTAGGTAAAACATATGATATCTTTGCTAGTATTTGTCCTACCAGATTACTTTTGGCATGAGATCAAAGCTGAGAGATTGGGCTTTCTTGTTGTGCATATAGTTTAGGCAAATGTATGTAGAATTATGATGAAAACAGAACTATTGTCATATTCATCATGTATTGTCATACGAGCATTTATTGTTTATATGGTGTCATACTTCACTAAAGCATATCTTCAGACACAATTAAGACAGACATATCATTTAAAAAGGGAATGATTTGGCACAGAGTTAGCTTTCATTTCATGCCTTATATGTTTATTTAAGTGAAAAATTGATGATTTACTGAGTCTTTGTATCATGTGGAGAAATCACAGGTTTCGCATTCAGCCATTTCATGAGTTTTATGGTAGGTCAATAAAACTATTGATATGTCATAGCAAGTCCCAGTTTTTTTACTGTTACCAGTTATAATTGTAATCTAGACATCCCAAGGTTTCCAGTGATACCAAATTTATAGGGTTGTGGGGGGGGTGCACACGTGACTATCCTAGCCCGTGGCCTATTGGTTATTGTAGAAATGCTCAGACCTGCAGCCTGTTTGTGCCCAACGCTGAGATAAAACACTCCAACACTACAACACTACAACACTACAAGTGTCACAGGTCCGGTTTGGTTGTTGATTGGAAGTTGGTTTAAGTAAGTTTAAGTAAGGTAAGGTTTAAGTAAGGTTTAAGTAAGTTGGTTTAGGTTGGTTTGTTAGTTGGTTGTAAGTTGTTTTCATGTTTGATATTCGCCCCTGTAGAGGCACTGTAGAAAAACACACACAGAGATGCACACACACAGACACACGACACACAAGGTAAGGTCAAATAACATAAAAACTAAATTATAGTAGTCCCAGTCCTCAAGTATCACTAACACCTTTTGGATTTCCATATTATCCCTTTGTGGGATTTTTAGGATTTTTTCCCCTTGAAAATCTGAGATTTTGCAGAAAAATCCCACAAAGGATTCATTTGGAAATGCAGACGTGTGCGTGATACCTGAGGACTGGAGCTGCTAGGTCACCTGCCATAGAAGCGACTGGAAAAAAATCCTAAAAATTCCACAAAGGGATCTATGTGTGGGAATTACATTTTTACTTTCAACTAACCTCTCAACTATTTTTATAAAAGTTGAATGAAATGGCAGTAGACTGTAGTCTATTTTAAAGTCAATAGGTCAAGTTCATGTTTTCAGATTCAGATGAAGGAGAAGGAGCTGATGTTGACTGAAGGACTTAAAAAGTGAAGAGCAGAGTCACACGTCCACCATTATGGTAAAAACTGTTGTGAATTTAGGTTTCTACTTTAATGTGCAGCTGTTTAACGAAAAAACAGGGATACAGGAGAAGAAAAGAGGAAACTCTCCTTCCCTTTTGTGAAAAATTTAGTTGTAATTGTTGCTTACAGAAGGTGAATCCTTCCGCCCTCAGCCTCTGTGTAACGTGCAGCCTCACAGGTCCTGATGTAGATGGTTAGAAAAGGAGGTGATGAAAGCAGACTGGGAGTGACGTCCAGAGATGGCAGGTGGCAGGTGGCAGGAGCAGAGGAAATAACCCCATCCCTCTGTACTGAGAGGACCAGCTCCATGATGGTCTGCAGAATCCTGCAGCTCAGCTGGGGGTTTGCTGATGGCAAAAGGAATCTTTTTTTTCTTTTTGGTCCTCCAGAACCCCAGTTTGAGGAGCTGCCTGCCCTTAGTCCATGGTTCCTGTTAGGCCTGTCACGATAATTACTATGTTGACTTAATATCTGATATACTGTATGATATATTTTTAGCTCAATATTTATTGTGTGCATAAATTCTTGGTAATAATAATTATATTTTAGTTATTTTAGTTGTAATACAATAAGATTTGAGCCATAGAGGGTTGAATAAGTAACGTCTATGGTTAATTATTGTTTTATTTTGCTTTTTATTGTCGTGTATCGTTATAGTTCTCTGTAGCAATATATCGTGCTTCAAAATGTATTACGGTGACAGGCCGAGCTCTCATCAAGGCCTCTGAAGCCCAATAAGTTTCAGCTGCTTTATATTTTGCATCTGTGAAAAGATGAAAATACAAATTTAAAGAGATGTGAAAGTAAACAGAAGTACAAATGGAAAAGTACACAAGTGTGAGGTCATCCACTCGGCCTCTGTAGTTTATTGAGTCATGGTGATGTGCTTTTCTTCTGTAACAGTGAAACATGCAGTGTGCACAGCTGCTCTTACTAAACTGACTGGTCACGGAAGCAGACGTCCATTCATTCTCTTTCCTTCTGCTCGTCCGGGGCTTCTGTTTATCTTTACACGTTGGTACAATCACCCAGTAACGACTGGATCCCAGAGTGGATTTTCTGGACATATTAGTTTAAATAAAACAACCTTATTAGCAAAATGAATCAGCCACATTCTTTAGTCGAGTTATTCGCTCCTAAATGTAACCCACTTTAGACCTGATAGAACATAGAACACTGAATAATAATAATAATAATAATAATAATAATAATAATAATAATAATAATAATAATAAATAATAATAATAATATAAAGTAGAGATATCACTATTAAAAAAGATAATAATAATAATAAAGTATCACTATTAAAACTAAAGTAAGAGCATGCAAAAGATTAAGATATATAATAAAAAAATAAAAATAGTCTAGTATATACAGAGCATCAGAACAACAGTGCAAACTGACAGTGCAAAAGATCAAGTGATGTGGCATGACTTATTTAAGGTGACAGGTGTTGTAAAGTGTCCTTAGTACAGGTGTTGTAAAGTGTCCTTAGTACAGGTGTTATAAAGTGTCCTTAGTACAGGTGTTATAAAGTGTCCTTAGTACAGGTGTTATAAAGTGTCCTTAGTTCAGGTGTTATAAAGTGTCCTTAGTACAGGTGTTATAAAGTGTTCATAAAATGTTTATGAGTCCAACGGCAGAGGGGAAGAAACTGTTCTTATGGCGAGAGGTTCTGGTCCGTATGGACCGTAGCCTTCTGCCAGAGGGAAGTGGCTGGAATAGTCCATGTCCAGGGTGAGAGGGGTCAGCTGCTATCCGGCCTGCACGCCCCCGAGTGTTGGAGACGTACAGGTCCTGGAGAGATGGAAGGCTACAGCCGATCACCTTCTCAGCAGAGCGCACTATGCGCTCCAGTCTCTGTCTGTCCCTGGCAGTGGCCCCAGTGTACCACACAGTGATGGAGGAGGTGAGGATGGACTCAATGATGGCCGTGTAAAACTGCACCATCATCTGGGCAGGCAGCTTGGCTTTCCTCAGCTGCTGCAGGAAGTACATCCTCTGCTGGGCTTTCTTGATGAGGGAGCTGATGGTCGGCTCCCACTTGAGGTCGTGGGTGATGCAGGTGCCCAGGAAGCGGAAAGAATCCACAGTGGTGATGGGGGAATCTGTCAGGGTGAGGAGAGGCAGGGGGGCTGTGACTTTCCTGAAGTCCACGATCATCTCCACTGTCTTCTGGGCGTTGAGCTCCAGGTTGTTGCTGCTGCACCAGGACACCAGCCGGTCCACCTCCCTCCTGTAGGCAGACTCATCGCCGTCCGAGATGAGCCCGATGAGGGTGGTGTCATCCGCAAACTTAACCAATTTCACGGAGTCGTGGCTGGAGGTGCAGCAGTTGATGTAGAGGGAGACGAGCAGGGGAGAAAGTACACAGCCCTGTGGAGATCCTGTGCTTATAGTCCGAGTGTCCGAGACATTCTTCCCCAGCCGCACGCACTGCCTCCGGTCTGTCAGGAAGTCAGTGATCCACCTGCAGGTGGAGTCAGGCACGTTGAGCTGGGCGAGCTTGTCCTGGAGCAGAGCAGGGAGGATGGTGTTGAATGCAGAGCTGAAGTCCACAAACAGGATCCTGGCGTAGGTTCCCGGGGAGTCCAGATGCTGAAGGATGAAGTGGAGGGCCAGGTTGATGGCGTCGTCTACAGACCGACCCTCTGCAGTTCGCCTACGGTCCAGGAGGGGGGAGGTGAAGGACTTCTGGCAGAACCAGGCACTCAAATGACTTCATGACTACAGACGTCAGCGCCACAGGCCTGAAAAAAAAAAAAAGGCAGTTTAGCTCACACAAACAGGTTCTGTCCACTGCCATTTGTACTTTTTGTAAAGCTTAAATATAGTTTTGAATAAGTCTGTGGTCTTTATTTTATGCTGTCCCATCCTGCTTTTCTCCTCTCTCCTCTTTGTTTCTTGTCTTCATCGCTGAACCTTTAAAATACATCAGATAAACATGTATAAGGTGTTTTAATCTTCATAACAGTGATACATATTTCAGTAATGTGGCTTCTTAATATTTATGATAACAATTATGCATAATCTGTTATCAGATTATGGTTTTTGATCATGATGTCCCACTTGTGTCATTCTTAGATGGTGGATTTACATTAAAAACAAATTCTATGTATTTCTGTGTATATTGTTTAATATTAAATGCAGCATAATGTTGCATAATGAATACTTTTTTCAGTAAAAGATTTAAAGACATCACAAAACGTATTTAAAACATCCCATGTTTACGCACAAACTTTCCCTTTCTCCTTGTGCAACACGTACAGCACTTTAAGAGCAAAATAAATCCGTCATGTAAAGCGAGGATCCACCTTCCCCCAGTCCCTCCCCGTCCGCTTATTGTTTCGAGTACATTTTTGACGATAAAACAACTACAGAGGCGCATTTGTCCGGTGTTTCTGGAATTATAGAACATCGAATGACTGAAAGAACATCGTCCAAGTGATCCTACCTCATTTTACTTCCAAACTACTTTCAAACGTGGGTTATTTAATGTGTTTGCCAACCGTTAGCCCTGAGCGTTTTAGCTAGCACCTGTAGGAAGGACGAGTTTAGGAAAAAAAGTGATGATGTCCAACTCAGGGCAGGCTTGGCGCTCAGTGTCCACCTGAGGGCGCACTCCTGTTAACTTTAATCTGGTCGGCTCACGTTAAACGTATCAAAAAGGACGACACCTGGTTCAGCGGCGAAAAAATCAGCGATGCTCGTACTCGTAACGGGCGATTTCTGTGTTTGAATCTGTGCAAAAATCACAGGTTTACCGTCTACAGCAGACCCGGAGAGACGTCTCCATGAGTTTGTCTCCAGTAGGTTAGACTCCTGCAGAACATCCAGAACGCTGCAGCTCGGGTCCTGACTCGAAGCAGGAAGTCCGAGCACGTGTCCTGGTCTCAGGTCTCTGCACTGCCCCCTGTGGGTCAGAGACTTTAAAGCGGCTCTGCTCGTGCACGAGTCTCTCCACGGCCGAGCTCCAAAGTTCATCTGAGACACGTGAGAGCCACAAGAACATCTGCACTGTGAGGAGCTCAGGGTCACAGTCTGTACTGTGAGGAGTGCTGCTCACTTCTCTCTGGTTCACTTCTTTTTTCTTGTGTTTGACCTCTGTTGTTTCTCCCCAGATCTGACCTCCAACCTCTGACCCTGATGATGATGGCCACCTGTCTGCAATGGTTATTCGGTCTGATCCTGTTACCCGAGACTTTTGGTCTGACTGAAGCACTGAAGAACAACCAGGTGACACCCGCCTCACCCCTCCCTCTGCATCTGACACACACAGGGAGGGCATCTGACACACACAGGGAGGGCATCTGACTCTGTGTTGTTTCTGCAGGTGTGTTTCTCTGTGTCTGATCTGCACATCTCGCTGATTTATTATGATCAAAAAGATGAGAAAAACCTGTACGAGCGAACGGACCCGAGCTCCCCCCTCCCGGACTGCGCCTCTGCACCTGTCGAGCCGAGCACCTCTGCACCTGTCGAGCGGGACACCTGTCAGGTGTGTGGAGGGGTGCAGGTGCTGGCAGTGTGTCATCTCACTGAACCAGATGCAAACTTGATTTTTGAGGGAAACGGGGCGTCTGTAAACTTCAGCCCCACACCATGTCCAGGTCAGCTTCAGCTTCAGCTTCAGCTTCAGCTTAAGCTTAAACTTAAGCTTAAACTTCAGCTTCAGCTTCTCTCTGGCGTCTCTCACATGTTTGTTGGGTTAACCTTTAACCTCTGTCTCTAGGTTCAGCTCCTCGTCCCTCTCCTTTTCCTTGTGTTCCGACCTCTGGCCCTGGTTTGGGACTCACGGTGGGACTCCCGGTCGGGGTCCTGGTCCTGGTCCTAGTCCTGGTCCTGGTCCTGGCTGTTTTCGGAGTTCGAAAGAGGCTGAAGTTGTGAGCGAGGAGCTCCAGGTGAGTACAGATCTGTGCACTTCACTTTTATTCTTCAGTTCGTGGCTTGGTTCTGAACAGGGCTGTGGTCCTGTAGGCGATGAATCAAAGTCGATCAAATGTTTAATTTAGTTTATTTTATTCATAAAGTGTAGACGTAAACGGTGTCATAACCTTAAACCTACAAGAAATGAATGAAAGAGCACGGAGAGACCTTTTTTTTACAGCAACATTTGAAAATGTGGCTGTTGTAAGTCAAAGATCAGACTGAGAGACGTGATCCAGACCCACCACACATCCCAGGCCTTATTAAAGCTCTGTACGGAACATTCTGATGATGCTTCACTGCCAAACCCTCCTGCACCTCTCACATTTTACACTCTCATTTTACACTCACATTTTTTACTCCCTCGTTTTCTTGTCCACAGTTTTGTAAATCGTGAATTGTTTTCAAAAGTCTCACCTTTTTAGACATTTTCAGATTCAAAAATACTAAAAATCAAACCTTTTTTTTTTTTTTTTTTCAGGTGTGTGTAGACCAACGGTTACCTCGAAATGTACACACACACACACACACACACACACACCATCTTTTAATGACTTAATAGTTTTTAATTGCTCAATAATATTCACTTTAAATTAGAGCTCCTTTAATACATTTTACAACAATTACAATAAATTATAATATATTTAAATATTTAAACAATCAATTGCCAATTAGGTTTTTAACATTTTACTGAAAACTGAATTGTACAGGTTCATTTACATACGGTTGTGCCTGTGTTTCCTCTTCACATCCCTGTGTTTGGTTTGTGGAGCTGGATCTTCTCCAGCTCTTCACCCGTCAGACACTTTCACTCACATCCGTAAATATCGTACAGAAAACCGTGTGCAGCAGGTGTTTGTTGTTCTCTTTGTATCACATTAGTTTAGCACTTTAGTTTGGTTCATTTGCACCTGGGCGGGGCTGTGGTTTTTACCAGGAGGCAGTGGCGGCAGGGGCGGCAGGTGCAAGAGAGTCCACTGGAGGTCAAGGGGAGCCAGAGTCAGACGGAGCCGAAAGAGCCGCCATGCTCACTTCCTGTTTGGCTCGTGTCCATTTATATAAAGTGCTCTGCTAAAATGTCTAATGACGTTTTCTCTTGTTTTGATCGTCATCTGTACTTGGGCTCCACGTTTCTTCATCTGTCCAAAACTTTCGTTGATCTTTACTCGCTCCAAGACAAACTCTGTACAGTCGGTTTTGACACTAACGCTGTTTTGTGATTTAACTCGTACCTTCATAAAGACGTCAGTTTGTCGTTCCACATGATGCTCGGTCAGACAAATGTATAATGGATAAAGGTGTCAGGAAAAGAATTATTACTCCATTAATTTTACTCATCATTGACTGTGCTGATACGATTTATGAAAATACACAAGATAAACATCTCAGACCACTGAACGTTCTCCTCAACTCTCTGTAGATTTAATCTTAAACGCCCAGACCAAACTCATCACTGTTTTATTTGGAAAACTCAACTGGCGACAACCAAACAACAGGCGTCAAATTCACTGGATTCAACTCATTTTTAAATTATTTACATTATCCACATGAATATTTAGTCGCAGGAACATTGTCATTTTCATGTAGAAGCTCCACAGTGTCACTTTTTCTGTTCCTCGAATCGACAAAGACGTTGGACTCAGATCGTTTCAGTAAAAGTCTCTTCAGATGGAACAGACCCACACCCTGAAGAACTTCAACATCTTTAATTCATTTAAATCATCTTTGTTTTCAAATCTCAAAACTCCGTGTTTATGTTTTCAGTTTTGTCCTTTTGTAATGTAAACCTGAACGTTTTATATTCTGTATTCTGTATTGTATTTGTATTGTATTGTACTGTATTGTGTATTACTGATATTTTGTGTTTTTGGACCCCTTGAAAACGAGATGGCACATCTCGAGGGGCGTTCCAATCAAATAAAATAAAATAAAGAGTGTGACTTGGACTTTGAGTTCTTCTACTGCGTAAACCCCCACGGGGCCCAGACCTGACAGACTGAGGTTTAGTCTTAACTTTCCTCTCCGCTTTTGTTTGTTTTCAGTTTGTTTTAGTCACTACACTGTACTCTGAACTGGAAATCAAAGAACTATTAATGATTCACGATGTAAAAGCCTGAATCAGATGAACCTGTGCCTTTAGAACCCTCCTAAAAACATGTTTCATATATTTGTACGCTTTAAATAAATACATTCATAAAAAAGAACTCACTCTTTATCAGAGTGTTTAAACATTTTATTCTTTTGTTGTATTTCCAAACTAAAGGGACTTGTTTCTCTTTTAGTTAAAACCTTCACTTCAGTTTTAGTTGAATATTTCTTCAGAAAAACGCGTGCGCCACCGCCATCTAGTGGTGAAACACGAACTGTACACACAAACACACACGCACACACACACAGACACACACGCACACACACACACACACAAACACACACGCACACACAGACACACGCACACAGACACACGCACACTCTCTCTTTCTTATGACTCATCCTGAAGCAGCCGCGCGCTCCTGAACGCACCCGGAGCGCACCGCGGCTCGTCCCTCCGCTCTCCCCGACACCGACGCCTGTCTCCGGGCAGTGGACGCCTGTCTCCGGGCAGAGGACACTTCCAGAAGCGCTCCACCGTCAGACCGTGCGTAAACCTGCGCGAGACGAGCCGTGTGCCGCGTCCTGCCGCTTTTGCCGCTCCCTCCTCACAGCTGCTGCCGCTCTCCTTCATTCCGCCTCTGAGACGCGCCTGGCCTCGCGTTATTCCGCCGCATCCGGGTCAGGACCGTCGGCCGTTTGGATTCGGACCGTTTTGGTTTCACCGGAGCTCCTGCGCAGAGGAACGGAGAGCATCACCACCGCCCAGAAAAGGTGAGGCAAACACGGCCACAGCAGCGAGCGCCCCGCCGCTCTTGCGGAGCTCCTGCACAGACCCGCGCCTAACGCACCCCGCGTACGCAGGTGTTTCACGGACGCAGCGCGTTTGACGCCGTTTACAGAACCGGAGAAACACCGAGGCTTTTACCGCATCCGCCGCGCGCGCACACGGACACACGGTGACTCCCGGTAAAGCGGTGGTCTCAGGTCATTGCTTGGCCTTGGTTTAGTCCTGATTTAGACCTGGTTCAGTCCTGGTTTAGACCTGGTTCAGTCCTGGTTTAGTCCTGGTTTAGACCTGGTTCAGTCCTGGTTTAGTCCTGGTTTAGACCTGGTTCAGTCCTGGTTCAGTCCTGGTTTAATCCTGGTTTAGTCCTGGTTTAGACTTGGTTCAGTCCTGGTTTAGTCCTGGTTCAGTCCTGGTTTGGTGAATGTTTTGTCGGTGCTGTGGTGTTGACAGGCGCAGCCCCGGTGGCCTCGTGCACGGATAACAGATACTCGCGCGCCTCGCCTCGTGGCTCTGGTGTAAAATGGCGTAAATCATTTTTTTTTGTGATTTTTGATGAAAATGTGAATCTTGTGCCGCAGGAGACCAGACTTCACCCACAGCAGGCCAGTGTTGGTCCTGGTTTAGATCCGGTTCTGTCCTGGTTTAGTCCTGCTGCAGTTCACGTTGGCAGTCCACCACCTGCTTGTCTCCTTGGAGATGTTGTTGCTTTCCCTGCACTGCATTCAAACCCTCCTTATGGTCAGCAGTATGTTCTATACGAGGCTCCGCCCACAAGTCTACATTCCCCAGGCTCCCACAGTACGAGTCTGTACGAGGCTCCGCCCACAAGTCTACGCCTCCCATGCTTCCACAGTACGAGTCTGTACGAGGCTCCGCCCACAAACCAGAGCACAGAGAGGCTGAGTGTGTTGGGATAGAGCTCTGAAGGGGGAGAGACTTAGCACAGAGAGCAAAGCGGGGATAACTTATAAAATGTTCATCTCTTATTCTGGGGTGAAAATCTTATTTTCAAAAGAATAAAAGGAACATGTTGATCTAAAAATGCCCCGTATAAACGTATTTGAAATGAAATAAATGCACCATGGATTTGTTTAATGCCATACTATGGAACATTTCAGGTGATACAATAGATAAACCCGTCTCCATGGAGTCCCAAGCCTCCAGAAACACACACTTCCCCTTTAACTTGTGTGTATTGATGTTTTTATAAGAGTGCAGCGTTTCCTCACCTGCTCTTCTTTGTCCTCTGCTTTGTCCTGTTCTCATGCCGCTGTACTCGTCGGCGTCCCGTCTTCGTCGACGTCCCATCCTTGTCGCCGCCCCGTCCTCGTTGGCGCCCTCAGATGGCGAAGGCAGACCAGCGCTTCGGGCAGAGGGACGGCTCGGACCAGAACTTCGACTACATGTTTAAACTCCTGATCATCGGCAACAGCAGCGTGGGCAAGACCTCGTTCCTGTTCAGATACGCAGACGACTCCTTCAGTAACTCCTTCGTCTCCACCGTTGGCATCGACTTCAAGGTCAAGACGGTCTACCGCAACGACAAGAGGATCAAGCTGCAGATCTGGGTACGACAGCGCCACCAGGGGGCGGTGCTGCAGGTCGCAGTACTGCTGTCCAAATGTTCTTAAAGCCTCAGTGGTGCTCACGTGGGTCTGTGTGGTTCTTCTGCCCGAGTATCAGACGCTTAAGTGGAAACTGAGGACAGGTCCACAGAGCAGGTCCACAGGGCAGGTCCACAGTCCACCAGGCAGGTCCACAGAGCAGGTCCACAGAGCAGGTCCACAGGGCAGGTCCTACAGAACCACACAGAGACAGAACCACACAGAGACAGAACCACACAGAGGACAGAACCGCACAGAGGACAGAACCGCACAGAGGACAGAACCGCACAGAGGACAGAACCGCACAGAGGACAGGACCACACAGGACAGAACCGCACAGAGGACAGGACCACACAGAACCGCACAGAGGACAGGACCACACAGAACCACACAGAGGACAGGACCACACAGAGGACAGGACCGCACAGAGACAGGACCACACAGGACAGGACCACACAAAACCACACAGAGGACAGGACCGCACAGAGACAGGACCGCACAGAGGACAGGACCACACAGAGGACAGGACCGCACAGAGGACAGAACCACACAAAGGACAGGACCGCACAGAGGACAGAACCGCACAGAGGACAGGACCGCACAGAGGACAGGACCGCACAGAGGACAGGACCACAAACAACCACGAGGACAGGACCACACAGAGACAGAACCACACAGAGGACAGGACCGCACAGAGGACAGGACCGCACAGAGGACAGGACCGCACAGAGGACAGAACCACACAGAGGACAGGACCGCACAGAGGACAGAAGTTTCAGCTCAACACTTTGTCTGTAGCAGCTCAGGACTGTGTCAGAGGAGCACCTGATGACATCACCAGGTGTAGCAGAGTGTTGTTACTGAAACGTGTGAATGAAACAGAACCCAACTCCAGGGAAGATTCTGAGGAGGATTACAGGGTTAAAGCTCCACTGCGGGATATTTCAGCACATTTCATTCATCTGACCCTGTCCTGTCCTGCGCTGTGATTGGTCCGATCATGGTTTTCTTGTTTTGTCGGCCCGCTCTGATTGGCCGGCCGACTCCTGCTGTGCGTCTCCAGGGAAACCTTTGATGAGCAGCTGTTGTCATGGAAATGGAGGATAAAAACAGTTTGGAGGGCAGGCTCTGCTCCTGTCTGCTCCTGCCTGCTCCTGCACAGCTGAGACTGGGGCCATGCTAAGTCCTGGTCTAGTCCTGGTTCAGTTCTAGTCCAGTCCTGGTTCAGTCTTGGTCCTGGTCCAGTTCTGGTCCTGGTCCAGTCCTGGTTCAGTTCTAGTCCAGTCCTGGTTCAGTCCCGGTCCTAGTTTAGTCCTGGTTCAGTCCTGGTCCTGGTTTAGTCCTGGTTCTGGTTCAGTCCTGGTTCAGTCCTGGTTCAGTCCTGGTCCTGGTTCAGTCCTGGTCCAGTCCTGGTTCAGTCTTGGTTTAGTCCTGGTCCTGGTTCAGTCCTGGTCCTGGTTTAGTCCTGGTTCAGTCCTGGTTCTGGTTTAGTCCTGGTTCAGTCCTGGTCCTGGTCCAGTCCTGGTTCAGTCCTGGTTCTGCTCTCTGTCTCCCTCTGCAGGACACAGCGGGGCAGGAGCGGTATCGCACCATCACGACAGCGTATTACCGCGGCGCCATGGGCTTCATCCTCATGTACGACATCACCAACGAGGAGTCCTTCAACGCTGTGCAGGACTGGTACGAGCTCAGACCGGGTCTAGACCGGGCCTAGACTGGAACCGGTTTAGACCAGGTTTTAGTCCTGTTTTAGCCTTGATTTGGTCTTGATTTGGTCTTGGTTTGATCCAGTTATAGTCCCTGTTTGGTCCTGTTATAGTCCTGGTTTTAGACCTGGTTTTAGACCTAGTTTTAGTCCTGTTTTAGACCTGGTTTAGTCCTGGTTCAGTCCTGGTTTAGTCCTGTTTCAGTCCTGTTTTAATCCTGGTTTAGTCCTGTTTCAGTCCTGGTTTAGTCCTGTTTCAGTCCTGGTTTAGTCCTGGTTTAGTCCTGGTTCAGTCCTGTTTCAGTCCTGGTTTAGTCCTGGTTTAGTCCTGGTTTGGTCCGGTGTGTTTCAGGGCGACTCAGATAAAGACGTACTCGTGGGATAACGCTCAGGTGATTCTCGTCGGAAACAAATGCGACGTCGACGAGGAGCGAGTGGTGCCGCCGGAGAAGGGTAAACACCTGGCCGACCAGCTGGGTACGTGTACAAGTACTACAAATATTACTGCTACTCCTCCTCCTACCCTCTCTCTCTCTTGCGCCCCCTGCAGGGTTCGAGTACTACGAGGCGAGTGCGAAGGAGAACATAAACGTGCGTCAGGTGTTCGAGCGTCTGGTGGACATCATCTGTGTGAAGATGTCTGAGCGCGTGGACGTCGAAGCTCCAGCAGCTCCAGGAACCAAGAGCACCAGACTCACAGACAAACCCGTGCAGCTCCCCCAGAAGTGTTGCTGAACCTCTGCTCCACCTTCTCCTCCTCCTTCTCCTCCTCCTCCACCTCACAGCTCCTCTTCTCTTCCTCCTCCACCTCACAGCTCCTCCTTCTCCATCACACAAACTCCTTCTTCTCTTCTCCTCCTCCTCACAGCTCCTTTCCTCCTCCTCCTCCTCCTCGTCCATCACACAAACTCCTCCTCCTCTCTTCTTCTCTCTTCTCCTCTCAGAGCCAGTCCACGGTTTCGATTTGATCTTTATTCACGTGAACTTAGCGTAGACTCTAAATGTAAACGGACATGTCTAACCCGCTCGCCGCCGCCGCGCTCCACACAGGAAGTGTTCATGGGCGTGACTGGGCTCCATGGACTCTGGCTCCAGTTCAGTTTGTGTGTATAAAGCGTGGCCCCTCTGTCTGTACCTGCTGCTGTCAGGCTCCTCACTCTGATCCCTCCCACTAGAACAGACCAATCAGACACCTTCTTTCCCCGAGGCCCCTCCCACTAGAACAGACCAATCAGATGCCTTCTTTCCCCGAGGCCCCTCCCACTAGAACAGACCAATCAGACGCCTTCTTTCCCCGAGGCCCCTCCCACTAGCATTACCCTCAACAGTCTCGCTCCTGATTGGCTCTTTGGTTGCCTTGGTGACCTCAGTCCACTTCTTTGTAGAGTCCGTGCCCCACGCTGCCCCACACTGTGCTGTTCCTCCCTCTAGTGGGCAGAGGCGGTACTGCCGGAGGATGGGCTGTTCTCAGTAAACACACGTCACATGTAAAATATAAAAGAGTCGACTGAAGGCTGTTCTGAGGAGTTACAGGAGGAAGGGTCCCGATCCACACGACCAGTCCAACGTTTCACACGTTTTTTCATTTTTTCTTTCATTTCATTTCTTCTTTATTCGGTCCATTTTCACTGTGGAATCCAAACTTTAGACTGATCGTGTCCTTCTGGAGGTTATAAAAAACAGAACAAACTTTGCTCCAGATTCTCGTCTCGTGCCATAAGTTTAAACTTTTGAAGCTGCCAAAAAACGCACGAGCTGCCCACCGAACTGTCCACCGAACCGCCCACCGAACTGTCCACCGAACCGCCCACCGAACCGCCCACCGAACTGTCCACCGAACCGCCCACCGAACCGCCCACCGAACCGCCCACCGAACCGTCCACCGAACCGTCCACCGAACTGCCCACCGAACTGTCCACCGAACTGTCCACCGAACCGCCCACCGAACCGCCCACCGAAACGCCCACCGAACTGTCCACCGAACCGTCCACCGAACTGTCCACCGAACTGTCCACCGAACCGCCCACCGAACTGTCCACTGAACCGCCCACCGAACCGTCCACCGAACTATCCACCGAACTGCCCCCTGAACCGCCCCCTGAACTGTCCACCAAACCGCCCACCGAACTGTCGTGTGTAAGACAAGGAAAGAAGAGAAAAACACACACGCCCTTAAAGATAAAACTGATTTGTGATTTAAGGTGGAATAGTTGTTATATAATATATGTATAATATATGTTATTATATAATATATATATTTATTATTTATTTTTGTCTATTTATTTATTTATTTATTTAATCATCAGACCGAGGACCAAGCCTTCGACCAAATGCACATTATTTAAAAAACTGGAGAATATGATTTTTTTTTTCATATTTATAAATTATTTTTATTTTTATTCCCAGTTTGAGCTCAGCACTGCCTCCGCCACAAAACGCCGCGTCCGACGTTTAGACAAATAAAAGCCCCGCCCCCTCCTGAACCAATCCCTCGCCTCCCTCGGGTCACATGGTCCTGAACCAATCCCTCGCCTCCCTCGGATCACATGGTCCTGACCAATCCCTCGCCTCCCTCGGGTCACATGGTCCTGACCAATCCCTCGCCTCCCTCGGGTCACATGGTCCTGACCAATCCCTCGCCTCCCTCGGGTCACATGGTTCTGACCAATCCCTCACCTCCCTCGGGTCACATGGTTCTGACCAATCCCTCACCTCCCTCGGGTCACATGGTGTTGTCTTTCGTTTTGTGCGATTGTTGCGTACTTTCAGATTGTCGTGTCGTGTGCAGTGGTTTTGATGAAGATTTGGGACGTGTGCAGATTTTCGCCGCTGTTTCTGAAGATTTTAGTTTGGACGGTTTGGAGCTCACCTCAGACTCACCTCAGACTTAAAGCTGCACTGTGTAACTTTTTGGTTAGGAGTCCATCACCTGCTTGTTTCTATGGATACGTTATTGCTCTGCCTGGAATGTTCCACAGTGTGACATTAAACAGCTCTGCTTTAGATTTATTCAATTACAGGTGGTTTTACAGCTCAAAAATACCTAGAAAAACAGACATTCTGACTGTGAGCGGGGTCGCCTCTCCACAGATCTGACCTGGAACTTGGTCTGGTTTGGTCTCCATGAAGATAGAAAGGTTTAATGCCGTACTGTGGAACATTCCAGACAAAGCAATAACATCTCCATGGAGACAAGCGTTTGACGGACCCTCCACCAGAAAAGCTACACAATGAAGCTTTAAGAGTGATTTTATTTCAAAAACGACATGACCCAGTGTTCAGACGTTCAGTTTGTGTTGAGCTTTAGAAGTCTGAGGAAAACAGTTTCATGAAGAGGTTTTAGTCATCCATGCATGTCTGAGTCATCTAGAGATCTCTCATGGGCTCTATTCAGACCCTCCTTATGGTCAGCAGTACGAGTCTGTACGAGGCTCCGCCCACAAGTCTACGTCCCCCATGCTCCCACAGTACGAGTCTGTATGAGGCTCCGCCCACAAGTCTACGCCCCCCATGCTCCCACAGTACGAGTCTGTACGAGGCTCCGCCCACAAGTCTACGTCCCCCAGGCTCCCACAGTACGAGTCTGTACAAGGCTCCGCCCACAAGTCTACGTCCCCCATGGGGGAGTAAATACCCCTCTGTAATACCCCACAGAGGTAAATACCCGTCTTTATTATCCCATAATATACTGGAACATTTCTAAGCACAAAACAGAAGCATTCGACTGAAGCATCATCACATTTGAACTCATCTTCATCACTTTGAAATCTACATGTTTTTTCCTGAATATTTTATGCCAGATGCCCTTCCTCGCTCAGTCAGAGTTTTGTGAGTTCCGCAGGATTCGGGTTCAGACTCAGAAACAGCGGTGAAAATCACAAAAGCCCGTGGATTTGTGCATTTCTGATGAATATTTGCGACTTTAGCCCTCCGCTCGCTAACGCGTCTCTGATGACGTCATCACCCGAGTTCCTCTGAGTGTGAAGATCTAGAACTAGAAGTGTCATTTATTTTTATGGCGTTGTAAAAGCAGATTCTGATTCTTCATGTAGAGTTTTTCTGTAAATCGTCGTCTCCTGAAAATGGAGCAAAAGCACAAAGTGATTGTACAAATATTGTGAATGTTTGTATATTATAGAGGAGATTTAGTAAGAAATAAAAGACTTTAAACAGGAGCTGAGGGAGTCACTCGATTCACTGCTCAAACCGACTCTGTTCATCTTTTTCATTTTGCATGTGGAAAGTACTCAGGTACACAAATACTCCTGTGTACTGTAATCGAGTTTGGGGTAATTGTACTTTTAAACATGTACTTGGGTTAGGGTTAGTATAATTCCAGGAGTGTAATTGTAATTTGACTTTAAGTATGAAAGTAAATGAGTTCTGTCCAGGTCCCAGTGATCCTGATCCACGTCCGTCTCACGTCGTCTCTGTGTGTTGAATCCCTCAGTCCAGGTGGAATCAAAGGTAAAAGGAGAAATTCAGTTTGTCGACTGGACAAAGTTTATTTGGTCGAATACGTTTCTCATCCAAGCTGCTGCTTCAGTTCTGAAGAACTCTGGTTGTTTCTAAAACTCCTGAGTTCAGAGAATATGGAGATTAGGGTTTAAAGACAAAATCATTTTACATTTTTGGTTTTGGAATAAAAGCCTGATCTAAAAAGATCCTAAAATTACATTAAAAAGTAACTTGTAACTAGTACTATATTCTGTGTGTACTTTTAACTTTTATAACCACAGTTTTGGCAGCAGTGGCTACTGATGGTGCCTTCACGTGGTGTGGGAAAGATGAGCCTTTCCACTTGTGAAGTGAAAATTCCCAGTGTGTTGTGTTCAAGTGCTTTTGTTTTTGTGAAGTGAAACATGGAGGACCCAGAGTTTATCCCGACCTGTTACTTGGATAAAACAGTTTTAGATTTGTTAATTCATCTGCTGCAGCAAGAAGAGAAAACAACAAAACACAAACCTCAGTTTAATGTCCGGAGAAAACACGGAGCATTCACACAAACGGACCAGCAGGAGAATGTCCGGAGAAGAGCCGTGTGGCACTGCGTGTGTGAAAATGCCTCAAATGAGACTAAACGTTCATTAAACTTGTAAATGCAACATAATTATGCAGGAATAAGAAACTCGGACACTGGGGAAGTCGTATTTACCATAATTCCTACAGCACATGAAGGCAGCATTACTACTACTCATGTTTAGCCATGTAACTGTAACTGTACTTTTACGTGAGTACACATTTTCACTACTCTTTCCACCTCTGCATTTGAGTAAGATTTAGATTTTATGTGTATTTATTCAAATGCGTGTAGATTATAAAAAGAGGCTATAAATAACTGTAGGCTTTATTTTTTTCCATTCATAAAATAGAATCCATAATTATTACATTTCTAAATATAAATTTGAATAATAATTCGTTTATTTAATGTGTAATTATTCAGTCTGACAGAGCCCCACGGGACCAGCCGCTGTTTCTTTAAAAATAAGTCACGTAACGCCTTTTCTATAGATCCCACAGTTTTAGCCAATCACAGCGCGGTATTTTTGATTGACGTGGGCTGTATCCAATCAGACGCTTTGTTTTGGTCTCTCGTTAAAGTGACTCAAACCTCCGCTAAACTCCACAATCCGGAGACTTTTCACGATTAAAACCCGAAGTGAGACGCTTTTTTCGGCCAAACCCAGCACCGAGACCCGCAGCCTTGTGTGAGTGCAGGGAGGGCATCTGAGCTAAAGACCAGTGAAGGGAGGGCATCTGAGCTAAAGACCGCTGCAGGGAGGGCATCTGAGCTAAAGACCGCTGCAGGGAGGGCATCTGAGCTAAAGACCAGTGCAGGGAGGGCATCTGAGCTAAAACACTCTGCAGGAAGGGCATCTGAGCTAAAACCCGGATCTGTGCTTTAAAGTGAAAATTGAGACTAAACCAGGACTGAACTGGAACTGAACCAGGACTAAAACTGGTCTAAACCTGGTGTAAACTTGGTCTAAACCCAGTCTAGACCTGGTCTAAACCCGGTCTAAACCCAGTCTAGACCTGGTCTAAACCTGGTCTAGACCTGGTCTAAACCCGGTCTAAATCCAGTCTAGACCTGGTCTAAACCCAGTCTAAACCCAGTCTAGACCTGGTCTAGACCCGGTCTAAACCCGGTCTAGACCTGGTGTGTGGCTGTGGGGAGCTTCAGTGACCCTGATGACCTCCCAGGACTGGCGCACTTCCTGGAGCACAGTGAGTCACAGTCAGAGCTCACACTGCGCTGGGATTGGCTAAACACACCTGTCAATCACTCAGGGGTCACACCCACACCTGAGTTTATGTCACACCTGCTCGTCTCTGGACTTAGACGTAGAGACAGAAGTGTTCACGGGAGCTCTTCGGCTCCATGGACTCTGGCTCCAGTTCAGTTTGTGTGTAAAAAGTGTGGCCCCTCCCTCTGTACCTGCTGCTGTCAGCGCTCCGGGCCCCTGCGCTCCGGATCCCTGCGCTCCGGGCCCCTGTGCTCCGGACCCCTGTGCTCCGGGCCCCTGTGCTCCGGACCCCTGTGCTCCAGGCCCCTGCGCTCCCCCTACGCTCCGGGCCCCTGTGCTCCGGGCCCCTGTGCTCCGGACCCCTGCGCTCCCCTTGCGCTTCGGGCCCCTGTGCTCCGGGCCCCTGTTCTGTGCTGGCGTTTGTCTTTGGCTCCAGATGAATAAATGTCCTGCAGATCCTTCAGCCTTGTGCTTTTGCTGCACCTTAAATCAGAGCTGTTCTCCAAACTGTTCTCCTCAGATGTTTCCCCAAACTGTTCTCCTCAGATGTTTCTCCAAACTGTTCTCCTCAGATGTTCCTCCAAACTGTTCTCCTCAGATGTTTCTCTAAACTGTTCTCCTCAGATGTTTCTCCAAACTGTTCTCCTCAGATGTTTCTCCACTTTGTTCTCCTCAGATGTTCCTCCAAACTGTTCTCCTCAGATGTTTCTCCAAACTGTTCTCCTCAGATGTTCCTCCAAACTGTTCTCCTCAGATGTTCCTCCAAACTGTTCTCCTCAGATGTTCCTCCAAACTGTTCTCCTCAGATGATTCTCCAAACTGTTCTCCTCAGATGATTCTCCAAACTGTTCTCCTCAGATGTTTCTCTAAACTGTTCCCCTCAGATGTTTCTCCGTGTTCTAGTGGTTTCTTCTCTGATCCTCTGAAGTTGGATTTGGACTGATTCGTGTTTGAGAATCTTTAATCTCACACATGCGGCGCTTTGTCTTCATGATGTTTCCGTCCACTGTTCTAACGTTGAAGTCAGAGCTCGTGTTTCTTCATGAAGTCGTTTCAGATCAATATTTGTGTGTGTTTGCAGTGGTGTTTATGGGCAGTGAGCACTTCCTGGAGGAGAACAGTTTTGACTGTTTTCTGAAGGAGCACGGAGGAAGTTCCAACGCCTTCACCGACTGTGAACACTCCGTGTTCCACTTCGACATCGAGAGAGACGCCTTCAGAGACGCTCTGGACCGGTACAGGACCAGGACTAGACCAGGACTAAACCAGGACTGAACCTGGTCTATAGCAGGACTAAACCAGGACTAAACCCGGTCTTGTACGTAGATGGGCTCAGTTCTTCGTGTGTCCTCTGATGGTTGAAAACGCGATGGATCGAGAGGTGGAGGTCGTGGACAGCGGTCAGTGTTTTTACATCACTCGTATTTCACTGTTTACACTGGAGAGAAGTGTTCTGCTCAAAAGCATAACAGCACGTGAACCACAGACGCTCAGAGTCATGACAAAGACTCGTGGGTTTCATTCAAAACAGAAACATCAGATGTTTTGTTGTAAATAGTTAATTGCCATGGAAACGGTGTGTGCAGAGTTCCAGGTGTCCCGCCTCTGGGGTAAGAACCGGGACTAAACCAGGACTGAACCAGGACTGAACCGGGACTGAACCAGGACTAAACCAGGTCTGAACTGGGACTAAATCAGGAAACACTGACTCTGAAGTGGGAGCCCAGAGAGAAAGACATCAACACACATGAGCGCCTCCGACAGTTCTGGAGACGGTACTACACTGCCCAGTACATGACCCTGGCAGTCCAGTCTAGAGGTAAGACCAGGACCAGACCAGGACTAGACAAGGTCTAGACCAGGACTAGACCGGGTCTAGACAGGGACTCGACCGGGACTCAACCGGGACAAGACCAGGACAAGACCGGGACCAAATCCGGACTAAACCAGGACTAAACCAGTACTAAACCAGAACTAAACCAGGTCTAAACCAGGACTAAACCAGGACTAAACCAGGGATTATTATTTTTATTTTTTTTTATTTCTTTATTTGTTTCATTCATAAAAGATGAATACAAAATAATTCTGTTACATTTAACAATGTGAATGAAAAGGAGCAGAAAGTATAAACTTATAACATCTGCCCCCTTTTCACACAAAATCAAACATTTACAACACTTCAACAGTTCCAACTACACTTATGAGGAACTTATTTACGTGACGTGCACAATATTGAATACATGTTAATTAGCACAAAAGGACAGTTCATACTTCATACTTTTTTAGCATATCATGTTTAACATTTCTTTTAAACACTTGAAAAGATTTTGAAGCTTTGAGTTTTTCATTTAGATTGTTCCATAGACTCACACCTTTGACTGAAACAGATTTTTCCATTGTTGTTGTTCTGAATTTGGGTTTTTTAAAGATTTCAATTCCTTTCAAATTATAATGACTTTCTCTCTTTGTAAATTTCCTTTGCAAATTAGTGGGCAAGATTTGCTGATTTGCTTTGTACATAATTTTTAAAATATGAAGTTCAACCAGTTCATTGAATTTCAGTATTTTTAATTGTATAAATATTGGGTTTGTTGAATCTCTGTATCCACTTCCACTGACGATTCTTACCGCTCTTTTCTGTAAAAGGAAAACTGAATTAACATAAGTTTTACAAGCACTTCCCCAGACTTCAATACAATAGGTCAGATATGGAACAATCAATGAATTATACAACAAATACAAAGCTCTCATATTTAATGACTCTTTTACCTTATGTAACACAGCTATTACTTGTGATAATTTAATTTTCACATAATCTAGATGGGATTTCCATGTCAGATGTTCATCGATCATAACACCCAAAAATCTGTGCCCTCTGTATTTCCTCATCTCCGATAAATAATGTGGCATTGACACTTTTTTCCCTACTACTAAATACCATGAATTTTGTTTTACTGATATTTAAGGACAATCTATTACAATGAAACCAGTTTTTTATTTTTTTCTTTCTCTACGACCTCTAGAACATCCTTAACATTTGGTCCTGAATAAAACAGAGTGGTGTCATCTGCAAATAATATACACTTTAATAATGAAGATACGGATGTAATATCGTTAACATAAAGTGGAAAAAGTAAAGGCCCAAGGACCGAACCTTGAGCCACAACCAATTTTACGGACATCTGACTTAATGTCTATTTCTACAAATTGAATCCTGTCTTTTAGATAACTATTAACCCACTGGTGCGCTACACCTCTAATGCCACACTTGTATAATTTATCTAGCAGTATTTCATGATCCAGTGTATCAAATGCTTTTCGAAGGTCTACAAACATACTAACTAAATAATGTTTTTGATCAATAGCATTTGAAATTTCCTCTGTTAGGTCCATTATTGCTGTGGCAGTTGAATGATTAGTACGAAATCCATACTGGCTATTTGACAGAATGTTATATTTATTCATAAATTTATTAAGCCTGGCAGCAAAAAGTTTTTCCAGGACTTTAGAGAATAGTGGAAGTAAAGATATGGGTCTATAATTAGAGAAATCATGTTTATTACCTTTTTTGAAGAGTGGAATTATTTTTGCTATTTTCATTTTACCTGGGAATATTCCTTTTGTCAGTGACAAATTACAGATATAAACAAATGGTTCAATGATCACATCAATTATTTTCTTCATAAGTACCATGTTTATATCTGTAAAGTCATTAGATTTTTTGTTTTGACATTTTTGCACAATAGTTAAAATCTCATTTTTACGAACCTTTTCAAGAAAGATACTGTTAACATTATTAGGCAGGATTCCTCCTCTGTCATTTTGATTCTTTTTTGGGATTTGCTGAGCTAATTTGGAACCAATGTTTACAAAAAAATCATTGAATTCATTTACAATATCAATTTTATTATGTATATCAACATTATTCTTAATAAAATAATTTGGGATTTTAGAATTTACTTTGTCACTTTTAAGAACTGAGTTAATGACACGCCATGTATCTGTTGTGCTCCCTTTATTTTTATCCAATAAATTACTGAAATAGTCTTTTTTTTGTTTTCTAATAATGCCTACCAGTTTATTTTTGTACTTTTTGTATCTAACTTCGGATTCTCTTGTCCTTTGCTTCAGAAACAATTTATACAAATAATATTTTTTTTGCAGGCATTTTTCAAACCTTTTGTCATCCAGGGATTGTTTATGGAATTCCTCTTGTTACTGGCATTTCTTTTGATTTTTTTTTACAGTTCTTGTCATACAGGTTAATCAGTATATTCATAAAGGTATCATAAGCAATATTCACATCATTTAGTTGGTACACTTCATCCCAATTTTGATTCTTTAAGTCATCTCTGAATGCCTCTATAGCCTTTGTAGATTTGTCTCTTATATATATAACAGACTCATCTTCCAAACTGTCACAACACAATTTCTCATAAATAGTAAATACTGGTAGATGATCACTCACATCAGTCATTAAGATACCACTCGTTAAGTTGCCCATCACATTTGTGAAAATATTATCAATAATAGTTGCACTGTGAGCAGTGACTCTCGTTGGTTTTGATATCATGGGATATAAGCAAATACTGTTCATAGATACTAGAAATTCATCAGATGGTTTTAGGCCTATAACACCCCTATGAACAGTTTACAATCAAGGACCGTCAAGGAATTCCTCCCTCCTGTGGGCTCGCCACCTGCAGAGGGGTTCATAGGGGTCTATGGTGCACAGAGTAATGGGCAGCGTGCCGGATTAAGCGGGAGAAAATGGATGGATGGATGGATGGATGGTTTTAGGCCTATAGAATTTCCTATATCGATGTTAAAATCCCCACACAAAAATACTGGTTTGGAGTTGATTGTGTGAAATATCTCTGTGACCTTGTCAGTAAATGCTTCTATGCAAGATCCAGGTGCTCTATACACACAACTGACAAAGATGTTTTTACTATTTTTGTTCATAATTTCTACAGTAATCATTTCCAACATATTGCTAATTTTCAGTGTCATTTGTTCAACTGCTTTACATTTTAAGTTGGCATCTCCATATAGGGCTACTCCCCCTCCCTTTTTACTGGTTCTGTTCACATAGTACATGTTATAACCATGTTCACATAGTACATGTTATAACCATTAATCTGAACATCATTTATGTCAGTTTCCTTCAGCCATGTTTCTGTAACTGCACTCACTTCAAAGCTTCTATTAAGATGTTTTAAATACTCCTTCATTTGTGTTAAATTACATTTCAAGCTGCGGCTATTGAAGTGTATGATGGACAAGGCTTTATCATTTCCCCTACATATATTGTTATTATATTGTTCCGCTGTATAATAGTTACATTCATTTACAATAGGTTTAAGCAAGTAGGTCATATATCTTGTCTTCAAATGCAATGTTGGTGTTTATGTCAGTGTCCATGTTAAGTGTAGGCCTGTGTGTCCAACCTAATTTCCACTGTGGACACTCTCCGGGTCAGTCCTTCTTGTTTGCAGTCAATCTTCATTCTTATAATTGTCCATTCTTAAACTTTTCAAGCTCTCTTAACTCCTTTATCACCTTTGCTGATCCATTCTGCTCTCTGATCCACACGTTTCCATTGCGAGTCCATGTTCCTGTCATTTTTCTCTGTTTTCTCAGTAATCTTGCTTCTCTTGCGATGTCCCCGTTTTTCTTTGTCAGGTGCTCATTTATGAACACATTCGTCCCTTTCAGTTTTTTTGCCTGGAACATCACATCGTTCCTCAGCTTCCTGCTAATAAATCGGATGATTATAGCAGGTCTTGTCTTTTCTGATTTCCTTGGTAGTGTGTGGCAGATCGATATTCCCTCACTGTGAACGTTTAAGTTCTTACTGTTCAGAAAATCCACCACCTGTTGCTCGAGTGAGCGCAGTTCGTCCCTCGGAGCGTCCTCTGTTGTGGCCACATCAGCGGCGGCTCTGGCGTACGTCTGGTGTCGGGTTTCCAGTCCCGTAATCACCAAATCGTCTCTCCTTGTTTATTGCTCCAATTCCTGAACTCGCTGCTCCAGCGTGAATATCCGTTTGTCTTTTTCTTTCATCATGATTTTCAATGTTTTCACCTCTCCGAAAAGTTCGAGCAGGCGTTCCAACTTTGCAGCTCTCCGGACATAAAGTTCAATGAACGCTGTATTTCCACCATGTCACCTGTAGCCGCATGTTTTTATTTTTGTGCATTTGTCCAGTTTGCTGTCGCCCACCCCTGGGGCAGCTTGAATGCGACTGTGCGCACGTAAATATCAGTCCGCAGTCTATTCCGAACTTGTCACAACTCGATGTTTATGACCCGTTTGGCTTAATCTGTAAGGTAACGAGATCGCCTAATTTGCCGATCCAAATCCAAACTTTTAAGCGAAAATCGGGTCAAAGTTGTGCTGAGATATTACTCGGAGCTGCGTCTCACCGCCATCTTGTCTAATCCAGGTCTTGTTCAGGTACCAGGTGTACCCATCGTACAGAAACACTTCAGGAGTTTTGGGGTTTTCCGTCACTGTCGAGACTCAGGCCATGAAGTTCAGGTCAATCCACAAACGCTCAGATGCCCTCCCATCCCCCTGTGTGTCAGACGCCCTCCCACCTCCCCATGTGCTACTCTGAGTGTGTGGATTGTGTCAGATGCCCTCCCTGTGCCCGCAGCACGGAGTGGGTGGAGGAGCGGGTGCAGGCGTTCCTCTCGGCTTTCAGGGGGCGCCTCTCGTCTCTGAGCGCAGACGCCTTCAGGACGCAGCTGCTCGCCCTGGTGCAGCAGAAGAAGAAACAGGACTCTCATTTAAGAGAAGAAGTCGAGCGGCACTGGAACGAAGTGATGACGCGGCAGTACGTGTACGACCGAGTACACAGAGAGGTACTACTACTACACATACTACATACTACGACTATAGCAACACAACTACACAAAACTACACAGATACAGCTCACACAGAGGTACTAATACTACAGAACAACACACAGACCCTGTGACCTCTGACCCTGTGATGTCTGACCCCATGACCTCTGACCCTGTGCCCTCTGACTCTCTGACCCTCTGACGCTGTGCCCTCTTGACTCTCTGACCCTCTGATGCTGTGCCCTCTGACCCTGTGACCTCTGACTCCATGCCCTCTGACTCTCTGACCCTGCGCCCTCTGACCCTGTGCCCTCTGACCCTGTGCCCTCTGACCCCGTGCTCTCTGACCCTGTGCCCTCTGACTCTCTGACCCCGTGTCCTCTGACCCTGTGCCCTCTGACCCTGTGCCCTCTGATTCTCTGACCCCGTGCCCTCTGACCCTGTGCCCTCTGACCCTGTGACCCCTGACCCCTGACCCTGTGACCTCTGACCCCGTGCAGGTCAGGGCTCTGCTGAGTTTGTCTCAGGAGGATCTGGTGTCGTGGTTCAACGAGCTCCAAGAAAACAACCGAAAACTCAGCGTCCATGTGAGGCTTCACTGAGTACTACTACTGTAGTACTTTTACTGTACTACTGCTACTACTACTACTACTACTACTACTACTACTACTACTACTGTAGTACTTTTAGTGTACTACTACTACTACTACTACTACTACTACTACAACTACTGTAGTACTTTTACTGTACTACTGCTACTACTACTACTACTACTACTACTACTACTACTGTAGTACTTTTAGTGTACTACTGCTACTACTACTACTACTACTGTAGTACTTTTACTGCTACTACTGCTACTACTGCTACCCAGTCTAAACCCGGTCTAAACCCGGTCTAACCTCGGTCTAAACCCGGTCTAACCTCGGTCTAAACCCGGTCTAATCCTGGTCTAAACCAGGTCTAACCTCGGTCTAAACCTGGTCTAAACCCAGTCTAAACCAGGTCTAACCTCGGTCTAAACCTGGTCTAAACCTGGTCTAACCCTGGTCTAACCCTGGTCTAACCCTGGTCTAAACCTGGTCTAACCCTGGTCTAAACCCTGGTCTAAACCCTGGTCTAACCCCGGTCTGCAGGTGGTGGGCTTTGGTGCGGAGGAGCGTGACTCTCTGGACTCGGCAGCAGGGGGCGCCGTGAACTTGTCCCACAATGAAGTCAAAGAAATGCACTTCCTGTCCGCCTCGTCACCGTGGTTACAGCAGGCCACGCCCATCTGTGACATCAGCGCCTTCAACGCCGCGCTGCCTTTACATCCCCCCCACAAAGTACTGCAGTAAAAGTATTTACATCCCCCCACAAAGTACTGCAGTAAAAGTATTTACACCCCCCCACAAAGTACTGCAGTAAAAGTATTTACACCCCCCACAAAGTACTGCAGTAAAAGTATTTACACCTGCCCACAAAGTACTGCAGTAAAAGTATTTACACCCCCCCACAAAGTACTGCAGTAAAAGTATTTACACCCGCCCACAAAGTACAGTAAAAGTATTTACACCTCCCCCCACAAAGTACTGCAGTAAAAGTATTTACACCTCCCCCCACAAAGTACTGCAGTAAAAGTATTTACACCCCCCCCCACAAAGTACTGCTGTAAAAGTATTTACACCTCCCCCCACAAAGTACTGCAGTAAACGTGTTTACACCCCTCCCACAAAGTACTGCAGTAAAAGTATTTACACCCCCCCACAAAGTACTGCAGTAAAAGTATTTACACCCCCCCACAAAGTACTGCAGTAAAAGTATTTACACCCCCCCACAAAGTACTGCAGTAAAAGTATTTACACCCCCCACAAAGTACTGCAGTAAAAGTATTTACACCTGCCCACAAAGTACTGCAGTAAAAGTATTTACACCTGCCCACAAAGTACTGCAGTAAAAGTATTTACACCCCCCCACAAAGTACTGCAGTAAAAGTATTTACACCCGCCCACAAAGTACAGTAAAAGTATTTACACCTCCCCCCACAAAGTACTGCAGTAAAAGTATTTACACCTCCACCCACAAAGTACTGCAGTAAAAGTATTTACCCCCCCCCCCCACAAAGTACTGCTGTAAAAGTATTTACACTTCCCCCCACAAAGTACTGCAGTAAACGTATTTAAACCCCTCCCACAAAGTACTGCAGTAAAAGTATTTACACCCCCCCACAAAGTACTGCAGTAAAAGTATTTACACCCCCCACAAAGTACTGCAGTAAAAGTATTTACACCCCCCCCCCCACAAAGTACTGCAGTAAAAGTATTTACACCTCCCCCCACAAAGTACTGCAGTAAACGTATTTACACCCCTCCCACAAAGTACTGCAGTAAAAGTATTTACACCCCCCCACAAAGTACTGCAATAAACGTATTTACACCTCCCCAGAGGAGTTTTGTGTCAGAGTTTGTGCAGCACCAAAATATTTAACTCCAGTAAAAGTTTTATTTTCAAAAGTGGGAAATGTTTTATTTAATACACTTCACCTGTCACTGTGTGTGGACCTGTCACTGTGTGTGGACAGGGACTCTTCACCTGTCACTGTGTGTGGACAGGCACACTTCACCTGTCACTGTGTGTGTGTGTGTGTGTGTGTGTACAGGGGCTCTTCACCTGTCACTGTGTGTGTGTACAGGGGCTCTTCACCTGTCACTGTGTGTGTGTGTGTGTGCAGGGACTCTTCACCTGTCACTGTGTGTGGACAGGCACACTTCACCTGTCACTGTGTGTGGACAGGCACACTTCACCTGTCACTGTGTGTGTACAGGGGCTCTTCACCTGTCACTGTGTGTGTGTGTGTGTGTGTACAGGGACTCTTCACCTGTCACTGTGTGTGTGTGTGTGTGCGTGTGTGTGTGTACACGGACTCTTCACCTGTCACTGCGTGGACAGGGACTCTTCACCTGTCACTGTGTGTGTGTGTGTGTGTGTGTGTGTGTACAGGGACTCTTCACCTGTCACTGTGTGTACAGGGACTCTTCACCTGTCACTGTGTGTGTACAGGGGCTTTTCACCTGTCACTGTGTGTGTGTGTGTACACGGACTCTTCACCTGTCACTGCGTGGACAGGGACTCTTCACCTGTCACTGTGTGTGTGTGTACAGGGACTCTTCACCTGGTCTTTACTGTTATTATTGTTTACATCACTGTTCCTGTCATACCCTCTTACCAGCAGGTGTGATCCTGTCATACCCTGTCACCAGCAGGTGTGGTCCTGTCATACCCTGTCACCAGCAGGTGTTTCTTTTTGTTTGTTTTTGTTCGTTTTTTCGTAAATCGAAAGTGAAACTGTCGGGGGCAGGAGCAGAGGGTAAAGGCTTCTGCTCTTCCGCGTTTGCGCATTTCATGTTTTTCACTGCGCGCTGAAGCTGAACTGTGGCGCTGAAGCTGAACTGTGGCTCTTTTTCTTTTGCTTCTGTCCCAAATCTGATTTTGGTGTTTTGGTTCTGAAGTGAATCCCGCAGAATGTTGAACTCCAACCGAACCAACTTTACGCACGGCGCTACGCGTTTGGGTAAGTGCCATTTTGGATTTTCTCCTCTTTTCTCTCTTTTCAAATTGTAACACAAACCTCCTTCAGTCATAATAAACACGTCGATTATTCGTGTCCAATAGTCGAACCCTAAAGTTTAACCTGCTGCGTAAAAATGGCACAGATACTTTACGCACGGATGACGCAATGACGCGCGCTGCGCAGTTAAAGATTAATTCACTAAATTTGGTTAGCGGGAAACGTGCGCACCGCAAATGTGAAGTTTTAAATCAGATTTATCCAAATAAAGTCTCGGTTTGGCTCTTTGTGACGCGCTGCTGTTGGTTCAGTCCGGGACTTTCCTCCGCGAGGCCGGTTCAAACCGGATTGGCCTCGGGTTCAGCCCAGGTCTAGTCCAGGTTTAGTCCAGGTCTAGTCCAGGTCTAGTCCAGGTCTAGTCCAGGTTTAGTCCTGGTTTAGTCCAGGTCTAGTCCAGGTTTAGTCCAGGTTTAGTCCTGGTTTAGTCCAGGTCTAGTCCAGGTTTAGTCCAGGTTTAGTCCAGGTTTAGTCCAGGTTTAGTCTAGGTTTAGTCCAGGTTTAGTCCTGGTTTAGTCCAGGTCTAGTCCAGGTCTAGTCCAGGTTTAGTCCAGGTTCCGGCTCAAACTCGCCTGGTCTGGTTTTGTCCTCGCGCACACAGGACTGATATAAAAACACATTATTGTTTTTAGACAATTATGAAAATGGCTGATTAAAAAGTGCGCACCAGTGTTTTCACGAGAGACAAGAGGACAGAGAGACGAGAGGACAGAGAGACGAGAGGACAGGGAGACAAGAGGACAGAGAGACCAGAGAGGACAGGGAGACAAGAGGACAGAGAGACCAGAGAGGACAGGGAGACAAGAGGACAGAGAGACGAGAGGACAGAGAGACCAGAGAGGACAGAGAGACCAGAGAGGACAGGGAGACAAGAGGACAGAGAGACCAGAGAGGACAGAGAGACAAGAGGACAGGGAGACAAGAGGACAGAGAGACCAGAGAGGACAGAGAGACAAGAGGACAGAGAGGACAGAGAGACAAGAGGACAGAGACTAGAGAGGACAGAGAGACAAAAGGACAGAGAGACAAGAGGACAGAGACTAGAGAGGACAGAGACCAGAGAGGACAGAGAGACAAGAGGACAGAGACTAGAGAGGACAGAGACCAGAGAGGAGAGAGAGCAGAGAGGACAGACTAGAGAGGACAGAGAGACAAGAGGACAGAGAGACAAGAGGACAGACTAGAGAGGACAGAGACTAGAGAGGACACAGAGACAAGAGGACAGACTAGAGAGGACAGAGACTAGAGAGGACAGAGAGACAAGAGGACAGAGACTAGAGAGGACAGAGACTAGAGAGGACAGAGACTAGAGAGGACAGAGACCAGAGAGGACAGAGACCAGAGAGGACAGAGACCAGAGATGAGAGAGAGCAGAGAGGACAGAGAGACAAGAGGACAGACTAGAGAGGACAGAGAGGAGAGAGACCAGAGAGGATAGAGAGACAAGAGGACAGAGAGACAAGAGGACAGACTAGAGAGGACAGACTAGAGAGGACAGACTAGAGAGGACAGAGACTAGTAGGGATGGGTAAAACGAAGCCTCATGAACCAGCAAAGCACTCGAAACAAATGATTCGAGGCTTCGAATCACGACTCTACAGTGGCCTCTGGTGGTGATGTCTCAGTATTTCTCCAGTGGCTCAACAAAACGCATCCTGATCTGACACGGTTTCTAATAAAGTTTGTGTAAGTGTATGCAGGTGTATGTTACGAATTAAATTTGTGTGAATAAAATTAAATAAAGCCATGGAAGCTATGCATTAATCAGATTTCAAGGTTTTTATTCAAAAGTATAATTTTTTTGGCAGTGGAGGGGTGCAAGCGGTTTCCTTTTTTGTTTAATACCTCCCCTGCTTTTGAAAAGACTCGTTCACATGGAACACTGGTTGCAGGTATGCCCAGAAACTTTTTTGACAGTTTGTATAAATGAGGAAAAATAACTGCCCTCTCTTTCCAATAGAGAAGTGGGTCTGTGGTGCGGGGAATAAATGGGTCTTGCAAATATTTTCCCACTTCAACTGTGGCGTCTGCAGTTATGCTGTTCTACTGTAGCAGTAGTGTAACTTTACAGTCTATCTAATCTGTGGTTCGTTGAAATCCCTGTCAATCAAACTTTGGTTTCGAGACGTGAGCCTCTAGTGAAACGCGTTCAAAACAGCAGTGTTTCATGAACCACTTGAGTGACGTCACGCGTTTCATGAGACGTCTAAGTCACGTGACCAGTGTTTTGACTCGCGTTTTGGAACACTGCTTCGAAGCGAATGCGATTCGAGGCTTCGAAGCAGTGTCGAAAAGCGTGTTTCAAAACTGCCATCACTAGAGACTAGAGGACAGAGACTAGAAGACAGACTAGAGAGGACAGACTAGAGAGGACAGAGACTAGAGAGGACAGAGACTAGAGAGGACAGAGACTAGAGAGGACAGAGAGACAAGAGGACAGACTAGAGAGGACAGGTCAGATTTATTTAGTTTGGGACTGTTCCACAGAGATCTAAGTACGTGGGCATCTAAGTCTAAGTGGGCGGGGACGGGGCAGTGGAGCAGTGGGCGGGGACAGGGGGTAGGTGAAAGCACAAATGTAAATGTGTAAATCTGAATGTTACACTTATATTTAAATCCTGCCTGTGTTGTCCTGGTTTGTGTTTGTGTTTGTTCACCATGTCTGTATGTGTGTTTGTGTGTGTGTGTAGTGTATTTGTGTGTGTGTGTTTGTGTAGTGCGTTTGTTCACCATGTCTGTATGTGTGTTTGTGTGTGTGTGTGCAGTGCTCCTCCTCCTCCTGGCGGGGGCGCAGTCGGTTGCAGAGATCTCCCGTCTCAGCTGCTCGGTCACAGCGCTCCCTGGTGGACGAGTCCAGTACCACCTGAGCCCCACCGTCCCACAGAACTGTACCGAACAGGGCTGGGAGGACGCCAACGTGAGTGAACCAGGACTAAACCAGGACTGGACCAGGACTGGACCAGGACTAAAACAGGACTGAACCAGGACTAAACCGGGACTGAATCAGGACTAAACCAGGACTAAACCAGGACTAGACCAGGACTGGACCAGGACTGGACCAGGACTAAAACAGGACTGGACCAGGACTAAACCAGGACTGAACCAGGACTGGACCAGGACTAAACCAGGACTGGACCAGGACTGGACCAGGACTAAACCAGGACCGTTTTTTCTGTCTCTGTTGCAGGAAACAGCGCTCACTTTTGGATCTAGGGTGGATGAAGCCCGGGTGGAGAAGGTCTCAGACCAGGAACTGGTCCTGAAGACGTGTTTGTGTCTCGTCCGGTTCAGAGCGCAGTGCCACGTGAGTCCAGCAGAGCGAACCCCATCCACACGGGAAGTGTTCATGGGCGTGACTGGGCTCCATGGACTCTGGCTCCAGTTCAGTTTGTGTGTATAAAGTGTGGCCCCTCTGTACCTGCTGCTGTCAGGATCCTCACTCTGACCTTTGACCTTTGACCCTCTACATGACCCTGGGGTTTGGAGTTCAACATTTGGCTTACTTTCTTTCTTTCTTTCTTTCTTTCTTTCTTTCTTTCTTTCTTTCTTTCTTTCTTTCTCTGTTTCTTTTTCTTTCTTTCTTTCTTTCTTTCTTTCTTTCTCTCTTTCTTTCTTTCTTTCTTTCTTTCTCTTTCTTTCTTTCTTTCTTTTCTTTCTTTCGTTCTTTCTTTTTTTCTCTTTCTCTCTTTCTTTCTTTCTTTCTTTCTTTCTTTCTTTCTTTCTTTCTCTTTCTTTCTTTCTCTACATGACCCTGGGGTTTGGAGGCCCCTCCCACTAGTGTTAGCAACAGGTTTGATTGACAGCGATGTATATATGTGTGTGTGTGTGTGTGTGTGTGTGTGTGTGTATATATATATATATATATATATTATGTGTGTGTGTGTGTGTGTGTGTGTGTATATATATATGTGTGTGTATATATGTGTGTGTGTGTGTATATATATATAGTATATATGTATATGTATATATGTATATATATATGTATATGTATATATATATATGTATATATGTGTGTGTGTGTATATATATGTATATATGTGTATATATGTGTATATATATGTATATGTATGTATATGTATATATGTGTATATGTGTATGTATGTATGTATATATAATGTATGTACATATATATTATTATCAGTCTGTCTACATCTCCAAAGCTCCAAACGCTCTGTTCCACCTTGTGATGTCATCAAGTGGTAGTTTTCAAGTGAACAGCTCCTTTTACCTTTAGTTCAGTCGAGATCGGCAATTCCAGGACTGAAATGATCCAAATGATTCTAGTGAAGGTGTGTGGAGTTTAAAAACACAGTGGAGCACTTCCTGTATCACCACATGATGACATCACAAGGTGGAACAGAGTGTTTTCAGTTTGAGAGAAGAACTCGTGTTAAATCTGCAGGTTTGTGTGTTAAACATGTGAATGAAACAAAACAAAACTCCAGGTGTGAGACGAGGACAAGAGCAGAGGATTATGGGACATTTAAATAAAGAAATGATTATTATTTGTAACCAGCAGAGGGCAGGCTCCACAGTGTCTCTGCCCTCTGACCTCTGCCCTCTGACCTCTGACCTCTGTCCCTGAGTCTGAGTCTGAGCACTTCTAAGTCCTGTATGTGTTTGTATTTCAGACTTTCGTAGAGGCGACCTGCTCAGGTGAGTCCGTCACACCGGAGCCTCACACACGTTTGACCTTTGACCTTTGACCTGTTAAAGCGCCTGTGACGGCTCAGAGTGCTCCTTTTACTCAAACGTACTTCACATCATTTAAGCTTTTACTTTACCAAACATTTCACTATTTTTCCCAGTTTGGCCACACTGGCGACGTCACACTGGTGACGCCACACTGGTGACGCCACACTGGTGACGTCACACGGGGAAAGTTCTGTCCAAGTTTGGCGCATTTTACACACAAGCATCAGCTACTTTAAACATGATTTCATCAAAATAAAGGTGTTTTCTTGTGTTTTTATTAATCAAATTATAATTTCTGTGACTTTAAAGCATTATTGACCCAGTTACATTATGGTTGCTATGGTAACAGTTATGGAATTCTGTAATGTCACGATTTCAAGATTTCCAACCAGGAAGTATAATTTTAAACCCCAAAAAAATGGCCAACAAAGAAAAGTAAAATCTTTAGTGAAATCTTAAATAAAACGATCTTAACTGCGTGGTCCGACCTGTCAGAGGCACTTTAAGGTTTCACATTTTACTTCCTGTTTGAAAATCATGACGTCGCACGAGGGAATTATATAACTGTTACCATAGCAACTGTGCCATACACAGACATTATAATTTGACAAATAAAAATAAAACACATTTATTTTGTTGCAGTTGTGTGTAAAATGTGCCGAACTTTTGCACAAAATCTTCCCAGTGTGATGTCATCGGTGTGACGTCATCGGTGCGACGTCGTGGGTGCGACGTCACCGGTGCGACGTCATCGGTGCGACGTCATCGGTGCGACGTCACCGGTGTGATGATCTCTACTTCATTTTCAACATTTTGTTCTTCACAAATGTCTTCTTGGTTTTACCAATTTTACAGCAGGTTTTATCACCAAAGTCAAAATGAGAGAATCATAAAAACTGTCACACACTTTACACACTTCCTCCTGACGCACACTCCGTCATGTCACACACTTTACACACTTCCTCCTGACGCACACTCCGTCATTTTAGATCAAATCTCTTACCGTATTATTTGACCCATGCTCTTCTTTGGATTTGATCATATTTTATATTATTTTTCTCAGTTTAATGTTGCACCGAGTTTTGTTCAATATAAAACCGACCCTCAGGCTCCTCACTCTGACCTTTGACCTTTGACCCTCTACATGACCCTGGGGTTTGGACTTCAACATTTTGTCCCAAATCCAGATCTGAACATGAAGAACAGACCAATCAGGCTGTAGCTGCTGGCCTCCATGAGCTTCGTTTGTGTGTCTCTTTCGGCGGTCGGGTCATAACGATCTGTTCTCGTGTGTCTCCGTCGGCGGTCGGGTCGTAACGATCTGTTCTCGTGTGGTTTCGTCGGCGGTCGGGTTGTAACGATCTGTTCTCGTGTGTTTCCGTCGGCGGTCGGGTCGTAACGATCTGTTCTCGTGTGTTTCCGTCGGCGGTCGGGTCGTAACGATCTGTTCTTGTGTGTTTCCGTCGGCGGTCGGGTCGTAACGATCTGTTCTCGTGTGTCTCTGTCGGCGGTCGGGTCGTAACGATCTGTTCTCGTGTGTCTCCGTCGGCGGTCGGGTCGTAACGATCTGTTCTCGTGTGTCTCCGTCGGCGGTCGGGTCATAACGATCTGTTCTGTGTCTCCGTCGGCGGTCGGGTCATAACGATCTGTTCTCGTGTGTTTCCAGTGAACTGCAGCTCCATCTCTGACCATCTTCTGAAACCATCTGCACCTCCTGGGAGACCTTCCACCGGTGAGTTTGAAAATGTCATTCCTGTGGTTTGAAGTGTCTCATGTGAACAGTTGTGTCCTTGAGCAAGACACATTTCAGACAGACAGGGCAGGGGTCTTCCCCTGGTACTGTGGTTTTCTTAAAGGAGGTTTATTCCTCCAGAACGAAGTTAGAATCAGTCACGAAAAACAAAATTTGAAATCTACTGCAGTAAACAGTTGAGGAAAATATAAACAATAAAAGGATAAAAGGATAAAGTTTGGACGCACAAGCAGAAAAGGATCTCATGACATTTTCTTCTGTTTTTACGTTTGAATTGGATCAAAATTATGTTCTGGCAAGTTAGATTTTTTTGAGACGTCCCAAAAAGCCGAGCGACAGCAGAAATATTAAATAAAGTAAATCAAAAATGCCAAGGCCAAAACTGGGAACCAGATGACGTCATTTATTTATTTGAAATAATGTCAAAATGTCCTCCCAAAATGTCTCGTCCCACCTGCCCATTAACATCCCATTATTAAATCATTTATAAGGGTCTCTGTGCTAACTCGCTCCCCCTTCAGAGCTCTATCCCAACACACTCAGCCTCTCTGTGCTCTGGCTTGTGGGCGGAGCCTCGTACAGACTCGTACTGTGGGAGCATAGGGGACTTAGACTTGTGGGCGGAGCCTTGTACTCAGACACACATGGATGAGTCTCAAACCTCTTCAGGCAGGTTTCTGATGAGGAACAGTGTCAGAACATGGGAGAACAACGTTGATTTTGCATTAATCTTGCCTGTTTCATGTTTCATTTTTTCCTCAGAGAACAGCTCTGGGCAGTCAGATCCCAGAGTTGTCATTATCTCAGTGCTGGTTCTTCTCACTGGTGGTGTTGTGCTGGTGGGGGTCTTATGGCTCCTGCTCCTGAAGTTCAGACGCTGGAGACAAGGTTTCATCCAGGGCCGTTCCTCTGCAGAAGCTGCAGAAGCCTGGAGCTGAGGAGACTGAAGAACCTCTCAACAACATCTTCATTTAACCAAGACTGCAGAGGGATAAAAACACTTCCTACGTCACTCTCTTGTGCTGGTGGAGCGATGGAGCGATGGAGGGATGGAGCGATGGAGGGGTGGAGCGATGGAGCGATGGAGGGGTGGAGCGATGGAGCGATGTAGGAGTCTCTTTGTAAAACCGACAAAAGGAAAAGTCAGTTGCTAAATTCAAATAGTTGACGTAAATCCGAAGCCTCAGTCGCTCGTGCTGCGCTCCTCGTCCTCAGAGGTCGGAGCTTCTCGGTTCTGACGTGTAAATTCACTCTGAGCTCTCGTCCGTCACAGAATTCCCACTCGGGCAACATTTCAGAACCTCAAACTGGGTCCAAAAATGAGAAAACCCAACAAGTCTGCGCCGCGTGAGGCTGATACCTGCCTGTTCAAACCCCGATCGTCCTTGTGTTATTTTCTGCACTGAGCCTCTGCAGTTTGACACACACAGAGTTTTGTCAACAAAAACACAAATTCCCTTTCAAACGTTGATTTATAAAAAGTAAAACCACTGTCTGGGTTAAACCGTTCACATAAACAGATTTGTATTTTGCAGATTTCCTCTTGTTTATTGCGACTCTTTCGACGTTATTGTGATAAACTGTAATGTGCCGCTCACTGTTTTTACCGACGTGGAGCACAGAAACTCAGAGGAAAAGTTTCTCCGACCTCTGAGGATAAACGGAACGCAGCATGAGACAAAGGAACATTCTCAAAATGCACAAACCCACCTGACCGCCGACGCACCATCGCCCCCATGTGGCTGTTTCAAAAAAGTGTTTTTATCCCTCTGTTTGTAATCTCTCTTCTGCTCTTCTGGTTTCTGACTTTTCTTCTGTTTTTGTTTTTAACGGCACAGTTTTGTGGCAGATCTTTGGTGAATCGGGGAGTTCTGTCCATCTTGGTTTGGAAACTGGTACAGTGTCGGTTTTTCTCAATCCAAGTTTGACGAATCGTCTCCCCCACGTGTTTAGTTCTGGAGTTTTCAGACTAAACGCACAAACAGCGCTGAGTGCATCAAATACATAATATGTGTAATATATTTATTATAATATGACCATATTATATTATTCAAATAGTTATGAAAATGAAGCACTCAGTCCTTCTTTTTGGTCGGGTCTTTTTGAGGACCCGGTTGGCGTCTCCCGGATCTCATGTGACGTACCATGAAACAAGTGCCCTGACGCACAAGCACGACAAAGCCAATGTGGAACAAGAATGTCACTTCAAAAAGTAGACTACGCTTAAACCAGACCAGGTCTAAACCAGGTCTAAACCAGGTCTAAACCAGGTCTAAACCGGGTCTAAGCCAGGACCAAACCAGGACCAAAGCCATTTCAGATCCTAACCAAGGAAAGACCTCACTCTATAGAAGAACATTAACGACCAAAACGAAGCAGTCGAGGTCCATCCTACAACTGACCTAAAATTCTGACACAACCGTTTGGCTCTACGTATGTTTTAGTTTGAGGTTTGAAGGTTTGAAGAGCACAAACCTTCTCTTCTTCTTGGAGAATTGTTTGTCTCCATGGAAACGAGCAGATGACTCCACCAAACCAAGTCCTTTTAGCAACAGAAAATAATGTATTTGTGTAAATAGAAGATAGTTGAGTTAATGCCATACTGCGGAACATTCCAGACAAAGCAGTAACAATTTCATGAGACAGGCAGGTGAAAAGTGACACAGTGCAGCTTTAATCAGGCTGGAGAGTGTCGTGTTGGTGCGTCAGGGCTGATCCCGGAGAGCCCTCCCTCCTCAGCTCGCCTGGGCAGGTCCAGGTCTCACCTGGGCAGGTCCGGGTCTCACCTGGGCAGGTTCAGGTCTCGTCTGGACAGGTCCAGGTCTCACCTGGGCAGGTCCGGGTCTCACCTGGGCAGGTTCAGGTCTCGTCTGGGCAGGTCCAGGTTCTGAGCAAATACAGAGCAGGGAGTGAAAATGGACCTCTGAATGTCCCGCTCATCATTCAGGGGAACCCCAGAGAGTGTGTTCTTCTGAGGGTGTGTTCTCTGAGGGTGTGTTCTCCAGATCTCCAGAGAGTGCGTTCTCCAGAGAGTGCGTTCTCCAGAGAGTGTGTTCTTCTGAGGGTGTGTTCTCCAGAGAGTGTGTTCTCCAGAGAGTGTGTTCTTCTGAGGGCAGCGCTGCGTCAGGAGGAATGTTCTGACGCCGATGATTTTCTGCCCAGTAGGCGTTAGTACGTTAAGACAAATTTGTACCGTACAAAACGCACAAAACACACAAAACACACAAAACACGCGTATGACAGGTTTGACTAAAACATAGTGAAGTTCTTTATATTTAAGCTTTAGATTGTACACGTGTTTTTAGGTTTAAATTTTAATTTAAATATTCCTAGTTGTAAATCATAAACAAATAGTTTTACGTAAATCAAGAAACAATTATTTAATTTAATTTACAAACGTTTATCACCAAATTACATTAAAAAGTCTTGAAAACCTGTCATACGCTCTTTTAAATGAAGGTTTGTCCCTGTTGGGTTCATTTGACCCACACTCGGGGACCCTTAAACCCCAAAGTGCCTCTTCTGCCTCTTCTGTGCCTCTGAACAGCTGAAAGGTTTCTTGTTTCATTTGGAGCTGCTTCAGTCTCTGTTTCAGTCGTATGTGATTATCTCGTGTGTTAAAATGAAATGCATTTTGCTGTAGTTGAGTTTGAGTTTTCTTTAGAATCTGAAATAAACCTGTTCACATCTTCAAATGTTGCTCTGTGTTTCAGTCTGTGACGTAGTTCGACCGTGAGCGGACTGGGGTTCTGTCAGAGAAGTTAAAAACAAAGGCATGAAGACGTCCACGGTTTTACTCTTTTGTTTTTCAGTATTTTACAAAAAGTGCAGGTGAAAAAAGTACAAGGTGCAATATGGAGCAGGCAGCAGTTTCCTCTCCAGCAGCAGATCTTATTATTATTATTTTTTTTTTCATTTCTTATTTTTTCCTCATCTTTTTTCACAAGGCGTGTTTGTTTCATATCGGACTGTGCAAATCAACATAATGTGGGTTCAAACATAAAATCTGAAGCCTTAGCTTTAAAATGAATACTTCATGATTTTTTGGACATTTTCTTGTCGTTTTCAAGGAACCCAAATTTTTTGTTTCTATTGCTTTGTTTACAGATGGGCTGTTTTTACATAGGGACGGAGCACTTCAGATTTGAATAGAAAACAGAAAAACTCCGCACTCCAAACACTCCAACCATTCAGACTCAAAGAGATATTCACCACCAACACATCCAGTCCATTTTTGGTGACTTTCTCTGTTGTCATCTGGTTTTCCAGGACCCAGTTGTCCAAATGTGACATATTTTGTATAAGGCGACAGTGGAGGTCCTGGGGAGAGGCACATTTTTTGAAAAACATTTTTTTGTTTCTAAAATTCATTTGGTTTGCTGGTTTACTGCAGAGAAATGACAACAATATGTCAAAATTATTTGGGGGGGGGAGTCAATGGAAACACAAATTTCTGAAACTTCTCACGTCACCAAAATTGATCCGATCGGGATGAAACTCACATAGGTCTAAAAACCTGTAAAAATACACATCTGTGTGAATTTTCATGGCAGTCGAACAACCACAGCCAAAGTTGTCATGATAAATGTATCTTCAGATACACAAATTTCCCTTAATAAGGCACCGGGTTCACAGCTCAGGTCACATCACCTGTTGTTGTTCAGTTCAGTCAGTTCTTTACGGTCAGATTGTGTTAAAACAAAGAACCCTAACCCTCAGATTCAAGTTTAAACTTCTTTACAGTCTGTGTGTGTGTGTCAGGTGCTGTGTGTCAGGTGCTGTGCACTTATAGAATATATGACATGGCAGGTGTAGACTGCTGTTCTGTTTTCAGAGTCGACCTCAGAATTATAATAAACAGAGGAGCGTCTCCAGGCCGTAGACTCTATATACAAATACTTGAATTCATCATAATCAAATTCACAGTCACCAAAGCTGTGGACAAACACAGAACACAGTCTGTGGGGACAACCAGGGACGTCAAATCACACAAACAACACATACGATACACAGGGTGACACACAAGAACCAACTACACAAGAGGAAGAACACAAATATACTGTCTCTAAACGCTAAACCACGTTTTTTGTGGTGGCGTTCCGGTTAAACAGGAATCTCATTCATGTCAATGGAGAATTTGAGAAACATTTTGCATCTTAAACATGACGAGCAGTTGGTTCATTTGTGTAAAATGTTCAATTTTTATGTCCACCAACATGTCACACTGCACCAGGGCTGGACCGGGACAAAAAAACAGCTCGGGTATTTTTGGCTCAGACTGGCCCCTCAGAATTAGCGGAGCACAGCGGACTCATTTATGTGTATATGTGTTATGTATATTTATGTATATATGTGTTATGTATGTGTGTGTGTATGTGTTATGTGTTATGTATGTGTGTGTATGTATATATGTATGTATGTGTGTATGTATAAGCTCTACTAGAGTTTATACTCCATACTCCGGGCGACTGCACCACTGCAGATATTTTGAGAACTCAAACTTTAGACCAGGGGCATAATTCTTTTTCCCACGGAGCCACGTGAGAAACAGAAAATATTGTGGAGGGGCAAAAAGCTTCACTCAATTCTGCAGAATATTAATTGTATTTCTTTATAAAAAGCAGTAAATAGAATTGTGTGTAGAATCCCTCAGTCGTCCAGGTAGAATCCATAGCAAAAGGAGAAATTTAATTTGTCAACTGGACAGAGTTTATTTGGTCGAGTACGTTTCGCAGCTCATTCAAGCTGCTTCTTCAGTTCTGGTCAGATGCTGGTGGACACTGCTTTATATCTGCCTGAAGGGAGGAGCTTAATTACAATGAAAATTACTCTGAGACAACACATATTTAAATACAGTTTCAGTTGGTCAGGTGATACAATATGGAGTTGTTAACAGTTTCTGTTAGTCATGTGAGTCTATTCAATATGGAGTGGGAGTGGGGGAGTAGTTAGCATATCCATTCAGGGCCATGATGGTGTTTTCACACCTCTGGACATGTCCTGGCTAGTCCCATTGTTTTCCCAGTTTGTTTTGATTTAGGTTTGAGGATAGAGTTATAGATGGAGACAAATGATGTCTGAGACCCCCATTTCTGTTCAAGGAAGGATTCTCTTTCTTGACAAAAATAGCTTCTTTAACTCCCCTCTCAAACCAGTTCTTTTCTCTGGCCAAGATCTGGACCTCGCTGTCCTCAAAGGAGTGGCCTGTGGCTTTTAGGTGGAGATGTACGGCAGATTGCGGCCCACCCTGGTTTTCCCGTCTGTGTTGATACATCCTTTTGTGAAGTGGCTGTTTTGTTTCTCCAATGTAGCGCTCACTGCAGTCTTCACTACACTGAATGGAGTAGACCACATTGCTTTGTTTGTGGCTCGGAGTTTTGTCCTTAGGATGGACCAGTTTTTGTCTTAAAGTGTTTGTGGGTTTGAAATAGACTGGGATTTCATGTTGTCTGAAGATCCTCTGTAGTTTTTCGGAAACGCCAGCCAGGTAAGGAATAGTTACACCCTTTCTCCTGGGCTCTGGTTCTCTGTTGTCCTGTTTCTTGGCTCTCTTCGTTTTATTGAAAGCCCATTTAGGATATCCACAAACGGAGAGGGCTTTCTCCACGTGTTGTTCTTCTTTCTCCTTTCCCTCTGCGCTTGTAGGAACCACTTGGGCTCTATGTTGTAATGTCCGAATGACTCCCAGTTTGTGCTGAAGTGGGTGGTGTGAATCAAAAAGCAGATATTGGTCGGTGTGTGTGGGCTTCCTGAAGACCTCTACCTGGAGTCGCCGGTCTTCTCTTATCGTTACTGCACAATCTAAGAAGGCCAGTGTGTTGTCCTTGGCATCTTCACGTGTGAATTTGATGTTTGGATCTACAGAATTGATATGTGCAGTAAAAGGTTCCAAATCTTGAATTTAGATTTTTGAGAAATTATCATCAACAAAGCGATACCAGTGCGTGGGTGGAGTGCCTGGATATGAGGCCAGGGCTCTGTTCAAATTGTTCCATGTATAAGTTTGCAATGATAGGGGAAATAGAATTGTTTAGACGCTGGAAAGAGTTTATGTTCTGACTAAAGCAATGAAAAAGTGAAGCGGCCTTATAAAAACAAACACCATTAAAATAAAACTAACGCAGCTTTAGTCCAGACATGAGGTCAAATTATAAATAAAATAAAATAAAATTATAATTATGTTTATTTTGTAATAATTTGGGTGCACTCACACGAGGACTTTAGATCTATGCCCAAACACGGATCGCCCTTAAAGCTTTGGTGCGTTTGTCCGGTGTGAACGAAATCGAACCGGGACCACGGCGGGTTTGGACTCTGGCCCGGTTGGAGGAGGTGGACCAAAGCACGGCACGGCTCATGTGTGTGTACCACACAACTTTACTATACGTGTTACTGTGTGTGTGTGTGTGTGTGTGTGTGTGTGTGTGTGTTTGCGCAGGTAAAAACATGACGTAACCAGGATGATAAGTGACTGAACAGCGCCCTCTTCTGGTCAGACAAATGTACTGCAGGTTTGGATAAAGGAAAAACTCAGACTGATTAGGGGAAGATCCAAAGTTAAAGTCAAATAAAAACGTGGCCAATATATAAATAATACTTTGTACACTTATAACAAACATAAAGGTATAAATTACACACGGGAATAAGATTAACTGGTGAACACGTGCAAAGTGGACTGAAACATTACAGTGACCACTAGGGGGAACATGGAACAATCCAAACAGCGCTTACCACGGGGGTTTTATACATTATTGATCCACAAGGGAAAATATTTGGACACACTAATATATTATAATAACCAAAGAAAAAATATAAATGGTAATAAATTCTAAATAAGTAGCAAAAAACAGCAGCTTTGTGTGTTTGTCACTTTCTGTGTAGCTCCTGCAGCTCGGCACGTTTCCTTCCTGAATCGTGGGACCCTGAGACTCACAACTCAGACTTTACCTCAAGAAGAGCAGCTAGAGCCCTTCATCTAACCAGGTGAGGCATTTGAACTTTTGTCACATATAAAGGAAGTTTGATATTGTATTATTATATTACTCTTATTACTGCATTCAACTTAGAATAAAATACAGAAAAACTGAATAAAGTTTGACGCTTCAGTCTGAGGAGGAGGGAGGACTCTAGTCAGAAGAACCTCTGTGTTTACCTCTGTGGGGAATTAACTGTAACACGTCACATATTTACATTTCCATGTTCCTTTTATTGTTTTGAAAATGTGATATTCGCCCAAAACAAAGTATAAACATGTTTTATAAGTTTCACTTTCGTTCCTGGCTCTGAGTCCTCTCTCCCTTTGCTCCACGGGGTGGCGCTGTTGGTGGTTTTCAGATTCTAGAATGTGATGATGCCATTCTCACAGATGGGGGGCAAAGGTCAGATTTCCCCACTGATCACGTTGTACTTTGTCATAAAATATCCAAAAGGAAAATGCACAAATGAACCTGGAATTTTCAGTTATTCACTAAACTCAAGAACTCACTGTATTACAACAACATTTTCCATTCTAACAATTTTTATTTTAATGTGTTCATTAATATTGGCCTATAGAATGCAGTGACGTCGTCTGAAACCTGCTGGAGCTTTCAGGATGCCCTAAGCACAGTTTGTCTTTGGAGCCCGTGCTCAGCTTCTGCTGTGAAAAAGTCTGTTTTAAAAGTCAGTGAATTTAAGTTTTGCAGCTTAAACATTGAAATGAGTTGATCTGAGATCTCTCCTTCTTTCTCTCTCTTTCTTCTCTCTCTTCTCTCTCTTTCCTCTCTCTCTTTCTTCTCTCTTTCCTTTCTCTCTTTCCTCTGTCTTTCCTCTCTCTCTTTCCTTTCTCTCTTTCCTCTCTCTCTTTCTCTCTCTTTCTCTCTTTCCTCTCTCTCTTCTCTCCCTTTCTCTCTTTCCTCTCTCTTTCTCTCTCTTTCTCTTTCCTCTCTCTCTTCTCTCTCTCTTCTCTTTCTGTCTTTCCTCTCTCTTCTCTCTTTCTTCTCTCTTCTCTCTTTCTTCTCTCTCTCTTCTCTCTTTCCTGTCTCTCCTCTCTCTCCTCTCTCTTTCTCTCTCTTCTCTCTCTTTCTTCTCTCCCTTTCCTCTCTCTCTTCTCTCTTTCCTCTCTCTCTTTCTTCTCTTTCCTTTCTCTCTTTCCTCTCTCTTTCCTCTCTCTCTTTCTCTCTCTTTCTCTCTTCTCTCTCTTTCCTTTCTCTCTTTCCTCTCTTTCTCTCTTTCCTCTCTCTCTTCTCTCTCTTTCTCTCTTTCCTCTCTCTCTTTCCTTTCTCTCTTTCCTTTCTCTTTCCTCTCTCTCTTTCCTTTCTCTCTTCTCTCTTTCCTTTCTCTCTTTCCTCTCTCTTCTCTCTCTCTTCCTCTCTTTCTCTCTGTCTTTCCTCTCTCTCTCTCTCTCTTTCTTCTCTCTCTTTCTCTCTTTCCTTTCTCTCTTTCCTCTCTTTCTCTCTTTCTTCTCTCTCTTTCTCTCTTTCCTCTCTCTCTTTCTCTCTCTCTCCTCTCTCTTTCCTCTCTCTCTTTCCTTTTTCTTTCCTCTCTTTCTTTCTTCTCTCTCTTTCTCTCTTTCCTCTCTCTCTTTCCTTTCTCTCTTTCCTCTCTCTTTCCTCTCTCTCTTTCTTCTCTCTCTCTTTCCTCTCTCTCTTCTCTCTTTCCTCTTTCTCTTTCTTCTCTCTTTCCTTTCTCTCTTTCCTCTCTCTTTCCTCTCTCTCTTCTCTCTCTCTTTCTTCTCTCTCTTTCCTCTCTCTCTTCTCTCTCTTTCTCTCTTTCCTCTCTCTCTTTCTCTCTCTTTCTCTTTCCTCTCTCTCTTTCTCTCTCTTTCGTTTGAGGAAATTACTTATTTGAGGAAATTACTTATTAAAGTCAAGGCCCAAGCGGCAAGTCAAGAGTCTTAATGTAATGTTTTTTGTTTTTTTTTCTATACAGTTTAAATGCCAGTGTATATGTTTTCTATTATGTGCTCATCTTAACTTTAATCATGTGTGACTTTAAAGTGGGTACTTTAAATCTTAATGGAGCCAGAGACAAAACTAAGCGTGCAGCCGTCTTCCAGCTCATACAAATGAAGAGGCTGGACGTGGTGCTGCTGCAGGAGACCCATAGCACTCCTGAGTTAGAGGCTGAGTGGAGCAGGGAGTGGAGCGGACAAGTTTTTCTCAGTCACGGCTCCAACTGCAGCGCAGGGGTGGGACTGCTTTTCTCCAGGAGTTTTCTGCCCATTACCGTGGAGACGGAGGAGGTGGTGGCAGGGCGTGTGCTGCAGGTGCGTGCTCTTTTTGAGGACACTGCAGTACTATTCCTGTGTGTGTACATGCCGTGCACAGGAGCACAAAGACTGGTTGTGATGGACACTATGTGTGAGTGCATTAGGAGGTGTAGGGATACTGGGGACTTCCTGTTTGTGGCTGGAGACTGGAACTGTACTACAGAGCCACAACTGGACCGGAACCATCGTGAGCCCCACCTTGCCTCCTCCCTCAGGCTGCAACGGCTCACAGAGACACACAGCCTGGAGGATGTGTGGAGGACTCTACATCCAGGTGATAGGCAGTACACATGGTCTCACTGTAAGGACAATAGACTGGCTCTAGCTCGCCTGGACCGTGTGTACTGCCTCAGACACCAGCTGTCTGTCTGTACATCTGCTCACATTAGTCCTGTGAACATTTCGGACCATAATCTTGTAGTGTGTAATGTACATATTTCTAATGTCCGTGTTCGTAGTGCTTACTGGCATTTTAACACCTCGTTGCTACATGATAAATCTTTTAAATCTGCTTTTACATGTTTTTGGGAATCTCACAGGAACTGTAAAGCACAGTTTATCAGTCTTCAGCAGTGGTGGGACTTTGGTAAAGCCCAGATCAAACAGCTGTGTCAGCAGTACACTCATGGTGTCACGGGGGACAGGGCCCGGCGTGTGAAGGAGCTGGAGATACAGATAGTAGAGCTGCAGTCTTTAGCAGAGTCTACAGGAGAACGGGGGTGTTTACAGTCCCTCAAAACAAAAAAGTCGGCTTTGGCCAGCCTGCTGGGCACCTCTGCACAAGGGGCTCTGGTCCGGTCCCGCCATATGGACCTCTCCCAGATGGATGTTTCATCTCAATTCTTCTTCAGTTTGGAGAAAAAGAATGGTCAGAGGAAAATTATTCACTCGCTGCGCTCTGATAGTGGCAGCATAATCACAGACTCCTCAGAGATTAGGAGTCATGCCTCCAGTTTTTATAAAAACCTATTTTCATCAGAACTGCGTCCCAGCGCTGATGTGGGAAGGCAGTTTGGGGACGGTCTGCCTCAGGTCAGCGCAGAGCAGAATTGTAAGCTGGAGGCTCCTGTGACTATGGCTGAGCTGACCGCTGCTGTCGGGAGCCTGAAAACAGGCAGAGCTCCTGGAATAGACGGTCTCTCAGCTGATTTTTATAAGGCTTTTTGGGACATACTGGGAGAGGATCTTCTGGAGGTCATCAGGGACAGTCTGCAGGGTGGCTGCCTGCCTCTGAGCTGTCGCAGGGCAGTGCTCGCCCTGCTGCCAAAGAGGGGCGACCTGCTACTGTTGAAGAACTGGAGGCCGGTGTCACTGCTCTACACGGACTATAAAATCCTGTCCAAAGTACTGGCATCCCGGTTGCGGGAAGCAATGGCCTCCATAGTCCACATGGACCAAACCTACTGTGTGCCTGGCAGGCTTATTAGTGATAACATCACACTAATTAGGGATGTTTTGGAGGTCTCCAGCTCATTGGGCATCAACCTGGGTCTGATTTCAATAGACCAGGAAAAGGCGTTTGACCGGGTTGAACACCAATACCTTTGGCGGGCCATGGCCGCGTTTGGGTTCAGCCCTGGTTTCATTGCTTACATCCAGACCCTGTACAGTGACATCATGAGTGTACTGAAGATTAATGGGGGTCTTACTGCTCCTTTCAGTGTGGGGAGGGGCGTCAGACAGGGTTGTTCCTTATCTGGGATGTTGTACCCTCTGGCCATTGAGCCACTCCTGCACCGACTCAGGTCAGCCCTGCAGGGGGTGCAGATCCCTGGGTGTCTTTTCCCTTTTAAGGTGTCAGCCTATGCTGATGATGTAATGTTGTTTGTGAACTCGCAGAGAGACATTGACTGTGTGGCCCACATAATTCACCAGTTTGGCCAAATTTCAAGTGCTAAAGTTAACTGGAGTAAAAGTGATGCCATTTTGGTTGGAGAGGGGCTGCGGGTTGTCAGGTTGCCAGGTGGACTAGTTTGGAGCACGGGAGGGTTTAAATATCTGGGGTTTTTCCTGGGCTCTGGCAGTCTTCAAAAGAACTGGGACCAGACAGTGGAGAACATCCAGGGTCGTCTGAACAGGTGGAGGTGGCTGCTACCCCAAATGTCTTACCAGGGAAGAGTGCTCGTGATTAATAACCTGGTCTCCTCTGCCCTGTGGCACAAGTTTATGTGTGTGGACCCGCCTCCCTCTCTCCTGTCCATGATCCAGACAATTCTAGTAGGCTTTTTTTGGGACAAGCTGCACTGGGTTCCACAAGCAGTGCTCTACCTCCCTAAGGAGCAGGGCGGACAGGGACTCATCCATCTGGCCAGTCGAGGAGCTGCTTTCAGGTTGCAGTTTGTCCAGAGGCTCCTGACAGGTCCCGAGGAGCTGCAGTGGAGGCCTCTAGCTGTGTCCATCCTGCACAGGGCGTGGGGCCTGGGCCTCTCACTGTTCCTCTCTAACCACCGACCAGACTCCCTCCCTCTTTTCTACTGTGGCCTGCTATCTGTGTGGAGCATGCTGAGGAAGCAGCGACAGGAGTGTAGCTCACTCTACTGGCTCCTAAAAGAGCCCCTGGACTATCCTGACTGGGTGCAACCTGCGCTGTGTGACCGTTTTGGCTCTGGGGGGGTCCTCACTCTGGAGCAACTGCTGGAGAGGACTGGACCTGACATGGACACTGCAGAAACTCTGGCTGCTCACCTGGGTCTGAGGTCCGTTCGCACTCTGGAGCGGCTCCTGTGTCACTGGAGGCAGCGACTGACAGGAGTGGACTCTGCTCAGAGGGTTCAGCTCTGGCTCACTGTCTCCAGACTCTACTGACCCCTTCCCTGGCATCATCCTGAGTCCTAATCTCGTGGACTCCTCAGACCCTCTGCTGTCCTGTCCTGTGTCTGCATCCCTGGAAGCAGCCTCTGGAAAGACTTTTTACAAACTTATGGTCCAGGTCCTGAACCATTGCAAACTTTGTGCCCGCCCAGACATGGTGTGGAGAGCTCATCTGGGCCTGGCCCCTTCCCTCAGCCCAGCCTGGGGCTTCCTGTACAAGCCCCCCCTCACCAAGAGACAGGGAGACCTGCAGTGGAGGCTGCTGCATGGAGCAGTGGCGGTCAACTCTTTGGTCCATAATATGAACCGTGCTGTAGGGGAGGACTGTCCTTTCTGTGGGCTCAGAGAGACGGTGTTCCACTGCTTCTGGGAGTGTGTGCGTCTGACACCGCTGTTCCACCTGCTGGGGGCAGTGTTCAGGAGTGTGGGGCAGGTGTTTAATGCACAGGTGTTTGTGTGTGGGCTCAGATACTCTGTGCAGAGCAGGAGGAGGGGCCAGGTGCTGAGCTTCCTGTTGGGACAGGCCAAGATGGCGGTGTATGTGAGCAGGAGGAGGAGGCTGCAGGATCAGTGTGAGGTCCTGTTTGTCAGGATGGTGCAGGCCAGACACAGGCTGGAGTTTGGCCTCTACTCCATGAACAGTGATGAGGAGGGCTTTGAGGAGCGCTGGGGCTTTAGGGGGGTGGTAGCCTCTGTGAAGGAGGGGCAACTCTGTTTTGGACCTCTGTTTTTGTAAATAGTGTAAATAGTGTGTATATGTAATGTCAATAACTTTTATGTAAATAGCACGAGGTGTAAATGGAATTTCAGTGTAAAATGTTTTTGACAGACATAATAAAGGTCTGTTAAAAATCAATCAATCTCTCTTCTCTCTCTTTCTTTCTTTCTTTCTTTCTTTCCTCTCTCTCTTTCCTCTCTCTCTTCTCTTTCCTCTCTCTCTTTCTTCTCTCTTTCCTTTCTCTCTTTCCTCTCTCTTTCCTCTCTCTCTTTCCTTTCTCTCTTTCCTCTCTCTTTCTCTCTTTCCTCTCTCTCTTTCCTTTCTCTTTCCTCTCTCTCTTTCCTCTCTTTCCTTTCTCTCTTCTCTCTCTTTCTCGCTTTCCTCTCTCTCTTTCCTCTCTCTCTTCTCTCTCTCTTTCTCTCTTTCCTCTCTGTCTTTCCTCTCTTTCTCTCTCTCTTTCTTCTCTCTCTTTCTCTCTTTCCTTTCTCTCTTTTCTTTCTCTCTTTCTCTCTCTTTCTTCTCTCTCTTTCTCTCTTTCCTCTCTCTCTTTCGCTCTCCTCTCTCTCTCTCTCTTTCTCTCTTTCCTCTCTCTCTTTCCTCTCTCTCTTCTCTCTCTCTTTCTCTCTCTGCCACACGTCTCTCCTCCGTCTGTGACACGCACCAGTGCACACTGTCAGCCAATAGTGCTGCGTTTCTCGGCTCTAAGACCCGCCTCTCTCCATCTGATTGGTCAGAATCACATCGCGCACACGCACAGGAAACACTTTTGTTTCAGTCTTTTGTTAACAGCTTTGGATCTGCTCCTATCCACAGAAAACAAACTTTTATTACCTTGTTAAATGATAAAATGAGGCTTTTATCATCTGACAGTGTGGATTAGGCCAAGGATTCCTCTTAATTCTGTATATTATTATTTCAGGACTTTTCAAAGTCAGACCATTGTCTTTATTTTAAAATAAATGTGTTTTAACATTTTTTTAAAATTCGTTTTAATGTCAAATTCAGAATTATGTAACATGTCAGACCTGCTTTGTTCCTATTGCTCCAATTATTTTATCTGATATCTGCTTCTTGAATCCTCACTCAGGTGTCCTCTGTGGTTTCCTTCCCTTGTTTCCTCTGAGCTTTGGGACAACGTTTAATCTGGTGCATTTGATTAGCAGCTGAGAAATGGAGGATCGAGGAAAGGAATCGAGGAGAAGGAAGTGAGGAAAGAGAAATGGGATGCACCCCGGGATTCAGAACCAGATCAACACGTGATGTAAGTCGCTCTGCCAAGAATGTCAAATATTCTACCATCAACTACGATTCATTTATGTCAGACACAGGAAACAGAAGGTCATGTGCTGGGAAATAAAGGCTGCACGGGCAGTTTTTAATTACACCTGTTGTACAGTACAAGTAAAGTGAAATGATGTGAATACCCAACCTTATATTTTAGGTGTGTATTAATGAGACATACTGATCTAATATGACTGACAGCATAAAAAGGAAAAGAAAATTACAACACCAGATGATTCACACATGTTCATTCAGGCAAATTCAGAAGAATTGAATATAATATCAGTGCAGTTTACAGAACCTATAGGCAGGACTGAGGAGGAGGAAACAATAGGCCATAGACTACAATGCAGGACTTGACTCAAACTGGTTTGGGAAGCACTGATCTAAAGGGATAGACTGATAAAGAAATGGAGAGATGATAAGAAAGAGTGTGCGGTGTGTTGGAGCACATGGAATGGTATTTTGGCATTGTTCTGCTCAACACTTCGAACCTTCGTACGGCCCCAGGTGAACTTGTCTAAATTTGCCTCAAGAACACAAAAAGATGGTTTTGGGAAAAGACATGACATGCCATTTTATTTGATATTATTATAATATAAAATATATTTATATTGTGCAGAATGTGTCTGTGAGTCGGCTCATTATTATCAGGCTCATGCTCCTGTAAAGTTGTAATCCTCAGTGTGACGTGTGCTGGACGACCTGAGGACGACCCGAGGACGACCCGAGGACGTCCCGAGGACGACCTGAGGACGACCCGAGGACGAGTCGAGGACGACCTGAGGACGACCTGAGGACGAGTCGTGACTTGTGAGCATTGCACAGGACAATTAAAACACACATTTATGTGAAACGTTACCTAAATATGTTTGCATAATTATGTTTGCAGTGTAACTCAAGTTTGCATTCATGGCCTTGGCTAAAAAGTGCTCAAGTAAAAGTACACTTTAAAGTAATATTTTTCCCACATTCCTCAGTACAAAATACTTCAGCCCAAGTCAGGAGGGCGTCACCGCCTCCCGGGGAGCGTTTCCATCACAAAGGGCCCAGGCGGTTTGGACGCGGCACAAATCTATAAAACTCACACAAATCTATAAAACTCACCCCACGGTGTGACGTGGACCTGCACCACGAGCCGCTGGAGCTGTGAAAAAACCACCACTTCAACTCTGATTAATGCTCAGAATATAAATCAAACAAACGCACGGATGAACCAGAGCGCACAGCTGAACCTCACGCACACGTGCCCAAGTTTCACTTTTGTTTTCTTGTTTATGGCACATTTTTGCCAGAGGCACCTGAAACTTTCCACAGACGCATGTTCCACACTGGATATTTAATATTTGCTGGTCCCATATTGGGCCCAAAGTGATTTCATCTCTACAGAAATGATTTAAACTGAGATGATACAAATATTTTCTATTCAGATCAAAGTTATGATGAGGTAATAAACAAGCACATTATTTTTAACTTTGTATTTTCCTCTTTCAAATCCCTCAGTCGTCCAGGTCGAATCAAAGGCAAAAGGAGAAATTCAGTTTGTCGACTGGACAAAGTTTATTTGGTTGAAGACGTTTCTCATCCAAACTTCAGCTTCAGTTCTGCCTCCCAAAGATCCACAAACAAGGAGTACCACTCAGACCCATTGTATGCAGCACAGACTCCATCACGGACAATGTGGCCAAACACCTAAAAACCATCTTGGCTCCTCTCGGAGAACCATATTGAGAACACAGCTGAATTTGTGAACAAAGCATCTCCAGTTTGACCTGGATGAGACAATGGTTTCCTCTGATGTGACCTCTGACGTTTCCTTTGATGTGACCTCTCTTTTCACTTGTATCCCGACATCGGTAGCGGTGGAGGCAACAAGGAGGAGACTACTGGAGGATACTAAACTAGAAGAGAGAACCAAACTTTCACCCGACCAAATCTGCCAACTGCTGGAAATTTGTTTAAGTACCACCTATTTCCAGTTCAGAGGAAACTTCTACAGGCAAATCCACGGCTGTGCCATGGGCTCACCGGTCTCCCCGATCATTGCAAACTTATACATGGAACAATTTGAACAGAGCCCTGGCCTCATATCCAGGCACTCCACCCACACACTGGTATCGTTATGTTGACGAGTCCCCGAACAGAAATGGAGGTCTCAGACATCATTTATCTCCCATCTATAACTCGATCCTCAAACCTAAATCAAAACAAACTGAGAAAACAACAGGTCAGGTCCAGGTCAGGTCCAGGTCCAGGTCCAGCTCAGGTCCAGGTCCAGCTCAGGTCCAGCTCAGGTCCAGCTCAGGTCCAGCTCAGGTCCAGGACAGGTCCAGGACATGTCCAGAGGTGTGAAAACACCATCATGGCCCTGAATGGTTCTGCTAACTACTCCCCCACTCCCACTGCATATTGAATAGACTCACCGAACTAACAGCAACTGTAAACAAATATGTGAGTCTCAGAGTCATTTCAATGCAGTAAGCGCCCCCTTCAGGCAGATATAAGGCAGTGTCCACCAGCATCTGACCAGAACTGAAGAAGCATCTTGGATGAGAAACGGATTCGACCAAATAAACTTTGTCCAGTCGACAAACTGAATTTCTCCTTTTGCCGTTGCATTTTACTGTATCGCACTTAGCACTTTTATTATTACGGGTTATGGTTCACTGTAAATAACAATAATTATCTATATATTCAGTTAGTGTTAATTATTCACTGTTTTATTGTAAATATTTATTCTTTCATTGGGCACAGTTCTAAATAACCCTTATTACAACATAGATTGCAAAATTTTAGTTGGATTTTATGAATTTTAATGCAGGCTTTTCGAAGAAAAAAAAATCATTTTCATAAGTTGTTCTGTCCCAACTCCCAAGAATCACATATCCATATTAGTGTACATGAAATGTGGGACCACAGGAGAACGTGGGAACAGTGACCTTCAGGTCGTTTCAGTTCAATTCAGTTCAATTCAATTTATTTTTGTATAGCCCAAAATCACAACAACAGTTATCTCGGCGGACTTCACAGAATTGTTGATTTAGCAAACAGAAATGTCAGAGAATTAAAAAATGTCATAATGTCATAATTCAAAAATACAGAATGTCCAACAACAAGCAGGCAAATGGATAATTGTCCCAGCATCCCCTGTCCTTAGACCCTCCTTCTCGGCAAGGAAAAACTCAGAAAAAAAACCCAGTGGGGAAAAAACGGAGAAACCTCGAGGAGAACCACAGTGAAGGAGAGATCCACTCCTATGGACGGACAGGCAGATGAGGCCAGGACGTATCCATTGCGAGTAAAGTTGTAAGTCTGTAGGCCAAAGCTATTGGCAGAAGGAAACTACTAATCTAGCAGGACAAGGACAGTTAATCCAGGCCAGGGAAGGAGAGGAGGGGTCCAGGTCCTCGACACTAGGGGGCAGCAGCGGTCCAAACAGGAACAGTAGCATCTGAAACAGTTACACTCCCCAAAAGGGGAGTGGGACAGGGACAACATGTGAATAGCAAAGAACAGACTACGAATTAACTAGTAATTGAATATTCTTAACAGCAGGAGGAGAAAAAGTAGAAGTAGAAGAAACCAGAGGACAGTGCTCAAGTTGCCATACTTTCCCCAGTAATATATCTCCTAGAGCAGCTTAACTAGGCCTATGGGTTTAGTTTCTGTTCCTAACTGACCTGACCATAAGCTAATTCAAAGAGGAACGTTTTGAGCCTAATCTTAAATGTAGCCACTGTGTCAGCTGCTTTGACATGAGCAGGGAGCTGATTCCACAACAAGGGTGCTTGGTACCTAAAAGCTCTACCTCCAAAAGTACTTTTAGCGACTCTAGGAACCACCAATAGTGCAGCATTTTGAGAGCGGAGTGAACGGTTAGGATGATAAGGTACAATTTCATCTTTAATGTAGGAAGGGGCCATGTCATTTACAGCTTTATAGGTTAGAAGAAGAATTTTAAATTTTACTCTAAACTCAACCGGAAGCCAATGAAGATTTTTTAATACTGGAGTAATGTGCTCTCGTTTTTTAGTACCTGTTAGTATTCTTGCTGCTGCATTTTGAACCAATTGAAGGCTTTTTATAGAGCTTTTAGGGCAAGCTGCAAGCAGGGAGTTACAGTAGTCTAACCTTGAAGTGACAAAGGCATGGACAAGTTTTTCAGCATCATTTTTTGGCAGTACATTTCTAATTCTGGCTATATTGCGTAAATGAAAATAAGCTGTTTTACAGGCTTGGCTTATATGTGCTTTAAATGAGAGCTCTTGATCAAATAGGACTCCAAGGTTTCTTACAGTGGAGCTGGAGGCTACACTGACATTGTCCAATGTGATTATCTGCTCAGTTAGAGAGTCAAACTTTACATCGAGCCCAGCTGCAGGCCGGGACAAAACCACAATAGAGTCTCGTAGGTGTTTAGGGCCTAATAGAATGACTTCAGTTTTTTCAGGGTTAAGAAGTAAATAATTAAAGGTCATCCATGTTTTTATGTCCCTCACACAGTCACTAAGCCTTTCTATTTGATTAGTCTGATCAGGTTTCATTGATAGGTACAGCTGGGTGTCATCTGCATAACAGTGGAAATCGATACCGTGCTTTCGGATGATATTACCTAACGGTAGCATATAAAGAGTAAACAGAATTGGACCCAGAACTGAACCCTGTGGCACACCGTAGGCTACTTTAGAGCACTGTGAGGAGCTCTGGTTTACATTTACAAACTGGTACCTATCGGATAAATAGGATTTAAACCAGCTGAGGGCAGTTCCTCTGATGCCCACATCACATTCCAACCTCTGCAGTAAAATGTTGTGGTCGATTGTGTCAAAAGCTGCGCTGAGGTCCAACAGAACCAGTATTGAGACCTGACCATTGTCAGCAGCTAATAACAAATCATTTGTTACTTTAACCAGGGCTGTTTCGGTGCTATGATGAGCTCTGAATCCAGATTGAAAATTTTCAAATAAATTGTTCTCCTGTAGATGGCGACAAAGCTGTTTAATTACAATTCTCTCCAGAATTTTAGAAATAAACGGAAGATTTGAAATAGGTCTGTAATTGACTAAGAGGTCAGGATCAAGATTAGGCTTTTTTAGGAGCGGCTTAATTACTGCATATTTAAAGGACTGAGGAACATAACCACTTTCCAGTGAAGTATTTATTATATTAAGAATAGGATCTATAATTAGAGGGAGAATTTCTTTAAAAAGTCTACTTGGGATTGGGTCTAACATACAAGTTGAGGATTTAGAGGACATAAAAGCTGAAGTTAATTCTGCATGATTTAGAGTAGCAAACTTCTCTAAAACTGGACATGAGTTTAATTGAGACCCTATTTTTACAGCTTGGACTTGCTCAGAGTTAAAAGTAGGGGCAATTTAATTTATTTTATCTCTTATAGTAATGATCTTATTATTAAAAAATGTCAGGAAATCCTCAGAACTGAGAGTAATTGGGATTGAAGGTTCTACTGCACTGTGGCAGTTTGTCAGCCTGGCTACAGTGCTGAATAAGAACCTAGGATTATTTTTGTTTACTTCTATTAGATTGGAATAGTAACTGGTTTGGGCCGTACACAAAGCCTGCTTATAGGACAGAAGGCAGGTTTTCCATGCTTCTAAAAACTGCTCTGAGTGTGCTTTGCAGTAACTTTTCTCAATTCTCCTAAACTTTTGTTTATGTGCACGCAGTTCTTCATTATACCATGGAGCAGATCGCCTTGGCCTGACAACTTTCTGTTTTAGTGGAGCTACTGCATCAAGGGCAGTTTTCAAAGAATCCATGGTCTTATCAACAAATTGGTCACTTTTGATGGGATTTAAATTGTCCTCAGTTGGGTCACATGACATATCACTAAATATTGGCCCAATTATTTCTATGAAATTAGTAACAGCTTTTTCAGTACGGCTGCTGGTGCTAGTGGCTTTGCTGGCTCCCGACTTTGCCGCTGCCAGTGAGTTCGAGACCAGACGTGTTTGTAGCGTTCCATGTCCACCGGTTGTGTCACCTTGTTTCGCCTGGTGTTGCTGTTAGCGGGCCTGGGGCTGTCTGGCTTCAGACCTGCTTTTTCACTATCTTCTCCCACCATGGCTCTCAAGTATTCCGCCTCACAGTTGCTACAACTCAACAAAAACTTTATCCCTCCGTGTATCTCTCTCATCAAATCACTCGGACTCCTCCAAAGAAAAAAATATATCCACAGAAGCTCTCGTCGCAAGTTTGTTTACCTACACAGTCCCCAGTCCATCCCGTCTCTCTGGTCCACGGTGCGTAGCGCTCCTCCGCTACGTCATCACAACAACCCACACGTGTCCTGGCGCCTCCCCTTCCCAAAGCTCCCCTGTCAGACCAACTACAAAAGACGATGAAGTTCGCCCTGCTTAACACCCGCTCACTTAACAACAAAAGCGATATCTTGAAAGTTTTTACCACTGACAATAACCTGGACTTTCTCTGTCTCACTGAAACCTGGCAACAACCCCTAGATTACTTAGCACTTAACCTGACTACACCAAACGGATACACATACTCAACCAAACCCCGCACCGAGGGGCGTGGTGGTGGCATCGCAATAGTGTACAAACAGGATTTCACAATCAGCCTCATCTCCATTCCCTCTGCCCCATCATTCGAACATCTGGCCTTCAAAATTCCTGGTACCACTCCACTTGCAGTTGCTGTCATCTATCGTCCCCCTAAACCAAACCCCTCATTTCTGTCTGATTTCTCTGCATTCCTGACACAATTAAGTTCCACCTCCCCCTCCATCTTACTTCTTGGGGACTTCAACATCCACCTGGACTCAGACACATCTACAGGAACCACAGACTTCATGGAAATACTCAACTGCTTCAATATCACACAACATGTAAACTTCCCCACCCATAACCGTGGACATATTCTGGATCTTGTCGGCTCTTCTGGTGTTTCCATAAACAACATCTCCAGCACTGATCTCTCCATTTCTGACCATTTAGCCATCACCTTCAACACTGACATTCCCACATCCACGCCCAAACACAAACGTACAATAAGCTTTCGCAAACTAAGCCCGTCCCTACCTTCCACACTCACTACCCTCCTGGCTGAAAACCTCTCTGCATCTTCTCTCCCTGATCCCCAGTCCACAGCCAAACTCACCACCCATTACAACACCACCCTGTCCTCCTGTCTAGATCAACTTGCACCCCTCCAAACAAAATCAGTCTCCTTTAATCATTCTGCACCATGGTACACACACGAACTCAACCAAATGAAAACAAGAGGCCGTCAGCTAGAAAGACTCTGCAATAAAACCGGCCTCACTGTCCACTCACATGCTTACACAGATCACATACAAAAATACAAAGATGCTCTCACACAAGCTCAATCTACCTACTACTCACAACTCATACAGTCTGGCTCAGGAAATCCCAAAACACTGTTCAACACCATCAACAAACTCCTCAACCCCCTCGACAACAACTCTCAATCATTCACAACAGAAAAGTGCACCTCCTTCCTATCCTTCTTTCAAAACAAAATCAACAATATTTACAGCCACCTCACAACCACAACACCTCTCTCTCCTCCCTCCCCATGTTCTCCTGCTACCTGTGTCCCTCTGTCCCACTTCTCCCCGATTTCCCCTTCTGATCTACCTGACCTAATGCAGGGCATGAAAACATCCACCTGTTCCCTAGACCCGATACCCTCCCCCCTCGTCAAAGCCTGTCTACCTGCCATCTCCTCACTTATCACCATAACCATCAACTCCTCCATGTCCACTGGCTCAGTCCCACCCTCCCTCAAAATTGCTTCCATCACCCCCATACTGAAGAAACCTGGACTAAACCCCGACATCCCAAACAACTACAGACCCATCTCCAGTCTCCCCTTCCTCTCAAAGCTTCTTAAACGTGCCATTTCTTCCCAACTCAAAACCCACCTCACCAACAATAACCTATTTGAATGCTTCCAGTCTGGTTTTCGCTCCCACCACAGTACAGAAACAGCCCTTCTCCGTGTAACAAACGACCTCCTTCTCTCCTCAGACACTGGCAACCTCAACATCCTCATCCTCCTGGACCTCACCGCAGCATTTGATACCATCAACCACTCCATCCTCCTCTCTCGTCTTCAAACTGTCTTCAATATCTCTGACACCGCCCTCTCCTGGTTCACATCATACCTCACAGACAGACAACAGTTCATCCACATTAACCACTGCAAATCTCCCTCCGTTCCCCTCACCCAAGGTGTCCCCCAAGGTTCAGTTCTTGGTCCCCTCCTGTTCCTCCTGGACATCCTCCCCCTCGGTCGCATCATCCGCCACCATGGTCTCCAATTCCACTGCTTTGCCGATGACATCCAACTTTACCTGTCCACCAAATCCATCACTCCTGTTACTCACTCCACCCTTACCGCCTCCATCTCCGAAATCAAAACCTGGTTACAGCACAACTTTCTCCAACTCAACTCCCACAAAACTGAAATCATCATCATTGGTCCCAAAACATTACTCAAAACCAGCAATAACTTCACCCTCTCCATAGATGGCTCAACTGTTTCCACATCCCCCCACCTCCGCAATCTTGGCATTATCTTTGATCAGACTCTCTCGTACGAACACCACATAAAACACATCACTAAGACAGCCTTTTACCACCTCAGAAACATCGCCCGAATCCGTTCATCCCTCTCCTTTCCCTCTGCTGAAACACTCATCCACACATTCATCACATCCCGCCTCGACTACTGCAATAGCCTGCTCTATGGTTCACCTTCCAAACTCCTCAATAGACTCCAGTACATCCAGAACTCTGCTGCCCGTCTTCTCACCCACACCCGCTCCCGTGAACACATCACCCCCGTCCTTAGAGATCTCCACTGGCTTCCCATCCCCCAGCGTATCCAGTTCAAAATCCTCACCACTGTCTACAAGTCCCTCCATAACCTGGCCCCCACCTACCTCACCGAGCTCCTCCACCACCACGCCCCCACCCGCTCCCTCAGATTGGCCGATGCCAACCTCCTGTCTCCCCCCACCCAAACCAAACACAAGACCTGGGAAGACAGGGCCTTCTCCATAGCTGGCCCCACCCTCTGGAACTCCCTCCCCAAACCCATCAGAGACTCCTCAACACTTACCTTCAAAGCATCCCTCAAGACCCACCTCTTCAAAACTGTCTACAAATAACCTACTTCTGTTTACAAATAACCTACTTCTGTTACTGTCTGTTTGTCTGTTTTATTTGCTATTTTGTTAAGCGTCTTTGGGTATCTTGAAAAGCGCTATATAAGTATTATGTATTATTATTATTATTATTATTATTATTATATTGTTCTTTTAGTTATTATTTTATTCTGGTGAACAGAGAAATCTTTAAGAATAAACTGAAAGGTAATCAAAAAATGATCTGATAATATAGGATTTTGTGGGAGGACTTTTAGATCACTGATCTCTATGCCATATGTTAGAACAAGATCCAATGTGTGCTTATGACTGTGTGTGGGCTGATTTACACTTTGAGTAAAACCGATGTCATTCAGAAGAGCGCTAAAGGCTTTGTTTAGACAATCATCTGTCAGGTCGGTTTTAATGTTAAAATCTCCAAGTATTATAATTTTGTCCCAGTCTACAACCAAGCCCGACACAAAATCCGAGAACTCTGTTAAAAACTCTGAATAAGGACCAGGAGGTCGGTAAATTATTATAAATAAAACACCTTTTTGGTTTTTCCATTTATGGCAGGTTATTGATAGACTGAGGCTTTCAAACGAGCTGAACGCTTTATTAGTTTTAGGACAAAGCAATAAACTAGCATGAGAAATGGCTGCAACACCACCACCTCGACCTGTGCTCCTGGCACTCAGAAAGTTGACATGACTTGGAGGTGTGGACTCATTTAATCTCACATAATCACCAGGTTGAAGCCAAATTTCAGTCAGGGCCAAAATATCAATGTTATGGTCCTGAATTAATTCATTAACTAAAAAGGATTTAGGAGAAATCGACCTAATGTTTAGCAGTCCACATTTTACACGCTTATTTAGAGGTTTACTAGTATCACGAGTTGGTATTTGTATTAAGTTTTTTGGTCTAACGCCTGAGTTTACTTTATTGGAGATTATTCTTTTAAATGTATTTTTATTTTTATTTTTACGAGGGACACACACAGTCTCTATCTGGCTAGGTTCTGAATACTTGATTTGTGACAGAGCGGGCGAGAGCTTAGCGTCTGTAACAGAGGAGCAGGATTTTCCACTAACTCTCCTCTGCGCCCGGGACTCACTTTTTCCCTGTCACTTTAGGCGACTAAGGCTATCGGTCAAATTTCTAATTAAAAGAGATGTGCCCGCCGAAGTCGGATGGACACCATCCCTGCGTATGAGCCCGGGCTTCCCCTCAAACACACTCCAATTGTCGACAAAAACTACATTATTTTGGGGGCACCAACTAGAAAGCCAGCAGTTAAATGCTGACTGTCGGCTGTACAGTTCAGCATTGACACGACAGGGTAGAGGGCCAGAAAATATTACGGTCACGCCGGGCGTCATTAGCGCCTGCGTGAATCACGACTCGACGGTACCTCTGCCTACTCTGTCTAAGAAGCCTAAGGTTTCCATCGATGTCACCCATTCTGGCCCCCGGATAACACCTAACTGATGCCGCTGGCAGCTCCACGTCTCTAACTATAGAGCTTCCAATCACTAGAGTCTCACGAGTCCAAGTAGCGGGTGTGTTGCCGCTGAGAGGGGCAAACCTATTTGTGACGGGGAGCTCCTGGTGCACTACCGGGTGGAGTGTAGCGCTATGCTTCTTCCGAACTGTCACAAATCGATCCTGGTCTTCTCCCGGCTGCGGGGAGGTCACTGGGGAGCTATGCTGGCTTACGCTAGCAGCCCTAGCTCTGACGCGGTCCGCGCTCCCTGACGTTACAATCTGACTATAGCTGGGTCTAAAGGCCTTCAATGAGCGGATCCACGTTTCTAACTCAGTAACCCTTGCCTCCAAAGCTGCCACTACACTACACTTCACGCAACTCAACCTATCGTCAGTGAAAGAGCAAGGGTTCTCACTCCACATATGACAACTTGAGCAGGACAGCGCAGTAGCGGTGATAGAAGGCCCGGCCATGATGCTAACAAGCTAGGCTAGCTCAGGCTGGAGCGAGAGTACAGGTGCTTTGAATCCACGAACTATTGAGGCTAGATGTACTACAAATGGATTAAAGACCAGTTGACTAGAGCTGGTATGGTGGAGAACAAATTAATTTAGGATAAGTTCGTAGATTGAGACAAAAAGTAGAGAGAGTCTAACACACAGCACGTAAGCCGAAAACAACTCACCGGATGTGACGTCACAGCAGAACAACTTATGAAAGTAAGCCCTGCTCTGACCCCAGATAAGCAGTTTAATTCTTTTTTTTTTTGTCTTTCAGATAATCCACACTGAGCCACTCCAGATTAGAGCGTCCTCTTACGATGGAAGGTTGGACCAAAGACGACGTTCGTGAATGGCTCATTTCAGACGTCAAAGTCAGTCCGACTGACGCCCAAAGGTTTTTTGATGAGGACGTGTCTGGGGAGTACTTAGTGGAATTTACTAAAAGCGAGATTCTGGACATGGACATAAAACACGGCCCAGCAGTGAAAATCACAAACCATCTAAAACAAAGGAAGGACCAGACACAGACTCAGCCCCAGTGTCCTGTGTACGTACTCTCCTGGACAAAGGAGCAGGTGAAGCAGTGGTTACTGCAGCACGTGAAGCTCTATGACAAATACGCCCAGCGGCTGCTCGAAGAGGAGGTGTCAGGAGATTGCCTGGTTTACTTTGAGAAGCAGGACTTTAAGGAACTGGACATTAAACAAGGTCCAGTAGTGAAGATCCTGGCAGAACTCGGACGGCTGAAAGACAAAGCAGAGCCGGAGCTTCTGCCTGTAACAGAGGCCTCCACAGAAGAGGAGAAGAAACAGCCGAGTGTTCACCCAGCGCCAAGTGTGTCCCGATCAGAGCCACAGAAGAACTCCCTGGAAAGAACCACGAGCTCTACCGCTCCCTATGTCCAAAACACTCAGAGGACAGCACCCCAGCAGCCGTCAGCTCCAAACATAAAGACGGCAGCAGAGGTGAGTGGTGGGTACGGCTCTGTCAGGGATTATGATGAATTTGAGTCAAGAAGTGCAAATGGACTGGAAGATAAAAAGAAGTGTGGTGGTGTAACCAATAAAACACTAAACAAAAACTACTGTTTACAACAAGTCACTTAACAAGGGTTACCATGGGCAACGACGTAGGGAGGCCATTATTTAAAATACAAATCACACAAAAGTCTAAAATCATAAAAAGTCTCTGCCCTCCCCCTTGTGCCTGTGACAGTGAAACAATATCATTTCTTTAAAATGTAGCCTCATTATAAAGGTCTGGGCTGTACGGTGGAGAACACACTTCAGGTCCAGGTGTATTAAGTTTAAACATCTTAATTAACATTTAATGATGAATTTAACAATGAACGTGTGTAACACTGTGATAATCACAGAAGCTCCACCTGACTTACCCGTTCACTCTCTCACTCTCTCCTTCACTCTTTCACATGTCGTAATGCCACGCCCATATTTGCCATATGTGGAAGTTCCAAGGGCTTTTCTTACAAAATGTAAATTCATGTAAATGAAATGTAAAAGGTGCGGCGTGGTGTTCATAGCTGGATGTTGATGAATTAGGCTTTGTAAATCTGGCGCAGAATTCTTACAGCATCTCCTTAAAGTGGAGGTTACAAACATTTTTAAAGAAAACATTCATGAATGAGCCCATTATTTTATTTATTTTAAAGTCTAAGGGCCTCAGTTTTCATTCCAGGCACTAAACTGCCAGTATAAAGTGAAAAATAGTTTGTGCAGTTTGTGTGCACGTTGTGTGTGATTTACCCTTGGGAAGTGTGCGTGTTATTTCAGCCGCAAAACTGATCTTTAAATGAAGTAAAAGTCATACATTTTAAAGTCGACTCTGAATCTGCCCTTGTCATGCAAGCACACGGGCATTTTCACGGACAAGCCGTCCTCCAGGACACCTCCATAAAGCTCCATTTGCTCATTAACGTGAATTTTGTAAAAAGACAAAGAAAAGAGAGCGATATCCAAACAAATCCCATAAATGGCTACATGTAAAGTGTCCATTTATGTTGCTCAAAGTCCCACTGTCCAAATAGGGATGAAGGATCATCTGGCCCCGGCCAGGAACTGATGAGCTTTGCAGGGCACTTGGCACAGGCCACTTCAGGTCGCTCAATGATAAAAACATGGCCTTTGATACAGTGTGAAGTGAATCAGTAAAATAACTACACGTTTCCTTGTAGTGGGTTTATACATGGCTTCTCCAGGAAAATGGTTGCACCGGCTCATGGCAAGAGCAGGTTCAGAGTCAACTTTAAAACTTGTGATTATCATGATATTTAAACTCGTAATTATGACTTCCTGTGAGGCTTCTATGTTTTATTTACTGGTGGAAAGGGGCTTCCATAGTAATCACTGTGTCATATGTGATCTGAAAACCTCACAAAGTATTTAGATTGAGACCAAAATGACTTCTGTATCTTAAACAGAAGATTTGATCTGAGGGAAATTACGTCACCCACTTCAAATCAGAGCTGAAGACTTCATATGAAATCCCAGGATTCTATGTCAATTCTACACTATTGATTTGAGGTCTGGAAATATTTTCTTCAGTAGAAGGTGTTGTACAAGATACAGAGGTCGTTTTGGTTTTAATTTGAAGGTAAATTCTGAAGGAAGTTTTTTTTCTGTCTCAACGGAAAAAATAATTTCAGTGAACAGGGACAGAAGAAACCGTATGTGATGGGAAAATTATGAACTTCAGTGTCACTTTTTGCTCTCAAAAACAACACCCACATAAAATTTAGACCATTCCCTCCTTCTAATTTTTCACATATTTTTTATCCAAATACAGTCATATAACTTCTCTGTTATAGCACCTAATAATGTCAAAAAATTCACTTTTTTTTTTTTTTTTACACAATCAAGGCCTATTGGCACAAAGTGCTGTACTTTTAAGATATCAGTGCATTAGTCTGAAGTCAGTCTGACCATAGAAACCAAAATGATAAAAATATGTTTCAAGAGGAACAAATTGACCCTAGAAGAACCTCAGTGTAACGTGCTGTAAGGGTAAGGCCCGGTGTAGGTGTGGTGCAGTTCGGGACATGCGTGGGTCCCGCAAGACTTAGAAAGTTTTTAAAATCAGTTGCAGCTGGCACAGTGACCTTAGTGCGGGTGCGGAAAAAATCCTCAAGAAGTCTATCTTTACCAGACACCGCAGCGGTCTCTGATGTCAGGCTGACAAAATCTCATGAGCAAAACAAAAAATGAGACCTGACAGATCCAGTGTATTTTCAGAATAAAATATCTCTGCACACACCTGGTACTTCGCAAATGTACTAACCCATAGTAGATAGCCACGGTATCCAAAGGTGTGAAAAGTGCTCGTAGTGTGAAATGCCGCTGTTGTTTACTAACAAGGCTTCTTGTGCAGTAGGTACGGAAAGTATTCAGACCCCTTAAATTTTTCCACTCTTTGTTATATTGCAGCCATTTGCTAAAATGATTTAAATTCTTTTTTTTTTCTCATTAATGTACACACAGCGCTCCATATTGACAGAAAAACAGAATTATTGACATTTTTGCAGATTTATTAAAAAAGAAAAACTGAAATATCACATGGTCATAAGTATTCAGACCCTTTGCTCAGTATTTAGTAGAAGGACCTTTTGAGTGAATACAGGGGTCTTTTTGGGAATGATGCAACAAGTTTTTCACACCTGGAGTTAATATGATTAACTTAGATTCAGGAGCTGGACTATGCCTCAACCTCCTCTCCAGCCAACATCTGAACCACGCCTCTGGACCACGCCTTCAATTACCCAGAAGCCCTATTTATACAGCCTATCCCGACAACACTGTCCGTGTCCGCTCTCTCGACCCGGGCTGCGAACAACCCGTCAGATTCAAACACAGACCTGTCACACGTTTCCTAGTTCTTTCCAGTTCGCGAATTCCTCATGCCGCAACGGATCCCACAAGGATCCCATCCAGGGATCTGCAGGCGGAGGATCTTCCATCGCATGTCCACTCCACGGTAAGAACTGCTGGCCGGTGTTCCAGCCCACGGCCAGGGTCGCCCAGTGAATGCCCCAGGCTTGCACCTACACAGCGGTCCTCCGCCTCCAAGGAGTGTCGTGCATCCACCGTCAATATCGCCGTAGCTGGCGGTATCTACAGGTTATCCACGTTGTCCTCCTAGGCTGCCTCCCCCTCCTCATTTAGGCGTTCGGTGCAGCCCGGCTCCCAGCGACCACAGCATTCAGAGGCCGCACAATTCCCCATGCACACGCATCTTCTCTCCATCCCTTCTTTTCTCTTTTTCAGTCATCACGAGCTGGATGGCTTCTCGCGCTCTACCCACAATAGGCAGAGCCTCTAACCCGTTTCCCCTCTTCTGCTCTATCCCTTCCCGCTCCTCCATCAGGGGAGAAGACCCTCCACGCCACGGTCTCTCTACATCACTCCTGAATCATTCTTCTCCATTGCACCATGCATCACAACGCAGCTCCAGTTTCTCCAGCATTTAATCTCTGGCAGTAGTTGGCTTCCGCGTAGCTTCCAGAGCCCTCGAGTTGCACATTTAGTCTTCAGCTTCATCGGCACTTCACCCTAACATTCCACCATTCTTTGGGGGTCTGACTAATCCAGAAGGGATATTCCCATTCATTCTAACAATAATAGATCAGTCAACACCACCTACAATGTAATACCTTTCCTCCAGCAATTGCAATCCTGCAACCCACTTCGATCTCCAGGAATAAGTCGTCATTCAGGACATTCCAACCCCGGACACCGAAATCCTATTGCCTTCTACCACCTGCTCTCATGAAATTAAGATTCTTGACATCGAACTCTAACTTCCATCTCGTTCCGTCCCCGCAGCTTCAGTGATCTCCTTCAACTATGTATTCCATCATCTTAACACGTATCTGCCTAGCAGAAAGCCTTACTCACCATCTCGCATCACGCGTTATCTTCTCACAGTTTTCATGAACATCGGCTCCTAATCCATTCATTCAGCATCAATTTGACCCAGTTTCACGCTCCCTCAGTCCTCATTGTGAACCTCGTCCTCTCGCATGTTCTTCCAGTTCTCTATTCCCACGAGTTCTAGTCATTTCAACTCCTCCATCGTTCTGAGGTTGTCCTTTCTCTCCTTAGTCAATCTCACTCGACTTCCACCTCCCAAGGATCGTTCTTCAGGCAACATAATTCCTTCTGCTAGTCCAGGCAACCTTGCACTCGAACCTCTCCTCCCGGTTCACATCCGACTCCTCCCCCTATCCAACCAGTCCACTAAAGAGAATCCTTAGCCAGAATCTCCTACTATTCCCACGATCCGTGTCCAAGCCGCCTCTTCCAGCTGAACAGTCATTCCTAATCATTGCGACCCTCGACTGTCAGTCTTCTCGTTTCCACCTTCTCATACGTTTATCAGTCCTCTACCAACTCCTTAGTTCATTCCTCATTCGCTCATCTTAATCCAGCTTTTGGAGGTTCCGATTCAGCAGGGTGACCATTTTGGATTGCAGACGGAGCCCCCCACCCTGAGTCTCCCCCCAGCCATCACATCTATTCACCGTCAATAAATATTGTATTTCATTGTCGTGGCATGGTCCTTGCTAGTGAACTGGACTTGGGGATCCTCTGCCATTCCTCCTTGCAGATCTTCTCCAGTTCTGTCAGGTTGGATGGTGAACGTTGGTGGACAGCCATTTTCAGGTCTCTCCAGAGATGCTCAATTGGGTTTAAGTCAGGGCTCTGGCTGGGCCATTCAAGAACAGTCACGGAGTTGTTGTGAAGCCACTCCTTCGTTATTTTAGCTGTGTGTTTAAGGTCATTGTCTTGCTGAACTGTGAATCTTCAGCCCAGTCTGAGGTCTTGAGCACTCTGGAGAAGGTTTTCATCCAGGATATTCCTGTACTTGGCCGCATTCATCTTTCCTTTGATTGCAACCAGTCGTCCTGTCCCTGCAGCTGAAAAACACCCCCACAGCCTGATGCTGCCACCACCATGCTTCACTGTTGGGACTGTATTGGACAGGTGATGAGCAGTGCCTGGTTTTCTCCACACATACCGCTTAGAATTAAGGCCAAAAAGTTCTATCTTGGTCTCATCAGACCACAGAATCTTATTTCTCACCATCTTGGAGTCCTTCAGGTGTTTTTTAGCAAACTCCATGCGGGCTTTCATGTGTCTTGCACTGAGGAGAGGCTTCCGTCGGGCCACTCTGCCATAAAGTCCCGACTGGTGAAGGGCTGCAGTGATGGCTGATTTTATACAACTTTCTCCCACTGACCGTATCTCTGGAGCTCAGCCACAGTGATCTTTGGGTTCTGCTTTACCTCTCTCACCAAGGCTGTTCTCCCCCGATTGCTCAGTTTGACTGGACGGCCAGCTCTAGGAAGGGTTCTGGTTGTCCCAAATGTCTTCCATTTAAGGATTATGGAGGCCACTGTGCTCTTAGGAACCTTAAGTGCAGCAGAATTTTTTGTAACCTTGGCCAGATCTATGTGTTGCCACAGTTGTGTCTGTGAGCTCTTGAGGCAGTTCATTTGACCTCATGATTGTCATTTGCTCTGACCTGCACTGTGAGCTGTAAGGTCTTATATAGACACGTGTGTGGCTTTCCTAATCCAGTCCAATCAGTTTAATCAAACACAGCTGGACTCCAGTGATGGTGTAGAACATCTCAAGGATGAGCAGAAGAAATGGACAGCACCTGAGTTCAATATATGAGTGTCACAGCAAAGGCTCTGAATACTTATGACCATGTGATATTTCAGTTTTTCTTTTTTAATAAATCTACAAAAATGTCACCAATTCTGTGTTTTTCTGTCAATATGGGGTGCTGTGTGTACATTAATGAGAAAAAAAAAAATGAACTTAAATGATTTTAGCAAATGGCTGCAATATAATAAAGAGTGGAAAAATTTAAGGGGTCTGAATACTTTCCGTACCCACTGTACATGCTAATCATGGATCTATTGTTGCTAATATATGGCTTGAACTCCCGACCAGAGAGTAAATCCCCGTGAATACAGAGCGCAGTTTCCACACTCTGCCTGGAGTCCTCCACAACTACAAAAGTGTACACTGGGGGTAAGGAGTTAAGGGGATGGAGATAGCTAACTTAGCATAACAGAATATTTCATTGCTTAAACTGTATTTCATTGTTTTTTATCTGACAGTGACAATAAATGTAATTCAATTCAAATTAAAATTTCTATCCATTTTTCATAGGTCTCAGGAACAGGAAGTTTTCAAGACAACATTGAAATAATTATCTACAATGTGTTGAATAACCTTGTAGAGGAGGAAATAAAAGAATTTTGTTTCCATTTGAAAGACTACACTTCATCAAAACATAATCAAATTCCACGATCCAAACTTGAAAGAGCTGATCAAACTGTCATTGCCTCGTTATTGTGTGGGAATTACGTGGAGGAAGCTCCTCATGTCACAGTGGAGATTCTTCGAGCGATCAACAAAAATGAAAGTGCTTCAGAGCTGGAGAAAACTGTGGGTAAGAAACATTCCACTACGTTCTTTCCATCTCATGCTTACTATTGTACTCATTATTGTTTTTAATACAGGTGCCCTGAAGGTTAAGGAGATGCCTTCAAAAGGCATTTTAAAAGCTGAGGCCGATCAAGGGGACAAGCTGAAAAATCTGTTGACGTGTGGTGAAAATGCGCTGGATAACTACAATAAGTTTGTTATCGTTCTGAATAAGAGCCGCCCAGATCAGGTGCAGCACCTCCACTTTCTGAGCAAACTCAAACTGTTCTGTGTCCTGGACTTTGACCCAAACTCGGTGTTACCAGGAGGCATCTGTCACTCCTATAGAGAGTTAAGGGTGGCAAACCTGCACAGTCCAGCACAATATGAGGGAAAAAATGAATCAGTCATAGAGAAGTTAAATCTGTGTAAACAGACAAGCTGGGTCTTCTGCAATGGAAGAAATGATCTAGAAGATGAATCACACCAGGAGCTGGACTATAAGACCTGGCTGAAGACGTCCTGCAGAGATGTGGAGCACCTAGTTTCATTCATTTGCAAACCAGAGGTTCTCTGTCACAGAGAATTTCTGATAATTTTCCTTTTACTGTCTCCAGTCGAAACAGAAAAAGATCCCATGTTCGACACATACAGATGTTTCTACAAAAACACGTCAGAGAATAACATAGTCACACTGTGTGAGTCCAAGAGCGCATTTTTAAAATGGAGGGAGCTGGTTCAAGAGAAATGTGACACAGACATCGACCCATTTTCCATAAATGAGCTGAGCCTGAGAGAAATCAATGGCACCATCATGGCCTTGGGACCAATCACCCGGTCCACTGTGAAACTGCTGCCATCTGCAGGCTCTAGCTTCATTGTGTTAAAGCAGAAGGAGGAAGATCTGATGACCGCTCTGGAGGTTCTGTGTGTAAACCAGTGTGAGAACATTCATGACGAGAACGGCGAACAGTTCAAACTGTTCAAACTAAAACAAGAAGAGGAGTTCTACCGAGGCGGCAAGGTGAAATGGTGGAACTTTTATTTCTGTGAAAAAGACAAGGAACGGCCCTTCATCAAGAGGGACAAGTATAAAAATGTAAAGAAGATGATCAGAAATCAGTTAAAAGATAACCAAAATACCTGTATTGTGCTGACTCTGTTTCACCATCCGGGCTGTGGGGCCACAACTCTCGCAATGCACGTCATGTGGGACCTCCGCAAAGAGCTTAGGTGTGCTGTTCTCAAGGAGAACAAAGTCCTAAAAGAAGAAGTGGCCCATCAAATCATAAAACTCATGAAACTTGACCATGAGAGGCCATGCACAGTTTTACTCTTAGTGGATGATTCAAAGGACTCTACCCATGAGCTTCTGAACTTTATCCAGAAAACTGTGTCCAACAATATAAATGACACCCACCCCTGTAAGGTGATCATTCTGAACTGTGTGCGCAGCCACAGCTCAAAGGACCAGTACAGAGAACACAACAATACTTTATCCAGTCAGTACCTGACTCGATCTCTGACCCCAGAAGAACAAGGGGATTTTGAAAAGAAACTCAAAGAACTGGAAAAAACTCACAACAAGCCAAAGAACTTTTACAGTTTCATGCTCATGAAGAGTAACTTCGACCCTAAGTACACTCAAGACCTTGCCTCCAATACTCTGGAGAGTTTTGATATGAGCACTAAGAAGGCCAAACTATTTGCTTTTCTGGCATTGCTTAATACATATGTGGCTGATTCGGAGATCTCCCTCTCACTCTGTGAGGACTTCTTAGGGATTAAAAAAATTCGATGGGAAGAGGACAGTGTGCTGAACCGAATGGCCCCATATTCTAACCTCCTCATCACAGAGAAAGTGGAAGACTGGGGAGGGTACAAAGGAGTTCGGATCCTGCATAACCACATAGCTACTGCCTGTTTGGAAGAGTTTGAGAGACGACATGAGCTCACAGTTAGTGACATCACAATGGAGATTTTACACTGTGATCTCTTCTACAGTGTAGGGGTTGTTAAAAACAGACTTATGACGTTCATAAAACAAATGTTGATTGAACGGCGGCTCAAAAAATTTGGAGAAAGAGAAAAATTTTCACCACTTGTTGAAAAAATTCACAATGAAAAAGGAAGACAAATTATTCAGGACATTTTTGAACAGGCCTCCTCCAGGTTTGAAGCCAGCGCATCTATTCCCCAGGCCCTGGCCCGATACCTGTACATTAAAGAGCAGGACTTTCCTGAGGCTCTGAAATGGGCTCAAAAGGCAAAGAACATCACAGAAAACCCTTTTACATTTGACACGATTGCTCAGGTTCACAAAAGCAATTTAAAATATAACATGGAAAAAGAAAAACATGAAAAATTGCACAGTCCAGAAGGTCTTAATCAGAATCTTAAAATAGCAGTAAATGCCATTGAAGCCTTTGAAAGGGCTCAGGAACTTGCACCCATTGATGATGAAGAAGAGTCAGAAGACGATCAAGACTATCCCAGAAAGTCGTATACAATTTACGGCTATGTTGGAGTTGTGGAAATTACCTTTTTAGTATTTGAAGTATTGGGCAGATTACCATTTTTTACTGAAAATCAAGATCCAATGAACAAGACGTATCTAAGGAGTTTCTTAGAGAGTAATATTCCGATCACAAGTGTTCACAAGGAAAACAATGAAATCAATGACAAATATGTGGCAGTCATTCAAGAACATGAGCATTTCCTCCTAAACCTGAAAAACAAAGTCAAAGAGACATTTGAAATCCTCAATTCTTTCTTTACATACTTGAAACCTATCAATTCAGAATTTGATTCAAAGAACCTCTGGACCATCAGAGAACATTTTAAAAAGTATGTTAAGCTGTTTTGCACTGAACCAGAACAGGTGAAAACAGAGCGTCAAAGTAACCCTCAACTCGCTTTGAAAATGGTGATAGAACAAAGGAGGCTGTTCCTGGAAGAGAAAAATGCTGACACTTTTTCAGGGATTCTTCAACATTTGGATAGTTCTGCAGAAGAGATGGAGGAGATCACTCAGGCCTATGCATATCTCTATAAACACAAACAGTTTAGCAGCAAAACACAAGCGACTAAAGTAACAACCAACTATATCCTGTCCAACATCGTTCTTAACCTCTCAAGGCCAAAGTCCAAACACGTGCTGGACTATACAGTCCTCTCAGAGATACTCAGAAAGACTCTGCAGGATGTAGGTCTTTGCTCAAACTTCCCAGACCCGTACTACACAGCCCTGCTGCTGTTCTGGCCCAATCCTTCAGATGGAACCACCGACATCCAAAAATATGTCACTGCAATTCGACACGCTTCTCGAAAGCACCTGTCTGCTCACTTCAAGGGTCGAAGCACTGTAGCTCACCTGTTTCTGGCAAAAGGATCAAGTCTCAAACGACTTGTTTCTAAGTTACAGTTGGATAAAAACTTTAAAGAAATGTCGCGTAACAGTCTGGCACAGCTGTGGCGCAGTGGGGACATTTTCAGAGAAAAGGTAATAAAAGATCGGCTTCTTCGAGTTAAAGGAACCATTGAGGAAGAAGAAATTTTTGCCAAATATGGAAGTCAGAAAGTCCCTGTCCGTCCAGCTCTGATTTCAGGCACCAGAAATGGCTTCAGCACCGAGAAGGTTTCCTTCTTCTTGGGCTTCGCCATTAATGGACCTCTTGCTTACGATATACAAAGTGAAAATTAAGGAAGCCTTCTTCTCCAGCTTCTGCAGCCTCCGTTCTTCGGGGCCAGGCTGATGCCCCACACAGTGCCTGATAAAAGAGAACGCTGAGTATGACAGTGTGATAAAACATTCAGAGCACCTCCTCAAACATCAAATTCCCTCAGGGCATCTGTATTTAATGCACAAATCACACTTAGGCACATTTTTGTGCTTTTTGACTTTCGTTTCTTGCATAACTTCATTTTTTATGCAAATGTGATTATTTTTTAGCAAAGTGATGTATCCTTGAGTGTTTGGATGCAAAATGACTTTCTCCAGCTAAACTTAGACAAGACAGAAGTCATAGTCTTTGGTCCACAGAAACAAAGAGACAGTGTCAACAGTCACCTCCGGTCTCTCTCTCTGAAACCTTCAAATCAGGCCAGAAATCTTCGGGTAATAATGGACTCAGACTTGAACTTTAACAGCCACATCAAACCAATAACATCTTCAGCCTTTTACCATCTAAAAAACATAGCAAAAATCAATGGTATACTGTCTAAAGCAGACGTGGAGAGACTTATCCATGCGTTTGTCTCCAGTAGGTTAAACTCCTGTAATGGCCTCTCACTGGCCTCTCCAAATGAGCTGTGAGACCACTGCAGAACATCCAGAATGCTGCAGCTCGGGTCCTGACTTGAACCAGGAAGTACAAGTACATAAGTCCTGGTCTCAGGTCTCTGCACTGCCCCCTGTGGCTCAGACTCTTTAAAGCGGCTCTGCTTGTGCACAAGTCTCTCAGTGGCCCAGCACTAAAGTTCATCTGTGACATGTTAGTGCGACATGAACCATCTGCACTGTGAGGAGCTCAGGGACCCACCTCCTGCTGTAGTCCTGGTTTAGTCCTGGTTTAGTTCTGCTTTAGTCCCGGCCTCCTGCTGGTGCTCAGAGTCAGGACTAAACACAGGGAATCAGAGTTTCAGATTCATGAAGTTAAAACCTGAAACTCTGACTCTGTTTAAATCCAGACTCAGTTCTGTTTAGCTACGTCTGACTGAAAGGTTTTCATTCTGCACTCTTCTCTATCATTTAATGTCTCTCTCTCTTTTTAATTTTATGATTATTTATGTTTTGATTTGTTTGTATTGTCATTTTAATGTATTTCTTATTCTGTGAAGCACTTTGAATGACTGTGTAAGAATTGTGCTGTACAAATAAATTTGACTTCATTCATTCATTGACTATAATCACTATTTTTCAACCTGCCCTCATACAGAATATAATGCATGTAATATCTAATTTCTTTATATTTTCTGAACCCCCTGACTTGGCATAATTTTTGAATGATGAAGTATTTTTTACCTTGTGTGGAGTTAATATTATTGACTGAGATTCAGGACCACACCTCAACCTCCCCCTGCCCCTCTCCAGCTACAGCTCAGCTCAACCACACTTTCGATTACCCAAAAACAATTTCTACAGGCCTATCCCGACAACACCGTCTGTCTCCGCTCTCTCGACCCCCTCCTTCCCTCCCTGTGTCTCTTGTTCATCCTTCAGCCTGAAGACATCATCTACAAAGGAGGAAGGGTCCTGAACCGGCTGAGCACCTGAGACAGAGCCCCCTCCTGAGTCTGCTCCCAGCCATCACATCTATCCACCGTCAGTAAATATCTTTACCGTATTCCACTGTTGAGGCATGGTCCTTGCTAGTGAATTGGTAAGTAGTTGAAATGCATCTAGTGTTTGTGGAGGTACACTATCAGATACATACGTCCCAAACACTTTACTATATGGAAAATCAGACTGTTTCATGATGTCCAAAAGCCTTAAAGTTTGGTTTGACTGAGGCTCTCTGAGTCTATGAAGTGTGGAAGCCAGTATTTTTGTTAACATTATTTTTGTTAACAAGATCTAGGTACATACAGGGGCAACAACAGAAATATGAAATACTGTATATGAAATACAAAATAAAAGTTTAGAAACAGACAAAGTCATATATTATCACAAAAATGTCACACCTCATTGTCAATGCTCAGTCTCATTTTATCTCAGAAGATGAGCAGGGCTGGGCCTGATTCGTTCTGATGGGAGACCACTGAAACTGCATTTTGGTCTGAAATGTTTGTATTAACCCGCTCTACATGATCCTGGGGTTTTATTTCAACATTTTGTCTGTTAAAAATGTCCTATTCATAATATATAGCCTGGCTCCAGATTCTCCCCTATAACTGCTAACATCAGTGAGCTTCATTTGACTGGAGCACTTTTTATACAGTCTGGCCACCACTGAGTGTGGTTTGAAAGAATATTGTAGTGCAAAGTGTCTTTTGAGCATCAAAACTGCTCTATAACTCAAATGAATCATTGTCATTATTAAAAGGCTGAGAGAATCATATTTTTAAAAGATTATAAAAAGAACACATGTTGGTACAAAAATATATGACATAATAATATACAAAGTCCTGTATAGTTTCCATATGGTGTTTGCAGCAGGTTTTGTCTGGCTTCAGTGGGAAAAGTAGACTTTCATTTACATTGCACTAAATATCCAAGAAATGATGTAAATGTAACCCGCCTGGTTAAAGATCAAATAATATTTAATTCATGTTGAAATTCTGTTTTATTTCACGTTTTCATATGTAACTGGTTTTATTTTGAAAACCGAAAGTTTATTTTGACGGAAACAGGAAGTGGTATGAAAATACGCAGCTAGCTTAACTTTGCTCATTGGCGCACAGAGCGCGGCTTTTTTCACACGTTAGTTGAAAAACAAAGAAAAAGGTATGAAAGACGAAATGTAATGTCTTGAAAATGACAGATGTTGAAGTTTATGTTCTAATATGGTTAAAACTCCTGTTTAGAGGTAGGAGTTTATCTTTGTCGTAAACTAGCACTCATGTTCTTATTGACTGTTTGTAGGACGCCCCCTTCAGGGCATGCTAGCTAATCATTTTTGGGTATTTTGCACATTTTAAGTTAAATTTGGAAAGAAATGTATTGCTAAAAGCATTTACTTAATTATTTAAGAAGTCAATTCATGTAGATACACTCAGTGTCATTAAAGGTGCAGTATGTGTATCGTCCACTATAAGAAACTTCACACACTAAATGTGACTGAGTCAAAGGAAAAAACATTATAAGATACAATTGCCATTTTAAGTTATGTAAAATGGTTAAAAGCAGTAAAGCTGTGATTTCTGTTCATTAAAAATAATGTAATTCATTTCTTTTATTTACAATCTAAAATCCTATGTGCAAAGTGATAAACATAAAAATGTGGTTTACACATTACACACTGTACGAGAGAATGTGTTTTTCATGAGCGAGTGAATCCATTGGCCATTTATTTAGGAAATAACTGTAGTTACCTACTTGTTAACTACCTTTAGTTATTTTTCCAATGGATAAGATACATTTATGTCACCTGTATAGGGATCTTTATGTGAATATAATGAATCTAATTTTATAATGAATCTAATTGCAATTGCACATGAGAATTTGGATTATAAAACCTTTTTTGCAAATACAGGTCAGGTTTTTTGACTTCGTGGCAAAGTGATGCTCCCAGCCTTGGCGTCCGATGAGATTGATGAGATGATCCACTGGCGAGTCTCCCAGTCGAATTGTGAGCCTCTACCGCCCCGGATCCTGTGGTAGGATTGTGTCCACTGACCGACACCAACGAGAGCCTATTTCAGATACATCCCATGACTTGACTATTCCCCTGACTTAATTGACTTGAACACTGACTGAAGAACACTTCCTGGGAAGAAAATTCTTAAAGAGCCATTTTTATTTTTTAGTTTATTCTGGGCCCATAGGTTGTAATTGTAATTGTATTGTGCATTCCTTTTATATTTTCACACTAAAAGTTTACAATTAACTCCAATGACCTGTGACTCTTGGTTATTGTTATACTCTCAGCTCCTAGGCCCAGACGTGTACTTACCTTGAAGTGGGTTACATAAACAGCAAAAAAGTACCTCAGAACATTCATTTAAAGCCAGAGGGTTCAGATGATGTAGAGAAAGTGGAGATACATGTTTTAAAATGGCTTATTACAGCAGACAAAAGGAGAAATTCAATTTGTCAGCTGGACAAAAGTTTATTTGGTTGAATCTGTTTCTCATCCAAGCTGCTTCTTCAGTTCTGGTCAGATGCTGGTGGACACTGCTTTATATCTGCCTGAAGGGGGCGCTAACTACAATTAAATGACTCTGAGACTCCCACACCTGTTTGTTTACAGTTTCTGTTAGTTCAGTGGGTCTATTCAGTATGGAGTGAGGAAATTTCCCGACTGGACTTGTTGCACAGGTTCATCCTGTCACAGCACCACGCTGGAATTCACTGAGCTCCTGAGAGCGACTCATTCTTTACAAATGTTTGTAGAAACATCTGCAGGTCCAGGGGTTTGATTTTATTCACCTGTGGCCCTGGAAGTGACTGGAACACCTGATTTTGATCACCACCGACCAATCCCACAACCACCAACCCCACAACCACCTGTGGACCTGTACCTTCTACCTGAGGGCAACAGGTGAAACAGATGATGGGCAGGATGGTGTTGGTCACGTAGGATGTTACGCACTCTCTTCAGACAGCGGGTGGTATAGATGGTGCTGATCTCTGGAAGAGTGGTCCCAATGATTTTCCCCGCTGTTTTTACCCCCTGCTGGAGTGCCTGCTGATCGGCCTTAGTGCAGCTGGAGAACCACACCAGGAATCCATTTGTCAAACACTGCTGTTGACACAGTTGTAGAAGTTCACCATCAACTGTTCTGAGATCTTGACGCCCCTCAGTTGCCTCAGGTAATAGAGCCGTTGCTGGGCCTTTCCTACCACTGAGGAAATGTTGATGCCCCAGGAGAGGTCCTCAGTCACAATCACCCCCAAGAATCTGAAGTGTGTCACCCTTTCTACCACCTTGTTGCCAATCGAGAGTGGAGGATGATTGTGTTTTTCCTTTTTTGGGGTAATCCACAATAATCCTTGGTCTTCTTTATGTTCAATACATAATTGTTGCAGAAAAACCATGATGCTCGATGTTGCACTTCAGTCCTGTAATCCGTCTCACTGTTGTTAATGAGTCCGAGCTCTGTGGTGTCGTCGGCAAATTTGACAGTGAGATTGGAAGGAAAAGAAGCAGAGCAATCATGGGTGAACAGAGTGAGCCAACCACCAACCACACAAGTGATCTGCACTTAAGATTATTTATTTTTATTTTATTCATTATGAAAACCTCTCCAATGAAAACAAACTAAAAACAAGCTCATTCTACCCATAACATCGCTTCAGTAAAACTGTAAGTTCCACTTTTGTTGCAGATGAGTCTAAAAAGATGGAGAACAAGAATAAGGTGCAATATGCACTTTCATGCAGTTAATATTTATGTAATATTTATATGTGTGTGTGTTTTCCTCTGATAAGACCAATGTAAAAAGCTAAATATCTTATTTCCCTGACATGTTTGAGTGGGAGCACTTCTGCGTCCTTCAGAGGAATCATTGTGACGTGTCTCTGATCAGCTGTTGTTTCTAGGCCTGTTCTGTTGATGGTCCCGCTGATTTCAACAGCCTCTTGTATCTGTCTTTGTCTGTGTATTTGTGCTCCTCTTGTTAGCTGTTATCGTTTTCTTCTTGCGCTCCTTTTTGCGTTCTTTCTTCCTTGTTAAACGTTCTTCCTTTCTCCCCAGTACACGTGTATTTTATTTTCTGGTTTCCGTGGATTCTCACATTGCGCTTGAGGCGTACCAGTAGTTGTCAGTTTAGTTTACTCACCTTAAGTTGTATTTGGAGTGATTCGTGCATGTTTGAGTAATTTTTAATTGCTTATTTTCAAGACACCAAATTGCAGATCAAGTCCTATTATCACGGCCACTGGTGCGCGCCCACTGGGACGTTCTTACTTTGTTCTCAAATTTTATTTTCTTAATCGGTCATACACATAAGACTGAGCAGCTTTGGGTCGTCACTTTGGTCCAAATGTAGAAAAACGCTCTGATGCAAATGCTCACACTAGAGCAGAGGCCCACAGGAGAGGCCCACAGGAGGGGCCCACAGGAGAGGCCGACAGGAGAGGCCCACAGGAGGGACCACAGGAGAGGCCCACAGGAGGGGCCCACAGGAGAGGCCGACAGGAGAGGCCCACAGGAGGGACCACAGGAGAGGCCCACAGGAGGGGCCCACAGGAGAGGCCCACAGGAGAGGCCCACAGGAGGGCCCACAGGAGAGGCCCACAGGAGAGGCCCACAGGAGAGGTCCACAGGAGAGGTCCACAGGAGAGGCCCACAGGAGGGACCACAGGAGAGGCCCACAGGAGGCACCACGGGAGAGGCTCACCGAAGGGGCCCACGGGAGAGGCCCACAGGAGAGGCCCACAAGAGGGGCCCACAGGAGGGACCACAGGAGGGGCCCACAGCCTGCGGCGCTTTGTTGTCATGACGTTTACGGCCACATCAGCTCCCCTGGACACAGTTTCTAACTCTGAAGTCAGCGCACTTGTTTCTTTATGAAGTCGTTTTAGATCAATATTGTGATTTAGAATGTCACAATTAGAACAGAATGACAATAACATAAAAACTACAGAACACACACAAGCACAACAGAGCTGATTTGATCTTTATTTCCCAGACAAAACATTAAAACCAAATTGTTACTGACAAAGCTCTTCTTTCCACAGTATAACATGTCTACACAGGTCCTGAGTGCTAGCAGACAAAGAATAGGCATATATTTTATTTGTCACCCACTTTACATTTTAAAAGCAAAAATCTCAAAGTTCCAAAAACATGCAACACACATAATTAAAGATTTAACCACCTGGCTCCACTCCACACCCCCAAACAAAAAAGCTCCAATGAAAAGCAACATTATTAAAGGAAACACATTCTGCTAAATCAACCTATGACCTATGAACTCTATTCTAACAGTGTTTTCTCATTATCTTATTCCGAGTTGTTTCCAGTTTATTCATTTGAGGCTTGAGAGCTCAGAAAATTTCAGTTTTCAACTTTCCCCTATCTCCACACATGCCTCTGTTCTTACGTATAATTACAATGAACAATATGTAAAATAATAATTATGTTGGTAGGTAGGTTAATGTAGGAAAAATAGTATGACTTCATTAACACAAACGTCTTTCATTCCTCTGGGTTTGTGATGCTTTAATAGAAACAGAATCAGTTTTACAATATACTTATATGGGGACGTTAAGATATTTACATTACTACAAGAAAAAAGTCCCATACTCCAGCTTTAAAACAGCACAGTGTTTAGTACCTTATACACTAAAGTTACACATGTGAACACAAATCAGCAGCAGAGACAGGAGCAGAGCTGGAGGCAGAACCTGCACTGCTCCTGAAAACACTGACTCATCCTTGTCCTCCTCCGAGTCTGAGGTGGGCGGGGCCTCTGTGGTGGTTGGCGTTGTATGTGTGGATGTGGGCGGGGCCTCTGTGGTGGTTGGCGTCGTGTGTGTGGATGTGGGCGGGGCCTCTCTGGTGGTTGGCGTTGTGTGTGTGGATGTGGGCAGGGCCTCTGCGGTGGTTGGCGTTGTGTGTGTGGATGTAGGCGGGGCCTCTGTGGTGGTTGGCGTCGTGTGTGTGGATGTGGGCGGGGCCTCTGTGGTGGCTGGGACGTTGCAGTAGCTGGTGTTGCAGCAGGACACTTGTTGGTTGTTGGTGTACAAGTATCTTTGGGAGAGGGGCAGGTTGTCGCACAGATTCTCAGAGACACATCCATAAACACCGTAGCTCCCAACTGGAACAAAGAAGATGCACACAGCTAAAACATTCACATTAAGAATATTCACAATTAGAAGAATATATACAGCATTAATTTTTATGTATCTGTAGGTAACATTGACTATATATATATATATATATATATATATATATATATATATATATATGCCAAGGTCCTGTGGGACTTCCAGATACAGACTGACAGAATGGTGATGGCGAACCAACCAGACATAGTGGTGGTGGATAAGCAACAGAACAAAGCCGTGGTGGTGGACATTGCAATACCAAGTGATGGTAATATCAGGAAAAAGGAACACGAGAAACTAGAGAAATACCAGGGGCTCAAGGAAGAGCTGGAGAAGGCCTGGAAGGTGAAGGCATCAGTGGTGCCCGTGGTGATCGGAGCACTCGGGGCTGTAACCCCCAAACTGGAGGAGTGGCTCAAGCAGATACCCGGAAAAACATCAGACATCTCAGTCCAGAAAAGTGCAGTACTAGGAACAGCAAAGATACTGCGCAGAACTCTCAAGCTCCCAGGCCTCTGGTAGAGGGCCCGAGCTGATGAGGGTGAGAGAGACCAACCACCGTGGAAGGTGAGGAACACTTTTTTTTCACTTTTTATATATATATATATATATATATATATATATATATATATATATATATATACAGTATATATATACAGTCCCTGACAAAAGTCTTGTCGCTTATCCATTTTGTAGAAACAAAAGCTTATAACCTGACTTTAAATTAATCGATTGGTTTTAGAAATGTCTCATATGAAAGCTAAAACCCTCCCAAATTATGCTCATTATACTAAAATAAATTTGCTTCACTGAAGAAAGATTGATCATTTAATGAACACAGAAAGGTCAGATTTTGGCAAGACAAAAGTCTTGTCGCCTTGTCATATGATGCACCCAATCCTAGATTACAGCCTCACCTGTGATCAGTTACTGATCAATCAATTAGTGGGTGTGTATAAAAAGAACCCCAGCACACCAGACTTTCACATCAACTGCAACTTGACCTCTGACAACATGCCTAAGATCCACCCTGAGACCAAAGCGTTAATTATCAAGAGGCTGAAGACCAGATCCACTGCTGAGGTGGCTGACACCTTCAATGTGTCTCAGCGTCAAGTACAAAGAATAAGAAAAAGATCTGAAAAGACTGGAAATGTTTTTGACAAGCCCAGGTCCGGCAGACCCCGCAAGACAACTGCTCGGGAGGACCGTTTGTTGATTCGAAAATCCAAGGCCAGCCCCTTTTCCACTGCAGCAGAGCTCCACCAGGCCTGGTCACCTCAAGTCCCTGTGTCAACCAGAACAGTTTGTAGAATTCTGTCTCGAAATGGCCTCCATGGTCGAATCAGTGCACAGAAACCAGCACTAAACAAAAGGCAATTAAAAAACCGTGTGGCATTTGCCAAGGCCCACAGCCTGCTAAAAGGATGGACACTGGAAAAGTGGCAGAAGGTGGATTTCTCAGATGAATCCTCGGTTGAAATATTGCAGGAGACCTACTGGAGCCCGCATGGATCCAAGATTCACCCAGAAAACAGTTAAGTTTGGTGGCGGAAAAATCATGGTCTGGGGTTACATCCAGTATGGGGGTGTGCGAGACATTTGCAGGGTGGAAGGCAATATCAATAGCCTAAAATATCAAGAAGTATTAGCTACCTCTTACATTCCCAACCATAAAAGGGGTCAAATTTTGCAGCAGGATGTTGCTCCATCGCATACTTCTATCTCTACATCAAAGTTCTTCAAGGCGAAGAAGATCAAGGTGCTCCAGGACTGGCCAGCCCAGTCACCAGACATGAACATCACTGAGCATGTCTGGAGTAGAATGAAAGAGGAAGCATGGAAGGCAAAACCAAAGAATCTTGATGAACTCTGGGAGGCATGTAAGACTGCTTTCTTTGCTATTCCTGATGACTTCATCAACAAATTGTATGAATCATTGTCGAACCGCATGGATGCAGTCCTTCAAGCTCATGGAAGTCATACAAGATATTAAATATGGATCTCACAGCACCACTACTTAATTCACTGACGTTATGCAACATATTTTTGTATTTGAAGTAAATTATTTGTTCAATTTTCTGTAGGCGACAAGACTTTTGTCTTGCCAAAATCTGACCTTTTTGTGTTCATTAAATGATCAATCTTTCTTCAGTGAAGCAAATTAATTTTAGTATATTGAGCATAATTTGGGAGGGTTTTAGCTTTCATATGAGACATTTCTAAAACCAATCGATTAATTTAAAGTCAGGTTATAAGCTTTTGTTTCTACAAAATGGATAAGCGACAAGACTTTTGTCAGGGCCACTCCTGAGGACCTTCTATGACTCTGTGGTGGCATCAGCCATCCTGTACGGTGTGGTCTGCTGGAGCAGCAGCGTCACAGAGAGGGAGAAGAAGAAACTGGACAAGATCATCAAGAAGTCCAGCTCAGTCCTGGGCTGTCTGTGAACTTTGAACTTTGAACTTTTTCATATAATTATATTTTTCACACACAAGGATTTTAGATTTTACTGGGCAACCACTGCATGCCTTGACTGCCCTGACCACACGACACTGGCTGAGACTCTTTCCTGGATGTCTGTGATGGTGGTAAGATTTTGTTGCTGTGGTCTTCTCTCAGAGCCACCAGCCACTGTGCATCAGTGTTATGTGATATATATATATATATATATATATATATATATATATATATATATATATATATATATATATATATATATATATATATATATATATATATATATTATGGCATGCCGTTTAGGAAATTAAAGAATATATTGAATGGATGTCTGAATATATGGAATGAAACTTGAATATATGGAATGAAACCTGAATATATTGAATGAACGCTTGAATATATTGAATGAAACTTGAATATATGGAATGAAACCTGAATATATGGAATGAATGTTTGAATATATGGAATGAAACTTGAATATATTGAATGAACGCTTGAATATATTGAATGAAACTTGAATATATGGAATGAAACCTGAATATATGGAATGAATGTTTGAATATATTGAATGAAACTTGAATATATGGAATGAACGTTTGAATATATGGAATGAATGTTTGAATATATGGAATGAATGTTTGAATATATGGAATGAATGTTTGAATATATTGAATGAATGTTTGAATATATTGAATGAAACTTGAATATATTGAATGAATGTTTGAATATATGGAATGAAACTTGAAAACTGACGTCATGGCGGCACTGGCGCTATCTTTTGTTTTCGATGTCAGTTGGTAGTACGGTGGCCGAGAGGTGCAAACCAAATTTACAAACTGTAAAACACTTTTACAAAGTTTGAGACAAATTCACATTTTGGAAACCATTTTTACATATCATAAAACAAAATGACAAGTTCTGAAACAAATTTGCATTTCAGAAAACAATTTAACAAGTCGTGAAACACTTTTACAAACTCCGAGACACTTTTACAGATCCCAAAACATATTTACAAGCGAAATTTAACCGGAAAGGGAATGTCCCAACTGTGGGGTTTAACTGGAAGTGACGACGAGAAGCGGCCAGTACGTGAACTATTGATGGTGTTTATGGTGAAGCACGAAGGACAGCGAGCGAGTGATGTTTTGCCCGTTTTGTGGGGAACATATGAGCCGATTAACGCGATTTTGTTTTTCGTGTGGTCGGTCTTTAGAGTTTTTAAAAGGCACAGACCAGACCGACAGACCGGATATGCTGCAGCAGTGTATAAGATATTTTAATGAGGGACACTCATACGCCGTAATCGTGGACATGATGTCATGTTTACACGGTGTTCACATCAGCTTGAGGTCTCTGAAAAGCAAACTGAATGAAGCCGGTTTATATCGCAGAAGTGTTTCGCGACTTGTTAAATTGTTTTCTGAAATGCAAATTTGTTTCAGAACTTGTAATTTTGTTTTATGATATGTAAAAATGGTTTCCAAAATGTAACTTTGTCTCAAACTTTGTAAAAGTGTTTTACAGTTTGTAAATTTGGTTTGCACCTCTCGGCCACCGTAGTACCAACTGACATCGAAAACAAAAGATAGCGCCAGTGCCGCCATGACATCAGTTTTCAAGTTTCATTCAATATATTCAAACATTCATTCCATATATTCAAGTTTCATTCCATATATTCAAACATTCATTCCATATATTCAAGTTTCATTCAATATATTCAAACATTCATTCCATATATTCAGGTTTCATTCCATATATTCAAGCGTTCATTCAATATATTCAAGTTTCATTCCATATATTCAAGTTTCATTCAATATATTCAAGTTTCATTCCATATATTCAAGTTTCATTCAATATATTCAAACATTCATTCAATATATTCAGGTTTCATTCCATATATTCAAGCGTTCATTCAATATATTCAGGTTTCATTCAATATATTCAGGTTTCATTCCATATATTCAAGCGTTCATTCAATATATTCAGGTTTCATTCAATATATTCAGGTTTCATTCCATATATTCAAGTTTCATTCCATATATTCAGACATCCATTCAATATATTCTTTAATTTCCTAAACGGCATGCCATAATATATATATATATATATATATATATATATATATATATATATATATATATATATATATATATATATATTATATATATATATATAAATATATATATATTTTATATATATATATATATATATATATATATATATATATATTTCTGCGCAGTATTTTTGCTGTTCCTGTACTGCACTTTTCTGGACTGAGATGTCTGATGTTTCTCCTGGATCTGCTGTAACCTCCTCCAGTTTGGGGGTATTTGGTATTTCTCTAGTTTCTCGTGTTCCTTTTTCCTGATATTACCATCGCTTGGTATTGCAATGTCCACTACCACGGACATTGCACTACCACGGCTACCTATATATATATATATATATATATATATATATATATATATATATAATATATATATATATATATATATATATATATATATATATATATAGATGATTTGCAGATGACGTCACGCATCACATGACTTTTGTTCACGACGCCATATTGGACGGCAAAATCCAACACTGCCACACGCCCACGCCGCGAACTTTACGAAGTGTCAAGAGAAAAAGTATCGATAATTTGACGTTTTACTTTATCTAGCCTACATTGATTTCTTTCTCAAACATTTTTTTTTTTTATTATTGTGGCCAAAATGTTTTTTCATTGTTGTGCTTTTGGGTGTAAGAGCCGTCAAACTAAAGAATCTGGACTGTTTCTATCGGTTCCCTGTTGACGAGGAGAGACGTAGCAAGTGGGTTGCTGCTGTGAAAAGGACAGAGGTGGAAAAAGTACTGAAAAATTGTAATTAAGTAAAAGTATCATTACTTTGCTTAAATTCTACTCAAGTAAAAGTAAAAGTACCCGTCTGAAAATGTACTCGAGTAAAAGTAAAAAATTACTTCATTTCAAATGTACTTTGAGTAAAAGTTACTTAGTTACTTTCAATGAAATATGTATGTAAAATCCCTCAGTCGTCCAGGTAGAATCCATGGCAAAAAAAAAAAAGGAGAAAATTTAATTTGTCAACTGGACATAGTTTATTTGGTTGAATACGTTTCGCAGCTCATCCAAGCTGCTTCCTCAGTTCTGGTCAGATGCTGGCGGACACTGCTTTATATCTGCCTGAAGGGAGGAGCTTAATTACAATGAAAATTACTCTGAGACAACACATATTTAAATACAGTTTCAGTTGATCAGGTGATACAATATGGAGTTGTTAACAGTTTCTGTTAGTCATGTGAGTCTATTCAATATGGAGTGGGAGTGGGGGAGTAGTTAGCATATCCATTCAGGGCCATGATGGGTGTATTCACACCTCTGGACCTGACCTGGCTAGTCCCATTGTTTTCCCAGTTTGTTTTGATTTAGGTTTGAGGATAGAGTTATAGATGGGAGACAAATGATGTCTGAGACCCCCATTTCTGTTCAAGGAAGGATTCTCTTTCTTGACAAAAATAGCTTCTTTAACTCCCCTCTCAAACCCTTTAAATATGTGTTGTCTCAGAGTAATTTTCATTGTAATTAAGCTCCTCCCTTCAGGCGGATATAAAGCAGTGTCCGCCAGCATCTGACCAGAACTGAGGAAGCAGCTTGGATGAGCTGCGAAACGTATTCAACCAAATAAACTATGTCCAGTTGACAAATTAAATTTTCTCCTTTTTTTTGCCATTTCAATGAAATAAAAAAAAAACTACAGTAAAAATACAGTTTTTTCATAATGTTGCTGCACATAAATGCAGTCTTAAATAGACATAAACTGCGGTAAACTAAATGTGACGCACTACCATTTAATTCCTCCAGGAGCTGAAGATATATGGGATAATGAATCTAGGACAGGGGTCCGCAACCCGCGGCTCCAGAGCCGCATGTGGCTCTTTCATCGTTGGCAAAAAAAGGAGAAAATTTAATTTGTCAACTGGACATAGTTTATTTGGTTGAATACGTTTCGCAGCTCATCCAAGCTGCTTCCTCAGTTCTGGTCAGATGCTGGCGGACACTGCTTTATATCTGCCTGAAGGGAGGAGCTAATTACAATGAAAATTACTCTGAGACAACACATATTTAAATACAGTTTCAGTTGGTCAGGTGATTCAATATGGAGTTGTTACCAGTTTCTGTTAGTCATGTGAGTCTATTCAATATGGAGTGGGAGTGGGGGAGTAGTTAGCATATCCATTCAGGGCCATGATGGGTGTTTTCACACCTCTGGACATGTCCTGGCTAGTCCCATTGTTTTCCCAGTTTGTTTTGATTTAGGTTTGAGGATAGAGTTATAGATGGGAGACAAATGATGTCTGAGACCCCCATTTCTGTTCAAGGAAGGATTCTCTTTCTTGACAAAAATAGCTTCTTTAACTCCCCTCTCAAACCAGTTCTTTTCTCTGGCCAAGATCTGGACCTCGCTGTCCTCAAAGGAGTGGCCTGTGGCTTTTAGGTGGAGATGTACGGCAGATTGCGGCCCACCCTGGTTTTCCCGTCTGTGTTGATACATCCTTTTGTGAAGTGGCTGTTTTGTTTCTCCAATGTAGCGCTCACTGCAGTCTTCACTACACTGAATGGAGTAGACCACATTGCTTTGTTTGTGGCTCGGAGTTTTGTCCTTAGGATGGACCAGTTTTTGTCTTAAAGTGTTTGTGGGTTTGAAATAGACTGGGATTTCATGTTGTCTGAAGATCCTCTGTAGTTTTTCGGAAACGCCAGCCAGGTAAGGAATAGTTACACCCCTTCTCCTGGGCTCTGGTTCTCTGTTGTCCTGTTTCTTTGTTCTCTTCGTTTTATTGAAAGCCCATTTAGGATATCCACAAACGGAGAGGGCTTTCTCCACGTGTTGTTCTTCTTTCTCCTTTCCCTCTGCGCTTGCAGAGTCCGCCAGTATCTGACCAGAACTGAGGAAGCAGCTTGGATGAGCTGCGAAACGTATTCAACCAAATAAACTATGTCCAGTTGACAAATTAAATTTTCTCATTTTTTTTTGCCATGGATTCTACCTGGACGACTGAGGGATTTTACATACTCTTTCATCGTTCTGTCGTGGCTCCCTGTGACTTTGGAAAATAATAATGAGTATTTAATGACATTGTATTTTTATTTTAGTTTGTTCGTTTTTAAATGTAAATCTAAAATTGTAGATAATGGTAATCTTGTAACATTTAAATAAAACGTTTTTAATATTTTTGTCGCTCAAAACATGCGTCAAAGCCGCAGATGTGCGCCACCCGCACACACTGGCAGCCCGGACTTACCCGCACCTACATCAGCAGTATGATTTTCGGCCCAGTGATGAATAAATCCAAGAAAAGAACAGTTTCTGAAGAGAACAGAATGCTTAATGCTACGTGGGCCTGGTACACGCGGTACACGCGACAGTGGATAATTTAAGTTTGGATTTTTATTTTCTACGAGGAGGACTCAAATAATAATGTGTTTAATGCAGCTTTGCGCACATTTGTTTACGTTTTACAGAAGCGAAACTTAAAACCACATGGCTCATTTGCATAAACTAGAAGCGCTACTTTTGATGGACCAGCACTGTCCACTCGAAACTAGTCCAGGCAATAACCCATGAACTATCCTATAGACAACATAAATTAAGATGATTTATTAAGAGACCAATCGCAAACCAAAGTCCTGCATTCTTATTATTCCTGACTGTCCTAAAGCCAATTTTAAACGTGAGGTGATTTTCCAACTCTCGGCTCCTTCACTTGAAACGGTAGTGATCAGGATGGAAAATAATTGAAATCATGAAGCCAGATTGTGTTAACCAAACAACAATAAATATACCGTTTGGGTATAACAGGCAAAACATATAGGCCTATATTTGTACTTACCACCACATGCTTTCATAGATTCGGTTCGGCGGGGCAGACACATTTTACATTTCATGATTATGTTGCTGCCTTTTTTGCGTTTAAACGCGAATAGGTCATCGAGGTTTGGCCAAGAAACAATGGAACTGCCGCACACAAACCCGCGCAATGCAGTTTCCTTTCAGTTCCGGCAGATTTTTTCCCCCGCATTTTATTTTTTGCCCCTATCGATATTATTTTACTCAGTAACGTGGGCGGCTTTCAGTGTAACGAAGTAAAATACTTGGCTTAAAATATACTCGAGTAAAAGTAAAATTACCTGTTTCAAAAACTACTTAGAAAATTACAAAGTACTCATAAAAACTACTCAATTACAGTAACGTGAGTAAATGTAATTCGTTACTTTCCACCCCTGGAAAAGGAAAGACTGGTCGCCAACAGTATACTCCTTTCACCTGAAATGATTAAATATTTTTGAACTTACATATTCATAACTTGTATTTTTTTCTGGTTACAATGGCCATTCTGTATGTATTGGATATCATTATATGGTATCGGTAATTAATAATATATAAAAAACATCTTAAATTGTTAGTGAAAAATATTGCCTATGTGTGTAAATGTGTAATTGTCCCTGACAGGCAGTGTATCCAATTTTAGCAGTCAGTTTCCGTAATAATTAGATAGTACACTGGTCAACGAGGTGTGATATCACCATCATTTCGAGGCGAAGCTGACAAATGATTGTGATATCACACTGAGCATTTTCAGTATATGAATTCATTATATATCCTGTGATGATAAGATGTAACTGGCGATATTGTGGTTGGCTGTTGTGAGATGCACAGATGCACTTGTATTTTTTGTCTGAATATTGAAATATAAGAAATATTCCTCAAATTATAAATAGATTTTTCACATTTATTTTACAATTTTAAATGAATTTATGTGGTTTCAAACAAATGTTTGTTATCCCATTCATGGCCATTCATAACAATGCGTAGCTCTGATGCACAGGACCAGTCATTTCATACTCAGCCTGGATTGTGTACTACTAGCTAGTAGCTTACCTGAGCTCTCACTACATGATACTGCACACCGCCGTCACCGGGTACAACAACGTCTATGGGACAGATTTGTACATTTTTCACCCATCCAGCAATGAAATAACTGTAAGCGTCCAAGCTTTTGTAACTTTTCAGTTTTTCTCCAGAAAATCGGGATGGTGTGTTTATCAGGTAATTGTATATATCCATATAACGCAAATCGGGTTTTGGAAAATAATCGATGAAACTAAAGAATTTATCAACTCCTATAGAGTAAGGATCAATGTTGATCACCTTAACTTTATCTAAATATCTTTCCAAGTGGAAACTGTCCAATGTCTTGGCTATTTTTGACAGAGCAATCGAGTTGTTTGATGTGTTACCATGATCGTTGCCGTCTCTCTCGCCGTCCAAGATGGCGGTATAAACAAAAGCACATGTTGCGAGTGACGTCACTGCAAATCATCTATATATATATACATACCTACCACACACACACACACACACACCCTTGGACCAATTTAAAATGTGCACTGTGAAACTACATAAAGGAATAAAAGTCAAGTCTGTCTCTCACCAGAGGTACTGGAGCAGGTCTCCAGGACATTGCAGGTCACATTTGCTCTGCATTCATTTGTGTTTGGGTCACAGCCGTAACACTGCAGAGAGCCAGCAGGGGGTGCTAGAACTGAAACACAGAGAACAGAACTCAACTATTTTCCTCTAAACTAAGAGGTCTGAGGTCAGATCACTCACTGGAGTTTGGAGTGTTGCAGTTGTCTGTGTCGCAGCATGTGGTGTTGCTGAGGTAAGACCAGGAGCTGAAGTCATAAGAAACAAACTGAGACCCTGCAGCTGTACAGACCGAGGAAGGAGCACAGCCTTTTTGGATCCAGCTGTAACTGTAGTTTCCGTAACTGTAAGAACCTGAAACCAGGACAGAAGCAGGTCAGATTTGAAGAGACCTCTCCAAGAACCAGGTCTGGACTGTGGACCGGCCCCAGAGCCAGACCCGCCCACTACAGACCTGTACCAACCAATCAAAGAGAGCCACAGATGTGCAGTGACCAATCAGACGACAGTACTGTACCTGCGTAGCCCCGAGAGTAACACAAGGGGGCGAGTTTGGAGCAGGTCACCGAGCGCTGAGAAGAACATGAGGAGTCTGTGCACGTCAAACACTGTAACCCCAGATCTGAGAGAGACACGGGTTAGACCAGGACTGAACCAGGACTGAACCAGGACTAAACCAGGACTAAACCAGAACTTAACCGTAAATGAAAAAGGACTAACCTGGGACGTTGCATTGGGAAGTGTTGCAGCAGGACACTGGGGTACTGAAACCAAAATATCGTTGCGACAGGCTGGTGTTGTTGCACAGATTCTCAGAGACACAGCCGTAAAATGGGCGGCTTGGGTTATACTGGTCAACTGTAACGAAAGGTCAGAGGTCAGGCTGAATCGGGGGAAGTTGTCTAAGAGCAAGAGGCTTTGTGAACTTCAAGAGGTGAATGTCGAGAGGTGTCCTGATTCTTCCAGTAAAACAATGTACCTGCCTGAGGAGACTGTGCTTTAGCGTTTAGTGAGCCAACTCATATTATGCCGTGAGGGGCGAGGCACAGGATTCCAAAGTGCAAACTTTGGCAATGAATTTGTTAAGCTCGGGAAGAACAGCTAAGATAAAAGATTTATTGATCACCTACGTCAGACCACAGTAGAAGTGGCTCTTTTGAATGGTACTCACCCACAGCCTGTCCACAGACCTCCTGGGTGTTACAGCTCACATTTGCAGTGCATTCATAAGAGTAAGGATCACAGCTGTAGCACTTCAGAGAGCCAACAGGGGGCGCCGTAACTGAAACACATGTGTGTTAAATGAGACCTTTTCAAAGTGCAGAACATCTGCTGATAAGAGAGAATCACTCACTGGACTGATTGTCATTGTTGCAGTTGTCTGTGTCGCAGCACGTGGTGTTTACAGCATAAGAGTTGGGGCCATAATTATATGAAACAAACTCAGACCCTGCAGCTGTACAGTCCGAAGCAGAAGCACAGCCTTTATAGGTGTAGGTGTAGGTGTAATTGTAGTTTCCATAGTTGTAGGAGCCTAAAGACACCAAAGGAACAAATAAGAATCTCCTGAAGAGGGCAGTGCAGGTGCTGGTGCAGCACAACCTGAAAAAACCACATTCAGTCCCACACGCCTCTTGGCCACTTCAACAAAGTGAGGCATATTTGTTATTCAGATTTGATGTGAGTTTCTATATTATTATTATCTGTATTATTGAATACATGTGTCCTTAAACCCTGTTTTTGTTGATTTGTTTATAGGGGTGACCCTCTGAATAGAGTTCTACACATCAACCGGGGAACCGACGATCGGAGCGTTCAGAGTCTTGATGTTGAGTTGGAAGCGTCACAAGAGCAGAACAAGACGAAAACTCAAACTTTATTTAAGTCGAGTTGAGAGAAAACCACAGACATGACCAATCAGAGACATACATATGCACTGTGAGCCAATCAGAGGAAGTCTTGTACCTGTGTAGGACCTAGAGAAACACGCAGTAGTTTGATAGGAGCAGTTGACTGAATACTGGTTCGAGCCGGAGCCGCTCATACACTGCAGTCTGGGAACTGTGGGAGAGAGAGAGGCTGATGTCAGATACACACAGATACAAACAGATACACACACACGCACACGCACACGCACGCACACGCACACGCACACGCACACACACACACACACACACACACACACACACACACATTAGAGGTGCATTCATAATAGTCTGGCTCACAGCTGTAGCACTGCAGAGAGCCAGCAGGGGGCACTGGAACAGAGAGGAGCAGTTGGACCTTTGAGAAAAGTCTATGGGGTATTAGTTTGGAAATGTTTGGTTTGGATTTTTTAATGCATTTTTGTTGTTATCTAAAATGATTAAATATTATTTATTTATATGTTTTTTGCTGCCTGTTCTCTCTGAAGCCAGTTCCGTCAGGCGTCTGTTTGGGCTGAGGCAGGACACTTGGACTGGAAGGAAGTGACTTTGGAGGAACCCACTATCAAGGAATTCACTACACACTACCAAGGACCCCACTACCAAAGAACGCACTACCAAGGACCCCACTACCAAAGAACTCATTTCCAAGGAACTCATTACCAAGAAACCCACTACCCACTACCAAGGACCCCACTATCAAGGAATCCACTACCAAGGACCCCATTACCAAAGAACGCACTACCACGGACCCCACTACCAGGGAACCCACTACTACGGAACCCTCTACCAAGGCTATATGTGTAAAATGAGGAACAGCACTCACAGGATGGGTTTGGAGTGTTGCAGTTGTCTGTGTCGCAGCATGTGGTGTTGCTGAGGTAAATACTGTAGCCATTGTCATTAGAAACAAACTGAGACCCTGCAGCTGTACAGACCGAGGAAGGAGCACAGCCTTTTTGGATCCCACTGTAACTGTAGCTTCCATAAGGGTAAGAACCTGAAACCAGGACAGAGGCAGGTCAGATCTGAAGAGACCTCTCCAAGAACCAGGTCTGGACTGTGGACCGGCCCCAGAGCCAGACCCGCCCACTACAGACCTGTACCAACCAATCAAAGAGAGCCACAGATGTGCAGTGACCAATCAGACGACAGTACTGTACCTGCGTAGCCCCGAGAGTAACACAAGGGGGCGAGTTTGGAGCAGGTCACCGAGCGCTGAGAAGAACATGAGGAGTCTGTGCACGTCAAACACTGTAACCCCAGATCTGAGAGAGACATGGGTTAGACCAGGACTGAACCAGGACTAAACCAGGACTAAACCAGAACTTAACCGTAAATGATAAAGGACTAACCTGGGACGTTGCATTGGGAAGTGTTGCAGCAGGACACTGGGGTACTGAAACCAAAATATCGTTGCGACAGGCTGGTGTTGTTGCACAGATTCTCAGAGACACAGCCGTAAAATGGGCGACTTGGGTTATACTGGTCAACTGTAACGAAAGGTCAGAGGTCAGGCTGAATCGGGGGAAGTTGTCTAAGAGCAAGAGGCTTTGTGAACTTCAAGAGGTGAACGTCGAGAGGTGTCCTGATTCTTCCAGTAAAACAATGTACCTGCCTGAGGAGACTGTGCTTTAGCGTTTAGTGAGCCAACTCATATTATGCCGTGAGGGGCGAGGCACAGGATTCCAAAGTGCAAACTTTGGCAATGAATTTGTTAAGCTCGGGAAGAACAGCTAAGATAAAAGATTTATTGATCACCTACGTCAGACCACAGTAGAAGTGGCTCTTTTGAATGGTACTCACCCACAGCCTGTCCACAGACCTCCTGGGTGTTACAGCTCACATTTGCAGTGCATTCATAAGAGTAAGGATCACAGCTGTAGCACTTCAGAGAGCCAACAGGGGGCGCCGTAACTGAAACACATGTGTGTTAAATGAGACCTTTTCAAAGTGCAGAACATCTGCTGATAAGAGAGAATCACTCACTGGACTGATTGTCGTTGTTGCAGTTGTCTGTGTCGCAGCACGTGGTGTTTACAGCATAAGAGTTGGGGCCATAATTATATGAAACAAACTCAGACCCTGCAGCTGTACAGTCCGAAGCAGAAGCACAGCCTTTATAGGTGTAGGTGTAGGTGTAATTGTAGTTTCCATAGTTGTAGGAGCCTAAAGACACCAAAGGAACAAATAAGAATCTCCTGAAGAGAGCAGTGCATTTGCTGGTGCAGCACAACCTGAAAAAACCACATTCAGTCCCACACGCCTCTTTGGCCACTTGAACAAAGTGAGGCATATTTGTTATTCAGATTTGATGTGAGTTTCTGTATTATTATTATCTGTATTATTGAATACATGTGTCCTTAAACCCTGTTTTTGTTGATTTGTTTATGGGGGTGACCCTCTGAATAGAGTTCTACACATCAACCGGGGAACCGACGATCGGAGCGTTCAGAGTCTTGATGTTGAGGTGGAAGCGTCACAAGAGCAGAACAAGACGAAAACTCAAACTTTATTTAAGTCGAGTTGAGAGAAAACCACAGACATGACCAATCAGAGACATACACATGCACTGTGAGCCAATCAGAGAAAGTCTTGTACCTGTGTAGGACCTAGAGAAACACGCAGTAGTTTGATAGGAGCAGTTGACTGAATACTGGTTCGAGCCGGAGCCGCTCATACACTGCAGTCTGGGAACTGTGGGAGAGAGAGAGGCTGATGTCAGATACACACAGATACAAACAGATACACACACACACACACACACGCACGCACGCACGCACGCACACACACACACACACACACACACACACACACACACACACACACATATTAGAGGTGCATTCATAATAGTCTGGCTCACAGCTGTAGCACTGCAGAGAGCCAGCAGGGGGCACTGGAACAGAGAGGAGCAGTTGGACCTTTGAGAAAAGTCTATGGGGTATTAGTTTGGAAATGTTTGGTTTGGATTTTTTAATGCATTTTTGTTGTTATCTAAAATGATTAAATATTATTTATTTATATGTTTTTTGCTGCCTGTTCTCTCTGAAGCCAGTTCCGTCAGGCGTCTGTTTGGGCTGAGGCAGGACACTTGGACTGGAAGGAAGTGACTTTGGAGGAACCCACTATCAAGGAATTCACTACACACTACCAAGGACCCCACTACCAAAGAACACACTTCAAAGGAACTCACTACCAAGAAACCCACTACCCACTACCAAGGACCCCACTACCAAAGAACGCACTACCAAGGACCCCACTACCAAAGAACTCATTTCCAAGGAACTCATTACCAAGAAACCCACTACCCACTACCAAGGACCCCACTATCAAGGAATCCACTACCAAGGACCCCATTACCAAAGAACGCACTACCACGGACCCCACTACCAGGGAACCCACTACTACGGAACCCTCTACCAAGGCTATATGTGTAAAATGAGGAACAGCACTCACAGGATGGGTTTGGAGTGTTGCAGTTGTCTGTGTCGCAGCATGTGGTGTTGCTGAGGTAAATACTGTAGCCATTGTCATTAGAAACAAACTGAGACCCTGCAGCTGTACAGACCGAGGAAGGAGCACAGCCTTTTTGGATCCCACTGTAACTGTAGCTTCCATAAGTGTAAGAACCTGAAACCAGGACAGAGGCAGGTCAGATCTGAAGAGACCTCTCCAAGAACCAGGTCTGGACTGTGGACCGGCCCCAGAGCCAGACCCGCCCACTACAGACCTGTACCAACCAATCAAAGAGAGCCACAGATGTGCAGTGACCAATCAGACGACAGTACTGTACCTGCGTAGCCCCGAGAGTAACACAAGGGGGCGAGTTTGGAGCAGGTCACCGAGCGCTGAGAAGAACATGAGGAGTCTGTGCACGTCAAACACTGTAACCCCAGATCTGAGAGAGACATGGGTTAGACCAGGACTGAACCAGGACTGAACCAGGACTAAACCAGAACTTAACCGTAAATGAAAAAGGACTAACCTGGGACGTTGCATTGGGAAGTGTTGCAGCAGGACACTGGGGTACTGAAACCAAAATATCGTTGCGACAGGCTGGTGTTGTTGCACAGATTCTCAGAGACACAGCCGTAAAATGGGCGGCTTGGGTTATACTGGTCAACTGTAACGAAAGGTCAGAGGTCAGGCTGAATCGGGGGAAGTTGTCTAAGAGCAAAAGGCTTTGTGAACTTCAAGAGGTGAACGTCGAGAGGTGTCCTGATTCTTCCAGTAAAACAATGTACCTGCCTGAGGAGACTGTGCTTTAGCGTTTAGTGAGCCAACTCATATTATGCCGTGAGGGGCGAGGCACAGGATTCCAAAGTGCAAACTTTGGCAATGAATTTGTTAAGCTCGGGAAGAACAGCTAAGATAAAAGATTTATTGATCACCTACGTCAGACCACAGTAGAAGTGGCTCTTTTGAATGGTACTCACCCACAGCCTGTCCACAGACCTCCTGGGTGTTACAGCTCACATTTGCAGTGCATTCATAAGAGTAAGGATCACAGCTGTAGCACTTCAGAGAGCCAACAGGGGGCGCCGTAACTGAAACACATGTGTGTTAAATGAGACCTTTTCAAAGTGCAGAACATCTGCTGATAAGAGAGAATCACTCACTGGACTGATTGTCGTTGTTGCAGTTGTCTGTGTCGCAGCACGTGGTGTTTACCGCATAAGAGTTGGGGCCATAATTATATGAAACAAACTCAGACCCTGCAGCTGTACAGTCCGAAGCAGAAGCACAGCCTTTATAGGTGTAGGTGTAGGTGTAATTGTAGTTTCCATAGTTGTAGGAGCCTAAAGACACCAAAGGAACAAATAAGAATCTCCTGAAGAGGGCAGTGCATTTGCTGGTGCAGCACAACCTGAAAAAACCACATTCAGTCCCACACGCCTCTTTGGCCACTTGAACAAAGTGAGGCATATTTGTTATTCAGATTTGATGTGAGTTTCTGTATTATTATTATCTGTATTATTGAATACATGTGTTCTTAAACCCTGTTTTTGTTGATTTGTTTATAGGGGTGACCCTCTGAATAGAGTTCTACACATCAACCGGGGAACCGACGATCGGAGCGTTCAGAGTCTTGATGTTGAGGTGGAAGCGTCACAAGAGCAGAACAAGACGAAAACTCAAACTTTATTTAAGTCGAGTTGAGAGAAAACCACAGACATGACCAATCAGAGACATACACATGCACTGTGAGCCAATCAGAGGAAGTCTTGTACCTGTGTAGGACCTAGAGAAACACGCAGTAGTTTGATAGGAGCAGTTGACTGAATACTGGTTCGAGCCGGAGCCGCTCATACACTGCAGTCTGGGAACTGTGGGAGAGAGAGAGGCTGATGTCAGATACACACAGATACAAACAGATACACACACACACACACACACACACACACACACACACACACACACACACACACACACACACACACACACACACACACACACACACACACACACACACATACATACATTAGAGGTGCATTCATAATAGTCTGGCTCACAGCTGTAGCACTGCAGAGAGCCAGCAGGGGGCACTGGAACAGAGAGGAGCAGTTGGACCTTTGAGAAAAGTCTATGGGGTATTAGTTTGGAAATGTTTGGTTTGGATTTTTTAATGCATTTTTGTTGTTATCTAAAATGATTAAATATTATTTATTTATATGTTTTTTGCTGCCTGTTCTCTCTGAAGCCTGTTCCGTCAGGCGTCTGTTTGGGCTGAGGCAGGACACTTGGACTGGAAGGAAGTGACTTTGGAGCAACCCACTATCAAGGAATTCACTACACACTACCAAGGACCCCACTACCAAAGAACACACTTCAAAGGAACTCACTACCAAGAAACCCACTACCCACTACCAAGGACCCCACTACCAAAGAACGCACTACCAAGGACCCCACTACCAAAGAACTCATTTCCAAGGAACTCATTACCAAGAAACCCACTACCCACTACCAAGGACCCCACTATCAAGGAATCCACTACCAAGGACCCCATTACCAAAGAACGCACTACCACGGACCCCACTACCAGGGAACCCACTACTACGGAACCCTCTACCAAGGCTATATGTGTAAAATGAGGAACAGCACTCACAGGATGGGTTTGGAGTGTTGCAGTTGTCTGTGTCGCAGCATGTGGTGTTGCTGAGGTAAATACTGTAGCCATTGTCATTAGAAACAAACTGAGACCCTGCAGCTGTACAGACCGAGGAAGGAGCACAGCCTTTTTGGATCCCACTGTAACTGTAGCTTCCATAAGTGTAAGAACCTGAAACCAGGACAGAGGCAGGTCAGATCTGAAGAGACCTCTCCAAGAACCAGGTCTGGACTGTGGACCGGCCCCAGAGCCAGACCCGCCCACTACAGACCTGTACCAACCAATCAAAGAGAGCCACAGATGTGCAGTGACCAATCAGACGACAGTACTGTACCTGCGTAGCCCCGAGAGTAACACAAAGGGGCGAGTTTGGAGCAGGTCACCGAGCGCTGAGAAGAACATGAGGAGTCTGTGCACGTCAAACACTGTAACCCCAGATCTGAGAGAGACATGGGTTAGACCAGGACTGAACCAGGACTGAACCAGGACTAAACCAGGACTAAACCAGAACTTAACCGTAAATGAAAAAGGACTAACCTGGGACGTTGCATTGGGAAGTGTTGCAGCAGGACACTGGGGTACTGAAACCAAAATATCGTTGCGACAGGCTGGTGTTGTTGCACAGATTCTCAGAGACACAGCCGTAAAATGGGCGGCTTGGGTTATACTGGTCAACTGTAACGAAAGGTCAGAGGTCAGGCTGAATCGGGGGAAGTTGTCTAAGAGCAAGAGGCTTTGTGAACTTCAAGAGGTGAACGTCGAGAGGTGTCCTGATTCTTCCAGTAAAACAATGTACCTGCCTGAGGAGACTGTGCTTTAGCGTTTAGTGAGCCAACTCATATTATGCCGTGAGGGGCGAGGCACAGGATTCCAAAGTGCAAACTTTGGCAATGAATTTGTTAAGCTCGGGAAGAACGGCTAAGATAAAAGATTTATTGATCACCTACGTCAGACCACAGTAGAAGTGGCTCTTTTGAATGGTACTCACCCACAGCCTGTCCACAGACCTCCTGGGTGTTACAGCTCACATTTGCAGTGCATTCATAAGAGTAAGGATCACAGCTGTAGCACTTCAGAGAGCCAACAGGGGGCGCCGTAACTGAAACACATGTGTGTTAAATGAGACCTTTTCAAAGTGCAGAACATCTGCTGATAAGAGAGAATCACTCACTGGACTGATTGTCGTTGTTGCAGTTGTCTGTGTCGCAGCACGTGGTGTTTACAGCATAAGAGTTGGGGCCATAATTATATGAAACAAACTCAGACCCTGCAGCTGTACAGTCCGAAGCAGAAGCACAGCCTTTATAGGTGTAGGTGTAGGTGTAATTGTAGTTTCCATAGTTGTAGGAGCCTAAAGACACCAAAGGAACAAATAAGAATCTCCTGAAGAGGGCAGTGCATTTGCTGGTGCAGCACAACCTGAAAAAACCACATTCAGTCCCACACGCCTCTTTGGCCACTTGAACAAAGTGAGGCATATTTGTTATTCAGATTTGATGTGAGTTTCTGTATTATTATTATCTGTATTATTGAATACATGTGTCCTTGAACCCTGTTTTTGTTGATTTGTTTATAGGGGTGACCCTCTGAATAGAGTTCTACACATCAACCGGGGAACCGACGATCGGAGCGTTCAGAGTCTTGATGTTGAGGTGGAAGCGTCACAAGAGCAGAACAAGACGAAAACTCAAACTTTATTTAAGTCGAGTTGAGAGAAAACCACAGACATGACCAATCAGAGACATACACATGCACTGTGAGCCAATCAGAGGAAGTCTTGTACCTGTGTAGGACCTAGAGAAACACGCAGTAGTTTGATAGGAGCAGTTGACTGAATACTGGTTCGAGCCGGAGCCGCTCATACACTGCAGTCTGGGAACTGTGGGAGAGAGAGAGGCTGATGTCAGATACACACAGATACAAATAGATACACACACACACACACGCACACACACAGACACACACACACACACACACAACACACACACACACACACACACACACACACACACACACACACACACACACATTAGAGGTGCATTCATAATAGTCTGGCTCACAGCTGTAGCACTGCAGAGAGCCAGCAGGGGGCACTGGAACAGAGAGGAGCAGGTGGACCTTTGAGAAAAGTCTATGGGGTATTAGTTTGGAAATGTTTGGTTTGGATTTTTTAATGCATTTTTGTTGTTATCTAAAATGATTAAATATTATTTATTTATATGTTTTTGCTGCCTGTTCTCTCTGAAGCCTGTTCCGTCAGGCGTCTGTTTGGGCTGAGGCAGGACACTTGGACTGGAAGGAAGTGACTTTGGAGGAACCCACTATCAAGGAATTCACTACACACTACCAAGGACCCCACTACCAAAGAACACACTTCAAAGGAACTCACTACCAAGAAACCCACTACCCACTACCAAGGACCCCACTACCAAAGAACTCATTTCCAAGGAACTCATTACCAAGAAACCCACTACCCACTACCAAGGACCCCACTATCAAGGAATCCACTACCAAGGACCCCATTACCAAAGAACGCACTACCACGGACCCCACTACCAGGGAACCCACTACTACGGAACCCTCTACCAAGGCTATATGTGTAAAATGAGGAACAGCACTCACAGGATGGGTTTGGAGTGTTGCAGTTGTCTGTGTCGCAGCATGTGGTGTTGCTGAGGTAAATACTGTAGCCATTGTCATTAGAAACAAACTGAGACCCTGCAGCTGTACAGACCGAGGAAGGAGCACAGCCTTTTTGGATCCCACTGTAACTGTAGCTTCCATAAGTGTAAGAACCTGAAACCAGGACAGAGGCAGGTCAGATCTGAAGAGACCTCTCCAAGAACCAGGTCTGGACTGTGGACCGGCCCCAGAGCCAGACCCGCCCACTACAGACCTGTACCAACCAATCAAAGAGAGCCACAGATGTGCAGTGACCAATCAGACGACAGTACTGTACCTGCGTAGCCCCGAGAGTAACACAAAGGGGCGAGTTTGGAGCAGGTCACCGAGCGCTGAGAAGAACATGAGGAGTCTGTGCACGTCAAACACTGTAACCCCAGATCTGAGAGAGACATGGGTTAGACCAGGACTGAACCAGGACTGAACCAGGACTAAACCAGGACTAAACCAGAACTTAACCGTAAATGAAAAAGGACTAACCTGGGACGTTGCATTGGGAAGTGTTGCAGCAGGACACTGGGGTACTGAAACCAAAATATCGTTGCGACAGGCTGGTGTTGTTGCACAGATTCTCAGAGACACAGCCGTAAAATGGGCGGCTTGGGTTATACTGGTCAACTGTAACGAAAGGTCAGAGGTCAGGCTGAATCGGGGGAAGTTGTCTAAGAGCAAGAGGCTTTGTGAACTTCAAGAGGTGAACGTCGAGAGGTGTCCTGATTCTTCCAGTAAAACAATGTACCTGCCTGAGGAGACTGTGCTTTAGCGTTTAGTGAGCCAACTCATATTATGCCGTGAGGGGCGAGGCACAGGATTCCAAAGTGCAAACTTTGGCAATGAATTTGTTAAGCTCGGGAAGAACAGCTAAGATAAAAGATTTATTGATCACCTACGTCAGACCACAGTAGAAGTGGCTCTTTTGAATGGTACTCACCCACAGCCTGTCCACAGACCTCCTGGGTGTTACAGCTCACATTTGCAGTGCATTCATAAGAGTAAGGATCACAGCTGTAGCACTTCAGAGAGCCAACAGGGGGCGCCGTAACTGAAACACATGTGTGTTAAATGAGACCTTTTCAAAGTGCAGAACATCTGCTGATAAGAGAGAATCACTCACTGGACTGATTGTCGTTGTTGCAGTTGTCTGTGTCGCAGCACGTGGTGTTTACAGCATAAGAGTTGGGGCCATAATTATATGAAACAAACTCAGACCCTGCAGCTGTACAGTCCGAAGCAGAAGCACAGCCTTTATAGGTGTAGGTGTAGGTGTAATTGTAGTTTCCATAGTTGTAGGAGCCTAAAGACACCAAAGGAACAAATAAGAATCTCCTGAAGAGAGCAGTGCATTTGCTGGTGCAGCACAACCTGAAAAAAACACATTCAGTCCCACACGCCTCTTTGGCCACTTGAACAAAGTGAGGCATATTTGTTATTCAGATTTGATGTGAGTTTCTGTATTATTATTATCTGTATTATTGAATACATGTGTCCTTAAACCCTGTTTTTGTTGATTTGTTTATGGGGGTGACCCTCTGAATAGAGTTCTACACATCAACCGGGGAACCGACGATCGGAGCGTTCAGAGTCTTGATGTTGAGGTGGAAGCGTCACAAGAGCAGAACAAGACAAAAACTCAAACTTTATTTAAGTCGAGTTGAGAGAAAACCACAGACATGACCAATCAGAGACATACACATGCACTGTGAGCCAATCAGAGAAAGTCTTGTACCTGTGTAGGACCTAGAGAAACACGCAGTAGTTTGATAGGAGCAGTTGACTGAATACTGGTTCGAGCCGGAGCCGCTCATACACTGCAGTCTGGGAACTGTGGGAGAGAGAGAGGCTGATGTCAGATACACACAGATACAAACAGATACACACACACACGCACGCACGCACGCACGCACGCACACACACACACACACACACACACACACACACATATTAGAGGTGCATTCATAATAGTCTGGCTCACAGCTGTAGCACTGCAGAGAGCCAGCAGGGGGCACTGGAACAGAGAGGAGCAGTTGGACCTTTGAGAAAAGTCTATGGGGTATTAGTTTGGAAATGTTTGGTTTGGATTTTTTAATGCATTTTTGTTGTTATCTAAAATGATTAAATATTATTTATTTATATGTTTTTTGCTGCCTGTTCTCTCTGAAGCCTGTTCCGTCAGGCGTCTGTTTGGGCTGAGGCAGGACACTTGGACTGGAAGGAAGTGACTTTGGAGGAACCCACTATCAAGGAATTCACTACACACTACCAAGGACCCCACTACCAAAGAACACACTTCAAAGGAACTCACTACCAAGAAACCCACTACCCACTACCAAGGACCCCACTACCAAAGAACGCACTACCAAGGACCCCACTACCAAAGAACTCATTTCCAAGGAACTCATTACCAAGAAACCCACTACCCACTACCAAGGACCCCACTATCAAGGAATCCACTACCAAGGACCCCATTACCAAAGAACGCACTACCACAGACCCCACTACCAGGGAACCCACTACTATGGAACCCTCTACCAAGGCTATATGTGTAAAATGAGGAACAGCACTCACAGGATGGGTTTGGAGTGTTGCAGTTGTCTGTGTCGCAGCATGTGGTGTTGCTGAGGTAAATACTGTAGCCATTGTCATTAGAAACAAACTGAGACCCTGCAGCTGTACAGACCGAGGAAGGAGCACAGCCTTTTTGGATCCCACTGTAACTGTAGCTTCCATAAGTGTAAGAACCTGAAACCAGGACAGAGGCAGGTCAGATCTGAAGAGACCTCTCCAAGAACCAGGTCTGGACTGTGGACCGGCCCCAGAGCCAGACCCGCCCACTACAGACCTGTACCAACCAATCAAAGAGAGCCACAGATGTGCAGTGACCAATCAGACGACAGTACTGTACCTGCGTAGCCCCGAGAGTAACACAAGGGGGCGAGTTTGGAGCAGGTCACCGAGCGCTGAGAAGAACATGAGGAGTCTGTGCACGTCAAACACTGTAACCCCAGATCTGAGAGAGACACGGGTTAGACCAGGACTGAACCAGGACTGAACCAGGACTAAACCAGGACTAAACCAGAACTTAACCGTAAATGAAAAAGGACTAACCTGGGACGTTGCATTGGGAAGTGTTGCAGCAGGACACTGGGGTACTGAAACCAAAATATCGTTGCGACAGGCTGGTGTTGTTGCACAGATTCTCAGAGACACAGCCGTAAAATGGGCGGCTTGGGTTATACTGGTCAACTGTAACGAAAGGTCAGAGGTCAGGCTGAATCGGGGGAAGTTGTCTAAGAGCAAGAGGCTTTGTGAACTTCAAGAGGTGAACGTCGAGAGGTGTCCTGATTCTTCCAGTAAAACAATGTACCTGCCTGAGGAGACTGTGCTTTAGCGTTTAGTGAGCCAACTCATATTATGCCGTGAGGGGCGAGGCACAGGATTCCAAAGTGCAAACTTTGGCAATGAATTTGTTAAGCTCGGGAAGAACAGCTAAGATAAAAGATTTATTGATCACCTACGTCAGACCACAGTAGAAGTGGCTCTTTTGAATGGTACTCACCCACAGCCTGTCCACAGACCTCCTGGGTGTTACAGCTCACATTTGCAGTGCATTCATAAGAGTAAGGATCACAGCTGTAGCACTTCAGAGAGCCAACAGGGGGCGCCGTAACTGAAACACATGTGTGTTAAATGAGACCTTTTCAAAGTGCAGAACATCTGCTGATAAGAGAGAATCACTCACTGGACTGATTGTCGTTGTTGCAGTTGTCTGTGTCGCAGCACGTGGTGTTTACAGCATAAGAGTTGGGGCCATAATTATATGAAACAAACTCAGACCCTGCAGCTGTACAGTCCGAAGCAGAAGCACAGCCTTTATAGGTGTAGGTGTAGGTGTAATTGTAGTTTCCATAGTTGTAGGAGCCTAAAGACACCAAAGGAACAAATAAGAATCTCCTGAAGAGGGCAGTGCATTTGCTGGTGCAGCACAACCTGAAAAAACCACATTCAGTCCCACACGCCTCTTTGGCCACTTGAACAAAGTGAGGCATATTTGTTATTCAGATTTGATGTGAGTTTCTGTATTATTATTATCTGTATTATTGAATACATGTGTTCTTAAACCCTGTTTTTGTTGATTTGTTTATAGGGGTGACCCTCTGAATAGAGTTCTACACATCAACCGGGGAACCGACGATCGGAGCGTTCAGAGTCTTGATGTTGAGGTGGAAGCGTCACAAGAGCAGAACAAGACGAAAACTCAAACTTTATTTAAGTCGAGTTGAGAGAAAACCACAGACATGACCAATCAGAGACATACACATGCACTGTGAGCCAATCAGAGGAAGTCTTGTACCTGTGTAGGACCTAGAGAAACACGCAGTAGTTTGATAGGAGCAGTTGACTGAATACTGGTTCGAGCCGGAGCCGCTCATACACTGCAGTCTGGGAACTGTGGGAGAGAGAGAGGCTGATGTCAGATACACACAGATACAAACAGATACACACACACACACACACACACACACACACACACACACACACACACACACACACACACACACACACACACACACATACATACATTAGAGGTGCATTCATAATAGTCTGGCTCACAGCTGTAGCACTGCAGAGAGCCAGCAGGGGGCACTGGAACAGAGAGGAGCAGTTGGACCTTTGAGAAAAGTCTATGGGGTATTAGTTTGGAAATGTTTGGTTTGGATTTTTTAATGCATTTTTGTTGTTATCTAAAATGATTAAATATTATTTATTTATATGTTTTTTGCTGCCTGTTCTCTCTGAAGCCTGTTCCGTCAGGCGTCTGTTTGGGCTGAGGCAGGACACTTGGACTGGAAGGAAGTGACTTTGGAGCAACCCACTATCAAGGAATTCACTACACACTACCAAGGACCCCACTACCAAAGAACACACTTCAAAGGAACTCACTACCAAGAAACCCACTACCCACTACCAAGGACCCCACTACCAAAGAACTCATTTCCAAGGAACTCATTACCAAGAAACCCACTACCCACTACCAAGGACCCCACTATCAAGGAATCCACTACCAAGGACCCCATTACCAAAGAACGCACTACCACGGACCCCACTACCAGGGAACCCACTACTACGAAACCCTCTACCAAGGCTATATGTGTAAAATGAGGAACAGCACTCACAGGATGGGTTTGGAGTGTTGCAGTTGTCTGTGTCGCAGCATGTGGTGTTGCTGAGGTAAATACTGTAGCCATTGTCATTAGAAACAAACTGAGACCCTGCAGCTGTACAGACCGAGGAAGGAGCACAGCCTTTTTGGATCCCACTGTAACTGTAGCTTCCATAAGTGTAAGAACCTGAAACCAGGACAGAGGCAGGTCAGATCTGAAGAGACCTCTCCAAGAACCAGGTCTGGACTGTGGACCGGCCCCAGAGCCAGACCCGCCCACTACAGACCTGTACCAACCAATCAAAGAGCCACAGATGTGCAGTGACCAATCAGACGACAGTACTGTACCTGCGTAGCCCCGAGAGTAACACAAAGGGGCGAGTTTGGAGCAGGTCACCGAGCGCTGAGAAGAACATGAGGAGTCTGTGCACGTCAAACACTGTAACCCCAGATCTGAGAGAGACATGGGTTAGACCAGGACTGAACCAGGACTGAACCAGGACTAAACCAGGACTAAACCAGAACTTAACCGTAAATGAAAAAGGACTAACCTGGGACGTTGCATTGGGAAGTGTTGCAGCAGGACACTGGGGTACTGAAACCAAAATATCGTTGCGACAGGCTGGTGTTGTTGCACAGATTCTCAGAGACACAGCCGTAAAATGGGCGGCTTGGGTTATACTGGTCAACTGTAACGAAAGGTCAGAGGTCAGGCTGAATCGGGGGAAGTTGTCTAAGAGCAAGAGGCTTTGTGAACTTCAAGAGGTGAACGTCGAGAGGTGTCCTGATTCTTCCAGTAAAACAATGTACCTGCCTGAGGAGACTGTGCTTTAGCGTTTAGTGAGCCAACTCATATTATGCCGTGAGGGGCGAGGCACAGGATTCCAAAGTGCAAACTTTGGCAATGAATTTGTTAAGCTCGGGAAGAACAGCTAAGATAAAAGATTTATTGATCACCTACGTCAGACCACAGTAGAAGTGGCTCTTTTGAATGGTACTCACCCACAGCCTGTCCACAGACCTCCTGGGTGTTACAGCTCACATTTGCAGTGCATTCATAAGAGTAAGGATCACAGCTGTAGCACTTCAGAGAGCCAACAGGGGGCGCCGTAACTGAAACACATGTGTGTTAAATGAGACCTTTTCAAAGTGCAGAACATCTGCTGATAAGAGAGAATCACTCACTGGACTGATTGTCGTTGTTGCAGTTGTCTGTGTCGCAGCACGTGGTGTTTACAGCATAAGAGTTGGGGCCATAATTATATGAAACAAACTCAGACCCTGCAGCTGTACAGTCCGAAGCAGAAGCACAGCCTTTATAGGTGTAGGTGTAGGTGTAATTGTAGTTTCCATAGTTGTAGGAGCCTAAAGACACCAAAGGAACAAATAAGAATCTCCTGAAGAGAGCAGTGCATTTGCTGGTGCAGCACAACCTGAAAAAACCACATTCAGTCCCACACGCCTCTTTGGCCACTTGAACAAAGTGAGGCATATTTGTTATTCAGATTTGATGTGAGTTTCTGTATTATTATTATCTGTATTATTGAATACATGTGTCCTTAAACCCTGTTTTTGTTGATTTGTTTATGGGGGTGACCCTCTGAATAGAGTTCTACACATCAACCGGGGAACCGACGATCGGAGCGTTCAGAGTCTTGATGTTGAGGTGGAAGCGTCACAAGAGCAGAACAAGACAAAAACTCAAACTTTATTTAAGTCGAGTTGAGAGAAAACCACAGACATGACCAATCAGAGACATACACATGCACTGTGAGCCAGTCAGAGGAAGTCTTGTACCTGTGTAGGACCTAGAGAAACACGCAGTAGTTTGATAGGAGCAGTTGACTGAATACTGGTTCGAGCCGGAGCCGCTCATACACTGCAGTCTGGGAACTGTGGGAGAGAGAGAGGCTGATGTCAGATACACACAGATACAAACAGACACACACACACACACACACACACACACACACACACACACACACACACACACACACACACACACACACACACACACACACACCCACACACACACACACACACATATTAGAGGTGCATTCATAATAGTCTGGCTCACAGCTGTAGCACTGCAGAGAGCCAGCAGGGGGCACTGGAACAGAGAGGAGCAGTTGGACCTTTGAGAAAAGTCTATGGGGTATTAGTTTGGAAATGTTTGGTTTGGATTTTTTAATGCATTTTTGTTGTTATCTAAAATGATTAAATATTATTTATTTATATGTTTTTTGCTGCCTGTTCTCTCTGAAGCCTGTTCCGTCAGGCGTCTGTTTGGGCTGAGGCAGGACACTTGGACTGGAAGGAAGTGACTTTGGAGGAACCCACTATCAAGGAATTCACTACACACTACCAAGGACCCCACTACCAAAGAACACACTTCAAAGGAACTCACTACCAAGAAACCCACTACCCACTACCAAGGACCCCACTACCAAAGAACGCACTACCAAGGACCCCACTACCAAAGAACTCATTTCCAAGGAACTCATTACCAAGAAACCCACTACCCACTACCAAGGACCCCACTATCAAGGAATCCACTACCAAGGACCCCATTACCAAAGAACGCACTACCACAGACCCCACTACCAGGGAACCCACTACTATGGAACCCTCTACCAAGGCTATATGTGTAAAATGAGGAACAGCACTCACAGGATGGGTTTGGAGTGTTGCAGTTGTCTGTGTCGCAGCATGTGGTGTTGCTGAGGTAAATACTGTAGCCATTGTCATTAGAAACAAACTGAGACCCTGCAGCTGTACAGACCGAGGAAGGAGCACAGCCTTTTTGGATCCCACTGTAACTGTAGCTTCCATAAGTGTAAGAACCTGAAACCAGGACAGAGGCAGGTCAGATCTGAAGAGACCTCTCCAAGAACCAGGTCTGGACTGTGGACCGGCCCCAGAGCCAGACCCGCCCACTACAGACCTGTACCAACCAATCAAAGAGAGCCACAGATGTGCAGTGACCAATCAGACGACAGTACTGTACCTGCGTAGCCCCGAGAGTAACACAAGGGGGCGAGTTTGGAGCAGGTCACCGAGCGCTGAGAAGAACATGAGGAGTCTGTGCACGTCAAACACTGTAACCCCAGATCTGAGAGAGACACGGGTTAGACCAGGACTGAACCAGGACTGAACCAGGACTAAACCAGGACTAAACCAGAACTTAACCGTAAATGAAAAAGGACTAACCTGGGACGTTGCATTGGGAAGTGTTGCAGCAGGACACTGGGGTACTGAAACCAAAATATCGTTGCGACAGGCTGGTGTTGTTGCACAGATTCTCAGAGACACAGCCGTAAAATGGGCGGCTTGGGTTATACTGGTCAACTGTAACGAAAGGTCAGAGGTCAGGCTGAATCGGGGGAAGTTGTCTAAGAGCAAGAGGCTTTGTGAACTTCAAGAGGTGAACGTCGAGAGGTGTCCTGATTCTTCCAGTAAAACAATGTACCTGCCTGAGGAGACTGTGCTTTAGCGTTTAGTGAGCCAACTCATATTATGCCGTGAGGGGCGAGGCACAGGATTCCAAAGTGCAAACTTTGGCAATGAATTTGTTAAGCTCGGGAAGAACGGCTAAGATAAAAGATTTATTGATCACCTACGTCAGACCACAGTAGAAGTGGCTCTTTTGAATGGTACTCACCCACAGCCTGTCCACAGACCTCCTGGGTGTTACAGCTCACATTTGCAGTGCATTCATAAGAGTAAGGATCACAGCTGTAGCACTTCAGAGAGCCAACAGGGGGCGCCGTAACTGAAACACATGTGTGTTAAATGAGACCTTTTCAAAGTGCAGAACATCTGCTGATAAGAGAGAATCACTCACTGGACTGATTGTCGTTGTTGCAGTTGTCTGTGTCGCAGCACGTGGTGTTTACAGCATAAGAGTTGGGGCCATAATTATATGAAACAAACTCAGACCCTGCAGCTGTACAGTCCGAAGCAGAAGCACAGCCTTTATAGGTGTAGGTGTAGGTGTAATTGTAGTTTCCATAGTTGTAGGAGCCTAAAGACACCAAAGGAACAAATAAGAATCTCCTGAAGAGAGCAGTGCATTTGCTGGTGCAGCACAACCTGAAAAAAACACATTCAGTCCCACACGCCTCTTTGGCCACTTGAACAAAGTGAGGCATATTTGTTATTCAGATTTGATGTGAGTTTCTGTATTATTATTATCTGTATTATTGAATACATGTGTCCTTAAACCCTGTTTTTGTTGATTTGTTTATAGGGGTGACCCTCTGAATAGAGTTCTACACATCAACCGGGGAACCGACGATCGGAGCGTTCAGAGTCTTGATGTTGAGGTGGAAGCGTCACAAGAGCAGAACAAGACGAAAACTCAAACTTTATTTAAGTCGAGTTGAGAGAAAACCACAGACATGACCAATCAGAGACATACACATGCACTGTGAGCCAATCAGAGGAAGTCTTGTACCTGTGTAGGACCTAGAGAAACACGCAGTAGTTTGATAGGAGCAGTTGACTGAATACTGGTTCGAGCCGGAGCCGCTCATACACTGCAGTCTGGGAACTGTGGGAGAGAGAGAGGCTGATGTCAAATACACACAGATACAAACAGACACACACACACACACACACACACACACACACACACACACACACACACACACACACACACACACACACACACACACACACACACACACACACACATATATTAGAGGTGCATTCATAATAGTCTGGCTCACAGCTGTAGCACTGCAGAGAGCCAGCAGGGGGCACTGGAACAGAGAGGAGCAGTTGGACCTTTGAGAAAAGTCTCTGGGGTATTAGTTTGGAAATGTTTGGTTTGGATTTTTTAATGCATTTTTGTTGTTATCTAAAATGATTAAATATTATTTATTTATATGTTTTTTGCTGCCTGTTCTCTCTGAAGCCTGTTCCGTCAGGCGTCTGTTTGGGCTGAGGCAGGACACTTGGACTGGAAGGAAGTGACTTTGGAGGAACCCACTATCAAGGAATTCACTACACACTACCAAGGACCCCACTACCAAAGAACACACTTCAAAGGAACTCACTACCAAGAAACCCACTACCCACTACCAAGGACCCCACTACCAAAGAACGCACTACCAAGGACCCCACTACCAAAGAACTCATTTCCAAGGAACTCATTACCAAGAAACCCACTACCCACTACCAAGGACCCCACTATCAAGGAATCCACTACCAAGGACCCCATTACCAAAGAACGCACTACCACAGACCCCACTACCAGGGAACCCACTACTACGGAACCCTCTACCAAGGCTATATGTGTAAAATGAGGAACAGCACTCACAGGATGGGTTTGGAGTGTTGCAGTTGTCTGTGTCGCAGCATGTGGTGTTGCTGAGGTAAATACTGTAGCCATTGTCATTAGAAACAAACTGAGACCCTGCAGCTGTACAGACCGAGGAAGGAGCACAGCCTTTTTGGATCCCACTGTAACTGTAGCTTCCATAAGTGTAAGAACCTGAAACCAGGACAGAGGCAGGTCAGATCTGAAGAGACCTCTCCAAGAACCAGGTCTGGACTGTGGACCGGCCCCAGAGCCAGACCCGCCCACTACAGACCTGTACCAACCAATCAAAGAGAGCCACAGATGTGCAATGACCAATCAGACGACAGTACTGTACCTGCATAGCCCCGAGAGTAACACAAGGGGGCGAGTTTGGAGCAGGTCACCGAGCGCTGAGAAGAACATGAGGAGTCTGTGCACGTCAAACACTGTAACCCCAGATCTGAGAGAGAAACGGGTTAGACCAGGACTGAACCAGGACTGAACCAGGACTAAACCAGGACTAAACCAGAACTTAACCGTAAATGAAAAAGGACTAACCTGGGACGTTGCATTGGGAAGTGTTGCAGCAGGACACTGGGGTACTGAAACCAAAATATCGTTGCGACAGGCTGGTGTTGTTGCACAGATTCTCAGAGACACAGCCGTAAAATGGGCGGCTTGGGTTATACTGGTCAACTGTAACGAAAGGTCAGAGGTTAGGCTGAATCGGGGGAAGTTGACAAAGAGCAAGAGGCTTTGTGAACTTCAAGAGGTGAACGTCGAGAGGTGTCCTGATTCTTCCAGTAAAACAATGTACCTGCCTGAGGACACTGTGCTTTAGCGTTTAGTGAGCCAACTCATATTATGCCGTGAGGGGCGAGGCACAGGATTCCAAAGTGCAAACTTTGGCAATGAATTTGTTAAGCTCGGGAAGAACGGCTAAGATAAAAGATTTATTGATCACCTACGTCAGACCACAGTAGAAGTGGCTCTTTTGAATGGTACTCACCCACAGCCTGTCCACAGACCTCCTGGGTGTTACAGCTCACATTTGCAGTGCATTCATAAGAGTAAGGATCACAGCTGTAGCACTTCAGAGAGCCAACAGGGGGCGCCGTAACTGAAACACATGTGTGTTAAATGAGACCTTTTCAAAGTGCAGAACATCTGCTGATAAGAGAGAATCACTCACTGGACTGATTGTCGTTGTTGCAGTTGTCTGTGTCGCAGCACGTGGTGTTTACAGCATAAGAGTTGGGGCCATAATTATATGAAACAAACTCAGACCCTGCAGCTGTACAGTCCGAAGCAGAAGCACAGCCTTTATAGGTGTAGGTGTAGGTGTAATTGTAGTTTCCATAGTTGTAGGAGCCTAAAGACACCAAAGGAACAAATAAGAATCTCCTGAAGAGGGCAGTGCATTTGCTGGTGCAGCACAACCTGAAAAAACCACATTCAGTCCCACACGCCTCTTTGGCCACTTGAACAAAGTGAGGCATATTTGTTATTGAGATTTGATGTGAGTTTCTGTATTATTATTATCTGTATTATTGAATACATGTGTCCTTGAACCCTGTTTTTGTTGATTTGTTTATAGGGTTGACCCTCTGAATAGAGTTCTACACATCAACCGGGGAACCGACGATCGGAGCGTTCAGAGTCTTGATGTTGAGGTGGAAGCGTCACAAGAGCAGAACAAGACGAAAACTCAAACTTTATTTAAGTCGAGTTGAGAGAAAACCACAGACATGACCAATCAGAGACATACACATGCACTGTGAGCCAATCAGAGGAAGTCTTGTACCTGTGTAGGACCTAGAGAAACACGCAGTAGTTTGATAGGAGCAGTTGACTGAATACTGGTTCGAGCCGAAGCCGCTCATACACTGCAGTCTGGGAACTGTGGGAGAGAGAGAGGCTGATGTCAGATACACACAGATACAAACAGATACACACACACACACACACACACACGCACACACACACAGACACACACACACACACACACACACACACAACACACACACACACACACACACACACACACACACCCACCCACACACACACACACACACACACATTAGAGGTGCATTCATAATAGTCTGGCTCACAGCTGTAGCACTGCAGAGAGCCAGCAGGGGGCACTGGAACAGAGAGGAGCAGTTGGACCTTTGAGAAAAGTCTATGGGGTATTAGTTTGGAAATGTTTGGTTTGGATTTTTTAATGCATTTTTGTTGTTATCTAAAATGATTAAATATTATTTATTTATATGTTTTTGCTGCCTGTTCTCTCTGAAGCCTGTTCCGTCAGGCGTCTGTTTGGGCTGAGGCAGGACACTTGGACTGGAAGGAAGTGACTTTGGAGGAACCCACTATCAAGGAATTCACTACACACTACCAAGGACCCCACTACCAAAGAACACACTTCAAAGGAACTCACTACCAAGAAACCCACTACCCACTACCAAGGACCCCACTACCAAAGAACTCATTTCCAAGGAACTCATTACCAAGAAACCCACTACCCACTACCAAGGACCCCACTATCAAGGAATCCACTACCAAGGACCCCATTACCAAAGAACGCACTACCACGGACCCCACTACCAGGGAACCCACTACTACGAAACCCTCTACCAAGGCTATATGTGTAAAATGAGGAACAGCACTCACAGGATGGGTTTGGAGTGTTGCAGTTGTCTGTGTCGCAGCATGTGGTGTTGCTGAGGTAAATACTGTAGCCATTGTCATTAGAAACAAACTGAGACCCTGCAGCTGTACAGACCGAGGAAGGAGCACAGCCTTTTTGGATCCCACTGTAACTGTAGCTTCCATAAGTGTAAGAACCTGAAACCAGGACAGAGGCAGGTCAGATCTGAAGAGACCTCTCCAAGAACCAGGTCTGGACTGTGGACCGGCCCCAGAGCCAGACCCGCCCACTACAGACCTGTACCAACCAATCAAAGAGAGCCACAGATGTGCAGTGACCAATCAGACGACAGTACTGTACCTGCGTAGCCCCGAGAGTAACACAAAGGGGCGAGTTTGGAGCAGGTCACCGAGCGCTGAGAAGAACATGAGGAGTCTGTGCACGTCAAACACTGTAACCCCAGATCTGAGAGAGACATGGGTTAGACCAGGACTGAACCAGGACTGAACCAGGACTAAACCAGGACTAAACCAGAACTTAACCGTAAATGAAAAAGGACTAACCTGGGACGTTGCATTGGGAAGTGTTGCAGCAGGACACTGGGGTACTGAAACCAAAATATCGTTGCGACAGGCTGGTGTTGTTGCACAGATTCTCAGAGACACAGCCGTAAAATGGGCGGCTTGGGTTATACTGGTCAACTGTAACGAAAGGTCAGAGGTCAGGCTGAATCGGGGGAAGTTGTCTAAGAGCAAGAGGCTTTGTGAACTTCAAGAGGTGAACGTCGAGAGGTGTCCTGATTCTTCCAGTAAAACAATGTACCTGCCTGAGGAGACTGTGCTTTAGCGTTTAGTGAGCCAACTCATATTATGCCGTGAGGGGCGAGGCACAGGATTCCAAAGTGCAAACTTTGGCAATGAATTTGTTAAGCTCGGGAAGAACGGCTAAGATAAAAGATTTATTGATCACCTACGTCAGACCACAGTAGAAGTGGCTCTTTTGAATGGTACTCACCCACAGCCTGTCCACAGACCTCCTGGGTGTTACAGCTCACATTTGCAGTGCATTCATAAGAGTAAGGATCACAGCTGTAGCACTTCAGAGAGCCAACAGGGGGCGCCGTAACTGAAACACATGTGTGTTAAATGAGACCTTTTCAAAGTGCAGAACATCTGCTGATAAGAGAGAATCACTCACTGGACTGATTGTCGTTGTTGCAGTTGTCTGTGTCGCAGCACGTGGTGTTTACAGCATAAGAGTTGGGGCCATAATTATATGAAACAAACTCAGACCCTGCAGCTGTACAGTCCGAAGCAGAAGCACAGCCTTTATAGGTGTAGGTGTAGGTGTAATTGTAGTTTCCATAGTTGTAGGAGCCTAAAGACACCAAAGGAACAAATAAGAATCTCCTGAAGAGAGCAGTGCATTTGCTGGTGCAGCACAACCTGAAAAAACCACATTCAGTCCCACACGCCTCTTTGGCCACTTGAACAAAGTGAGGCATATTTGTTATTCAGATTTGATGTGAGTTTCTGTATTATTATTATCTGTATTATTGAATACATGTGTCCTTAAACCCTGTTTTTGTTGATTTGTTTATGGGGGTGACCCTCTGAATAGAGTTCTACACATCAACCGGGGAACCGACGATCGGAGCGTTCAGAGTCTTGATGTTGAGGTGGAAGCATCACAAGAGCAGAACAAGACAAAAACTCAAACTTTATTTAAGTCGAGTTGAGAGAAAACCACAGACATGACCAATCAGAGACATACACATGCACTGTGAGCCAGTCAGAGGAAGTCTTGTACCTGTGTAGGACCTAGAGAAACACGCAGTAGTTTGATAGGAGCAGTTGACTGAATACTGGTTCGAGCCGGAGCCGCTCATACACTGCAGTCTGGGAACTGTGGGAGAGAGAGAGGCTGATGTCAGATACACACAGATACAAACAGACACACACACACACACACACACACACACACACACACACACACACACACACACACACACACACACACACACACACACACACACACATATTAGAGGTGCATTCATAATAGTCTGGCTCACAGCTGTAGCACTGCAGAGAGCCAGCAGGGGGCACTGGAACAGAGAGGAGCAGTTGGACCTTTGAGAAAAGTCTATGGGGTATTAGTTTGGAAATGTTTGGTTTGGATTTTTTAATGCATTTTTGTTGTTATCTAAAATGATTAAATATTATTTATTTATATGTTTTTTGCTGCCTGTTCTCTCTGAAGCCTGTTCCGTCAGGCGTCTGTTTGGGCTGAGGCAGGACACTTGGACTGGAAGGAAGTGACTTTGGAGGAACCCACTATCAAGGAATTCACTACACACTACCAAGGACCCCACTACCAAAGAACACACTTCAAAGGAACTCACTACCAAGAAACCCACTACCCACTACCAAGGACCCCACTACCAAAGAACGCACTACCAAGGACCCCACTACCAAAGAACTCATTTCCAAGGAACTCATTACCAAGAAACCCACTACCCACTACCAAGGACCCCACTATCAAGGAATCCACTACCAAGGACCCCATTACCAAAGAACGCACTACCACAGACCCCACTACCAGGGAACCCACTACTATGGAACCCTCTACCAAGGCTATATGTGTAAAATGAGGAACAGCACTCACAGGATGGGTTTGGAGTGTTGCAGTTGTCTGTGTCGCAGCATGTGGTGTTGCTGAGGTAAATACTGTAGCCATTGTCATTAGAAACAAACTGAGACCCTGCAGCTGTACAGACCGAGGAAGGAGCACAGCCTTTTTGGATCCCACTGTAACTGTAGCTTCCATAAGTGTAAGAACCTGAAACCAGGACAGAGGCAGGTCAGATCTGAAGAGACCTCTCCAAGAACCAGGTCTGGACTGTGGACCGGCCCCAGAGCCAGACCCGCCCACTACAGACCTGTACCAACCAATCAAAGAGAGCCACAGATGTGCAGTGACCAATCAGACGACAGTACTGTACCTGCGTAGCCCCGAGAGTAACACAAGGGGGCGAGTTTGGAGCAGGTCACCGAGCGCTGAGAAGAACATGAGGAGTCTGTGCACGTCAAACACTGTAACCCCAGATCTGAGAGAGACACGGGTTAGACCAGGACTGAACCAGGACTGAACCAGGACTAAACCAGGACTAAACCAGAACTTAACCGTAAATGAAAAAGGACTAACCTGGGACGTTGCATTGGGAAGTGTTGCAGCAGGACACTGGGGTACTGAAACCAAAATATCGTTGCGACAGGCTGGTGTTGTTGCACAGATTCTCAGAGACACAGCCGTAAAATGGGCGGCTTGGGTTATACTGGTCAACTGTAACGAAAGGTCAGAGGTCAGGCTGAATCGGGGGAAGTTGTCTAAGAGCAAGAGGCTTTGTGAACTTCAAGAGGTGAACGTCGAGAGGTGTCCTGATTCTTCCAGTAAAACAATGTACCTGCCTGAGGAGACTGTGCTTTAGCGTTTAGTGAGCCAACTCATATTATGCCGTGAGGGGCGAGGCACAGGATTCCAAAGTGCAAACTTTGGCAATGAATTTGTTAAGCTCGGGAAGAACGGCTAAGATAAAAGATTTATTGATCACCTACGTCAGACCACAGTAGAAGTGGCTCTTTTGAATGGTACTCACCCACAGCCTGTCCACAGACCTCCTGGGTGTTACAGCTCACATTTGCAGTGCATTCATAAGAGTAAGGATCACAGCTGTAGCACTTCAGAGAGCCAACAGGGGGCGCCGTAACTGAAACACATGTGTGTTAAATGAGACCTTTTCAAAGTGCAGAACATCTGCTGATAAGAGAGAATCACTCACTGGACTGATTGTCGTTGTTGCAGTTGTCTGTGTCGCAGCACGTGGTGTTTACAGCATAAGAGTTGGGGCCATAATTATATGAAACAAACTCAGACCCTGCAGCTGTACAGTCCGAAGCAGAAGCACAGCCTTTATAGGTGTAGGTGTAGGTGTAATTGTAGTTTCCATAGTTGTAGGAGCCTAAAGACACCAAAGGAACAAATAAGAATCTCCTGAAGAGAGCAGTGCATTTGCTGGTGCAGCACAACCTGAAAAAACCACATTCAGTCCCACACGCCTCTTTGGCCACTTGAACAAAGTGAGGCATATTTGTTATTCAGATTTGATGTGAGTTTCTGTATTATTATTATCTGTATTATTGAATACATGTGTCCTTAAACCCTGTTTTTGTTGATTTGTTTATAGGGGTGACCCTCTGAATAGAGTTCTACACATCAACCGGGGAACCGACGATCGGAGCGTTCAGAGTCTTGATGTTGAGGTGGAAGCGTCACAAGAGCAGAACAAGACGAAAACTCAAACTTTATTTAAGTCGAGTTGAGAGAAAACCACAGACATGACCAATCAGAGACATACACATGCACTGTGAGCCAATCAGAGGAAGTCTTGTACCTGTGTAGGACCTAGAGAAACACGCAGTAGTTTGATAGGAGCAGTTGACTGAATACTGGTTCGAGCCGGAGCCGCTCATACACTGCAGTCTGGGAACTGTGGGAGAGAGAGAGGCTGATGTCAGATACACACAGATACAAACAGACACACACACACACACACACACACACACACACACACACACACACACACACACACACACACACACACACACACACACACACACACACACATATTAGAGGTGCATTCATAATAGTCTGGCTCACAGCTGTAGCACTGCAGAGAGCCAGCAGGGGGCACTGGAACAGAGAGGAGCAGTTGGACCTTTGAGAAAAGTCTATGGGGTATTAGTTTGGAAATGTTTGGTTTGGATTTTTTAATGCATTTTTGTTGTTATCTAAAATGATTAAATATTATTTATTTATATGTTTTTTGCTGCCTGTTCTCTCTGAAGCCTGTTCCGTCAGGCGTCTGTTTGGGCTGAGGCAGGACACTTGGACTGGAAGGAAGTGACTTTGGAGGAACCCACTATCAAGGAATTCACTACACACTACCAAGGACCCCACTACCAAAGAACACACTTCAAAGGAACTCACTACCAAGAAACCCACTACCCACTACCAAGGACCCCACTACCAAAGAACGCACTACCAAGGACCCCACTACCAAAGAACTCATTTCCAAGGAACTCATTACCAAGAAACCCACTACCCACTACCAAGGACCCCACTATCAAGGAATCCACTACCAAGGACCCCATTACCAAAGAACGCACTACCACAGACCCCACTACCAGGGAACCCACTACTACGGAACCCTCTACCAAGGCTATATGTGTAAAATGAGGAACAGCACTCACAGGATGGGTTTGGAGTGTTGCAGTTGTCTGTGTCGCAGCATGTGGTGTTGCTGAGGTAAATACTGTAGCCATTGTCATTAGAAACAAACTGAGACCCTGCAGCTGTACAGACCGAGGAAGGAGCACAGCCTTTTTGGATCCCACTGTAACTGTAGCTTCCATAAGTGTAAGAACCTGAAACCAGGACAGAGGCAGGTCAGATCTGAAGAGACCTCTCCAAGAACCAGGTCTGGACTGTGGACCGGCCCCAGAGCCAGACCCGCCCACTACAGACCTGTACCAACCAATCAAAGAGAGCCACAGATGTGCAATGACCAATCAGACGACAGTACTGTACCTGCATAGCCCCGAGAGTAACACAAGGGGGCGAGTTTGGAGCAGGTCACCGAGCGCTGAGAAGAACATGAGGAGTCTGTGCACGTCAAACACTGTAACCCCAGATCTGAGAGAGAAACGGGTTAGACCAGGACTGAACCAGGACTGAACCAGGACTAAACCAGGACTAAACCAGAACTTAACCGTAAATGAAAAAGGACTAACCTGGGACGTTGCATTGGGAAGTGTTGCAGCAGGACACTGGGGTACTGAAACCAAAATATCGTTGCGACAGGCTGGTGTTGTTGCACAGATTCTCAGAGACACAGCCGTAAAATGGGCGGCTTGGGTTATACTGGTCAACTGTAACGAAAGGTCAGAGGTTAGGCTGAATCGGGGGAAGTTGACTAAGAGCAAGAGGCTTTGTGAACTTCAAGAGGTGAACGTCGAGAGGTGTCCTGATTCTTCCAGTAAAACAATGTACCTGCCTGAGGAGACTGTGCTTTAGCGTTTAGTGAGCCAACTCATATTATGCCGTGAGGGGTGAGGCACAGGATTCCAAAATGCAAACTTTGGCAATGAATTTGTTAAGCTCGGGAAGAACAGCTAAGATAAAAGATTTATTGATCACCTACGTCAGACCACAGTAGAAGTGGCTCTTTTGAATGGTACTCACCCACAGCCTGTCCACAGACCTCCTGGGTGTTACAGCTCACATTTGCAGTGCATTCATAAGAGTAAGGATCACAGCTGTAGCACTTCAGAGAGCCAACAGGGGGCGCCGTAACTGAAACACATGTGTGTTAAATGAGACCTTTTCAAAGTGCAGAACATCTGCTGATAAGAGAGAATCACTCACTGGACTGATTGTCGTTGTTGCAGTTGTCTGTGTCGCAGCACGTGGTGTTTACAGCATAAGAGTTGGGGCCATAATTATATGAAACAAACTCAGACCCTGCAGCTGTACAGTCCGAAGCAGAAGCACAGCCTTTATAGGTGTAGGTGTAGGTGTAATTGTAGTTTCCATAGTTGTAGGAGCCTAAAGACACCAAAGGAACAAATAAGAATCTCCTGAAGAGGGCAGTGCATTTGCTGGTGCAGCACAACCTGAAAAAACCACATTCAGTCCCACACGCCTCTTTGGCCACTTAAACAAAGTGAGGCATATTTGTTATTCAGATTTGATGTGAGTTTCTGTATTATTATTATCTGTATTATTGAATACATGTGTCCTTAAACCCTGTTTTTGTTGATTTGTTTATGGGGGTGACCCTCTGAATAGAGTTCTACACATCAACCGGGGAACCGACGATCGGAGCGTTCAGAGTCTTGATGTTGAGGTGGAAGCGTCACAAGAGCAGAACAAGACGAAAACTAAAACTTTTCGGGAGGGAAGAGTTTTCTCCAAACTTCGCAGGGGCGAAGTGGACTCCAGGCACTGGTCCGGCACCACGCAGCCTCTGGACATCCAACTGTAGCTGAAGTTTAGGGTCATTTGAGAGACTGAGGAGGAGCAGGAGACTGAGTGACAGAGTGAGAAGGAGCAGGAAACAGAGTGAGGAGGAGCAAGAGACTTAGTGAGGAGGAGCAGGAGACTGAGTGTGGAGGAGCAGGAGACAGAGTGAGCAGAAGACTGAGTGAGGAGGAGCAGGAGACAGAGTGAGCAGGAGACTGAGTATGGAGGAGCAGGAGACAGAGTGAGGAGGAGCAGGAGACAGAGTGAGGAGGAACAGGAGACAGAGTGACAGAGTGAGGAGGAGCAGGAGACTGATTGAGGAGGAGCAGGAGACTGAGTGAGGAGGAGCAGGAGACAGAGTGAGCAGAAGACTGAGTGAGGAGGAGCAGGAGACAGAGTGACTTAGTGAGGAGGAGCAGGAGACAGAATCAGCAGAAGACTGAGTGAGGAGGAGCAGGAGACAGAGAGAGGAGGAGCAGGAGACAGAGTGAGGAGGAGCAAGAGACTGAGTGAGGAGGAGCAAGAGACTGAGTGAGGAGGAGCAGGAGACTGAGTGAGGAGGAGCAGGAGACTGAGTGAGGAGGAGCAGGAGACAGAGTGAGCAGAAGACTGAGTGAGGAGGAGCAGGAGACAGAGTGACTTAGTGAGGAGGAGCAGGAGACAGAATGAGCAGAAGACTGAGTGAGGAGGAGCAGGAGACAGAGAGAGGAGGAGCAGGAGACTGAGTGAGGAGGAACAGGAGATAGAGTGAGGAGGAGCAGGAGACAGAGAGAGGAGGAGCAGGAGACTGAGTGAGGAGGAGCAGGAGACTGAGTGAGGAGGAGCAGGAGACAGAGTGAGGAAGAGCAGGAGACAGTGTGAGGAGGAGCAGGAAACAGACTGAGGAGGAGCAGGAGACTGAGTGAGGAGGAGCAGGCGATAGAGTGAGGAGGAGCAGGAGACTGAGTGAGGAGGAGCAGGAGACAGAGTGACAGAGTGAGGAGGAGCAGGAGACAGAGAGAGGAGGAGCAGGAGACTGAGTGAGGAGGAACAGGAGACAGAGTGACAGAGTAAGGAGGAGCAGGAGACTGAGTGAGGAGGAGCAGGAGACAGAGTGAGCAGGAGACTGAGTAAGGAGGAGCAGGAGACAGAGTGAGCAGGAGACTGAGTGAGGAGGAGCAGGAGACAGAGTGAGCAGGAGACTGAGTAAGGAGGAGCAGGAGACAAAGTGAGCAGGAGACAGAGTGAGGAGGAGCAGGAGACTGAGTGAGGAGGAGCAGGAGACAGAGAGAGGAGGAGCAGGAGACTGAGTGAGGAGGAGCAGGAGACTGAGTGAGGAGGAGCAGGAGACAGAGAGAGGAGGAGCAGGAGACTGAGTGAGGAGGAGCAGGAGACTGAGTGAGGAGGAGCAGGAGACAGAGTGAGCAGGAGACTGAGTGAGGAGGAGCAGGAGACAGAGTGACTGAGTGAGGAGGAGCAGGAGACAGAGTGACAGACTGAGGAGGAGCAGGAGACAGAGTGAGGAGGAGCAGGAGACAGTGTGAGGAGGAGCAGGAGACAGAGTGAGGAGGAGCAGGAGACAGAGTGGCAGAGTGAGGAGGAGCAGGAGACTGAGTGAGGAGGAGCAGGAGTGAGGAGGAGCAGGAGAACCACGAGCTCTAACAGTAACTTAACTTAAATCTTGAATGTATTCGTACACATGATGACATCACAGTGTATATAAGACGGAGGGAGGCGGTGGGAGAGAGCGTCTGTCTTCTTCTGTGGTGAAATCACAGGTCTCCATCGAGGGAGGACACAGAATTCACCATAGAAGAAGAATATTTTTAACTCAACAAGAGCTGCTTTGTCTCCACTCCAGACTCGTGCACTTTTTCACTAAATTCCTTCCCTGGGCTCCAGAACACGCTCTTATCTAAAACGTTAGAAGATGAGTCTGGTCACTGGTGAATCTCTGTTTTCAGATGGGAGTGATTGACGGGTGGATTAACCAGTCAGGGACATGCATGAACTGTTCTTATCGGAAAGAATTATTACAGGGGACTGAAAAACATGGCGGATTTCTGCAAAATCAATGAGAGAAGCTCTAAACTCATCTGAGGGGAGAGATTTTCTTTGTAAACATCGGTGACCAATGAGCTCCTTCGTTCTCTGGCTCTGTTCCTCTTCTTCACTGGTCCTGTTGGCCAGTTGGGCTCCAGGTGGACGCTCTGCTCTGAACTTAAAACTTAAAACCTGTTTGGTGATGATGTTATCTGAAGGAATGGACTTCCTGGTATGAAAGAACTAATTTCCTGCTCTTTTGTGTTTTTATGGGAAGGATAAATTATTCTTATGTAATCTCATTACTATGTGGTGGAACAGGTTTAGACTCTGGATGTTTATGACCTCCCGACTGTCACAGAACAAAAACAGTGACTCAAGACTTTCTTTTAGATAAACTGTGAAAAACAAGGCCACGGCTGAAGTCCTCTTCTGCCCACGACACCAAAAAAGAGACAAGATCACCCAGAGGACACCAGGTGCACGATTGGCTGAGCAGAGGACACACTGTGATAACTGACCACTGTCTCTGCCAAAAGTTCCTGATGTGCAAAAATGTGTGAAAAATACGAGTGAATATAAATTATATGGAAGCACAGGATATGCTATCAAAACCGGAGAGAACTGCAGATGGAAACCAGCTTCCTGAACTAGAATCTGGTCCCAGAGTCTCATAAAACACTAAACTGCGACAGTCGGGTCACATGAACAGCTGTACGTGACAAATGTGCAGTTACCGAGGTAAGTTCTGGAGACACACTGGGTCTGTCCTGAGGAGCAGTTCTGTGACGTCTGAGAAGAACACGAAGAACCTCCACAGAACCAACACTGCAGACCAGCAGCTGCAAGAGACCAGACCAGGTTCAGCAAGGACTAAAGCAGGACTAAAGCAGGACTAAAGGGGGACTAAAGGAGGATTAAAGCAGGACTAAAGGGGGACTGAAGAGGGACTAAAGCAGGACTAAAGGGGGACTAATCCAGGACTAAAGGAGGACTAAACCAGGACTAAAGAAGGACTAAACCAGGACTAAACCAGGACTAAACCAGGACTAAAGCAGGACTAAACAGGGACTAAACCAGGACTGGACCAGGACTAAACCAGGACTAAAGGGGGACTAAACCAGGACTAAAGCAGAACTAAACCAGGACTAAACCAGGACTAAACCAGGACTAAACCAGGACTAAACCAGGACTAAAGGGGGACTAAACCAGGACTAAAGCAGAACTAAACCAGGACTAAACCAGGACTAAACCAGGACTAAAGGGGGACTAAACCAGGACTAAAGCAGAACTAAACCAGGACTAAACCAGGACTAAACCAGGACTAAACCAGGACTGGACCAGGACTAAATCAGGACTGAACCAGGACTAAACCAGGACTAAACCAGGACTAAAGCAGAACTAAACCAGGACTAAACCAGGACTAAACCAGGTCTAAACCAGGACTAAACCAGGACTGAACCAGGACTAAACCAGGACTAAAGCAGAACTAAACCAGGACTAAACCAGGACTAAACCAGGACTAAACCAGATCTAAACCAGGACTAAACCAGGACTAAACCAGGACTGGACCAGGAGGGGGTATTAAAGAGGGGCTGTGTGACTTCTGTGGGGTAATACCTGCTAAATCATCACATATTTACATCACTGTGATATATGCTAAGCCACTCCCCCTTCAGAGCACTACACAACACAGCAGTGGTGGAAGGTAACAAAGTATAAAAGTAAAAGGATAATACTTAAGTACACATTTTAGGTATCTGTACTTTACTTAAGTACATTTTACAGTGGATACTTTTTACTTTTACTCCACTACATTTTAGAACAGGACTGAAAAGTAAAACGTTCTTTGAAATCGCTGAGACTTTTTTTTTTTTTTTTAGCACATTTGAGTTTCTGTTCCAGTTTTGAGCAACACAAAAACAGCGAGAAAAATTAAGAATTCGATTGCTTAAAATCAGCTGAATTCTTTTTCAAAATCACTACATTTCATCCTTTAATTGTTCTAAAAATCTCTGTAAAATACTTTTACTTTTTACTCTTTCAGAACATTTTAAACAGCTACTTAAGTAGATTTGTCATGTGATACTTGAATAACTTTTAAAACATTTTTTTATTGAAATCCTTTACATTTTGCATTACAGTTTCTCCACACTTAATACTATTTCACTGTTACAAGTCCATTTTTTCCACAGGCTCCGGTCGGATGTGACAAATGAAAAGACGTCTGTTCATCAGACCCACTTCAGCCTTTTGAATCATAGTTTACACAAACATGTCTGAACGGAACATGAATTAAACGTGTCTAAAACCAAATTTAAATCATACAAATACCTGAGTGGATGCAGACCAACAGTGTCACCAGAGCCAAGTGCTTCACAGAGGTGTTCATCATCCTGCTCCTGCCTGCTCCTGTCTGTCCCTGTTGGCTCTTCTGACTCTTCTCTTCCTTCTACACCTGAATGAGGGTGTGGCTGCGCTTCTCTTTTTAACTGGACTGTCCAGTTGGCGAGTTGGGCTGCAGGTGGATGCTCTGCTCTCACCTTTACCATTAAACACAAATCCGTGACTGAACTGAACTCTCCACCTTCAAGAAACTGCTCAAAACCTCATCTATTTAGAACCATTAAAAGTCTAACCTGCTTTTAAATGATGCCTGTATTTTGTCTTTTCGTCTTTACTTGTATTCTCTGTACAGCGTCTTTGAGCGTTTACAAAAGTGCTTTATAAATCAAATGTATTTTTATTACTATCATTAAAACATATTCAGTGATTGTGTCATCTGAAGGAATGCATCTCTGGGAATAAAAGAACTCATTCCTCGTGTCATTACTGCGTGGCTGGAACAGGTTTGAGCTCTGGGTGTGGAGCTGCACATTTCATGACCTAGTGACCTGAGTTTTTGACCGAACCCTATCCCTAACCCTAACCCTAACCCTAACCCTTCAGGATCCAGCGCCAAATCTACATGAAGGTGCCAGACAGCTCCCCGACCCAGGAGAGCCAATCAGACAGCTCCCCGACCCACGAGAGCCAATCAGAGACCTCCCCGACCCACGAGGGCCAATCAGAGAGCTCCCCGACCCACGAGAGCCAATCAGAGACCTCCCCAACCCACAAGGGCCAATCAGACAGCTCCCCGACCCACGAGAGCCAATCAGAGAGCTCCCCGACCCACGAGAACCAATCAGAGAGCTCCCCGACCCACGAGAGCCAATCAGAGAGCTCCCCGACCCACGAGAGCCAGTCACACAGCTCCCTGATGCGTGAGAGCCAATCAGACGCTTACGGCGCCTCATACTTGCACCTTGGCCAAAAAGTTTCCACGGCTCTCATCAGTGAACAGACTGTTTGAAAATGAGTCTTCATGTATTTCTGGGCCCCTGGAGCCGTTTCTGCTTGTGAGCTTTGTTTAAGGGAGGTCCAATAGAAGGTTTATGCAGAACTGCAAACCTCTGGAGGATCCTACACCTTGATGTTCACTGGACTCCAGAGGCACCAGCAGCTTCAAATACCTGTTTGCTGCTTTGGCATTTTAGCAGCTGCTCTCTTAATCCGATGTGTTTGTCTGGCAGAAACTTTCCTCATTGTGGCTTTATCTGCACGAATCCGTGTGACTCTGAATCAGATACAAATCTCTTAATAGTTCGATGATCAGGCTTAAGTTTTGGTGAAACATCTAAGCTTTTCATACTTTGTCTAAGGTTCAACTATTTCACTCTTTTCAGCACTAGATGCTTTTTCTTTCCCTTGTTTGAAAATGTTGCTCTGCTTAATAATGTGGAACATCCTTCAGTGTTTTTCCTTTAACTGGACTCACCTGTAAACTCACTGAACCAGGACTAAACCAGGACTAAACCGGGACTAAACCAGGACTGAACCAGGACTAAACCAGGACTGAACCTAAGTCCTTCTTCAGTGTTTTCCTTTAATTGGACTCACCTGTTAAACTCATTGGCTCAGGTGCGTCCATGAGTTTCACTGGAAAATAAACATTTGACCTTTGACACTTGAACATAATAATTTGAACGTGGTGCAGTTAGAGTGACTTCTGTTGTTGAGATTTTTAAAAAATACTTTCCCATCAGTTGATCCGGGCTGAGTTTCAGGTGTGTGAGGTGTGTGTCAGAGGACCTGACACAGGGGAATGTTTCAGATGATAAAAAGTAGAATTTCCTGTTATGTTGTGATAGTTTTTGGATATGATCAGGCCTCAGGTGTTCAGTCTCACTCCAAACTGACGACTCAGATTACTGAAATCAAACTTGTCTTATTCAATTCATGTTTGTTCATCTACGACTGGCCAAAAGTCTCAACACACTTTTCCATTGTTTTTTCTTCTTTATTTCCGTGGCTGAGTGGCAACACTCATGCCTCACAGCAAGAAGGTTACGGGTTCGATCCCTGGGTCGCCCGGGCCTTTCTGTGTGGAGTTTGCATGTTTCCTCCCCGTGTCTGGATGGGTTTCCTCCGGGTACTCCGGTTTCCCCCCATCAATCAAAAACATGCAACACCCTATGAACAGTTTACAATCAAGGACCGTCAAGGAATTCCTCCCTCCTGTGGCTCACCACCTGCAGAGGGGTTCACCACCTGCAGAGGGGTTCATAGGGGTCTGGGACTGGTACAGAGTAATGGCAAGCGTGCGGCCTCCGCGACCCAGCCGGATTAAGTGGGAGAAAATGGATGGATGGATTTCCATGATTCTTCTCACGGTCGATTCTCACTGAAGCAGAGCAGTGCCGTGTGCGGTGCCGTGTGCAGAGCGGTGCCGTGTGCAGAGCAGTGCCGAGTCATGAGACGATTAAAACAGTCAGATCTTCTCAGGTCTTTAGCCCCTCGTCCCTCTGACTCGTCACATCAGATTTTGTGGTTTCACTGAAATGACCTTAAAGCTCCAGCGTGTGAACAGACGCTGTCTCTTCTTCCAGACGTCTGTGTGGGACAATCCTGTTTCGAGAAGACCAACTTCATCCTGGTCACTGTGGCGGCCATCTTGGTGACCATTGTGGCTTCTGGGGCTCTGTGGTGTTTCTACAAATATAAGAAACGCCGTGGTCGGCGAGATCTGCTGCGCCGAGCCCAGGAACTGGACCAGCAAACGAAATATGCCTCTTTTCTTCTGCAGGAGATGGTGCCACTGCAGGATCAAGATGGAAGAAAGCCAGATGCCCCGGACAGCTCTCCTGCTCTCTCTGATGTGATTGTGGCTTAACATGTGAATAGAGATAAAACCACTTTTAACCAAACTACACCAAAGTGACCTTTAGTACTGACCAGAGCTTTAGGGAGGTCTCAGGTTCAATTCCCAAACTGTGTGGACCTCCTGATGTGTGGACCTGCTGATGTGTGGACCTGCTGATGTGTGGACCTCCTGATGTGTGGACCTGCTGATGTGTGGACCTGCTGATGTGTGGACCTCCTGATGTGTGGACCTGCTGATGTGTGGACTTCCTGATGTGTGGACCTCCTGATGTGTGGACCTGCTGATGTGTGGACCTCCTGATGTGTGGACCTCCTGATGTGTGGACCTGCTGATGTGTGGACCTCCTGATGTGTGGACCTGCTGATGTGTGGACCTCCTGATGTGTGGACCTCCTGATGTGTGGACCTGCTGATGTGTGGACCTGCTGATGTGTGGACCTGCTGATGTGTGGACCTGCTAATGTGTGGACCTCCTGATGTCTGGACCTGCTGATGTGTGGACCTCCTGATGTGTGGACCTGCTGATGTGTGGACTTCCTGATGTGTGGACCTCCTGATGTGTGGACCTGCTGATGTGTGGACCTGCTGATGTGTGGACCTGCTGATGTGTGGACCTCCTGATGTGTGGACCTGCTGATGTGTGGACCTGCTGATGTGTGGACCTCGTGATGTCTGGACCTCCTGATGTCTGGAGGTCCTGATGTGTGGACCTCCTGATGTGTGGACGGTTCTCGGGGACGATGCCTTTGGTGAAGTTTCGACCGAGAGTTCAGGCGTTTTTAACGATCTGACCATTTACAGTTAAAGCCTTTTGAAGTTTAACGTGACGACATTATTTTGCACCAGATGCCCTTCCTAACTCAGCGCAGAAGAATTTATACCATATTCAAAGCTGTTTAGCACTCAGAACTAAACCAGGACTGAACCTGGACTGGACCAGGACTAAACCAGGACTAAACCAGGACTGAACCAGGACTAAACCAGGACTGAACCAGGACTGAACCTGGACTGGACCAGGACTAAACCAGGACTAAACCAGGACTGGACCAGGACTGAACCAGGACTAAACCAGGACTAAACCAGGACTAAACCAGGACTGAACCAGGACTAAACCAGGACTGAACCAGGACTAACCCAGGACTAAACCAGGACAAAACCAGGACTAAACCAGGACTGAACCAGGACTAAACCAGGACTGAACCAGGACTAAACCAGGACTTAAACTGGACCTTCAGATCACATGACACAGGAGGAACGTTCTAAAGTGGGTGGAGCCTGAGGTCACATGACTTCACAGGAAATGAAGGAAGTCGCCGCCTCTGCTCCTCCACCAGGGGGCACACGCGCTCAGGGAGTGGGTCTGAACAGAATCATGGTGAATTATTTAGATTTTTCTCTTCTGGTGTAGATCTCAGGTTTGATGTTTTTCTCTGACCTCTGACCTGGTTTTGTGGACGGCTCCAGTGCGTTTTTACGGTTTATCAGTCTTATCTGTAAATGGAAGCAAGAGGACAATGGATTTATTTCCTAAAAACAATCTTAAAGAATGTTTATGGACCGTTTGTTGTTGCTAAAGTTGAATTGTCACAGGACATTTTGTTTAACATGACCATAGAGTGTATTTACTAGTATAAATGGACATAGTTCCACCTTGTGATGTCATAAAGTGGTAGTTGTTCAAGTGAACAGCTCCTTTTACCTTTAGTTTAGTAGAGATCGGCAATTCCAGGACTGAAATGATCCAAAGTGGAGCACTTCCTGTATTACCACATGATGACAACAGTGTGTGTGTGTGTGTGTGTGTGTGTGTGTGTTCCTGCTCTTGGATTGGTCATATTTGTGTATTTTAAATGTATAATTTGTAAATTATAAGTTGTAAACGTGTCATTTATTCATATTTGTTTGTAAATTTGAATCAGTCGTGAAACATTTTCTCTTCTTCAAAAAGGTTCAATAAAATCCTAAAGTTTCTGTGGTTTAGTTTGAGTTAAACATTTTCTCTGCTGCCCCCTGTTGGCCAAGGCTCTTTATGACACCACAGTGTCACATGTTTGTGTTTTGGTTTTGAGGTGAACACAACTATACAACTACACAACTACACAAAACCAGTGGAAAAGTGTGTTGAGACTTTTGGCCAGTCGTAGATGAACAAACATGAATAAGACAAGTTTGATTTCAGTAATCTGAGTCGTCAGTTTGGAGTGAGACTGAACACCTGAGGCCTGATCATATCCAAAACCTATCACAACATAACAGGAAATTCTACTTTTTATCATCTGAAACATTCCCCTGTGTCAGGTCCTCTGACACACACCTCACACACCTGAAACTCAGCCCGGATCAACTGATGGGAAAGTATTTTTTTAAAATCTCAACAACAGAAGTCACTCTGAAAATAATCACTGACTATTAGGACTGGGACAAGATCTCATGCCGAGATCTTGCGAGACAAAATTCCCACAAGACTGTACACACAAGAGGAAAATGATCTTGTGAGATTTTTCCTCATATTTTTACATTTGCCTTGGATTAAACAGGGCTTAACTTTGCAGAGTAAATCCTCTTGAGAAGCTGTAATTCCAAAAAGAAGTGCTACAGTAACAGCAAAACTTTGAAAGAAACCAAAAACTGTGGAGCCAAAATTGTGAATTGACAACACAATTACTTTATTCAAAAATATATAAAAATCTTGTTTTGTGTCGTTCTCGTTCGATCCCTACTGACTATTTGATTTGTAAAATAACAGAGTGGGACACCAGCCACGTGTTTGTGAAATGATCCAAAAAATCCATCCATCCATTTTCTTCCCCTTACCTGGGGTCGGGTCGCGGGGGCAACAGTCTAAACAGGGACTGCCAGACTTCCTTCACCCCGGACACTTCCTCCAGCTCCTCCGGGGGGACCCCAAGGTGTTCCCAGGCCAGCCGAGAGACATAGTCCCTCCAGCGTGTCCTGGGTCTTCCCCGGGGCCTCCTCCCGGTGGGACATGCCTGGAACACCTCCTGAGGGAGGCGTCCAGGAGGCATCCGGAACAGATGCCCTCCCCTCAGCTGCTCCTCTCGACATGGAGGAGCAGCAGCTCTACTCCGAGCTCCTCCCGTGTGACTGAGCTCCTCACCCTATCTCGGAGCAGAGGAAACTCATTTCGGCCGCTTGTATCCACGATCTTGTCCTTTCAGTCATTACCCAAAGCTCATGACCATAGGTGAGGGGAGGAACGTAGACTGACGGTAAATCCAGAGCTTTGCCTTTCGGCTCAGCTCCTCTTCACCACAACAGTCCGATACAGCGACCACATCACTGCCGACGCTGCACCGATTCGCCTGTCAATCTCACACTCCATCTGCCCCTCACTCGTGAACAAGACCCTGAGATACTTGGACTCCTCCACTTGAGGCAGGGAAAAACACACACACGCACGCACGCACACACACACACACACACACACACACACACACACACACACACACACACACACACACACACACACACACACACCATTCACACTCACTGTGAAACCTTTGGAATTATCGTTTTCTGCATTAATAGTTCATGAAATGTGATCTTTTCTTCCAAGTCACTAGTATGGATAAACAATGTTCCGAGTCCAACAGCACAAAAGGAAATATTACATTTCACATCTAGAGAAAACATCCACAATACATTCACAATGCTGGTGGAAAAAAGCAAGTGAACTGCTCTTCAAAAAAATGAAAATTTGCCAGAGCACCTTGATACTCCAGAGCTACAGGGAGAAAGTTTTGTGGAATGGTGAAACAATGAACGATATGCCACTGGAAGTCCAAAACCAAACAATCTGCTCTATGTTTAAGTGCAGTTGGTGGAGCATGACTTATGGCTGCTTTGATGTCTCAGGTGTCTCAAGTTTATCAACATTTCACCAGTTTAATGACCTTAACTACATAAAGTCATTCTCAACAGACATTCTAGGAACATGGCACCAGTGGCATGTCAAAAATGTACTGACAGGGAGCCCGGGCTTGAGTGTAGAATCAAACACTTTCACCACCCACACCATGTAAACCATGATGTTCTCAATAAAGACAAAACGTAGACAGCTTTTGTGCCATCAGCTTCAGCGTGTTGTCTACACTACTGACTTGGATGAAGCTCATGTGAGATTTTATGACCAGTTAATGCAGAAAACTAGGCAATTCCAAAGGGAAGAGTTCACATACAGACTCCTTTTCAGGCACTTGACTCACATCTTCATCAAGCTTATCCAGTAGGTCTTCCATCACTGGACCAAACGCTCCCTTCCTTGCCTGGTAGAGCTTTAATAGGTATGGAAAGTTACCAGGAGGTCCTTGCTCATGATTCAGTACAATTCTTCAGATATCTGAAAACAATCATAATAAATTGATAACCTTTTCCCACCATTTTCACTGAGAAAATGTCAAAATGTTTTAATGACCTTGAGTGATATTTCCATTCCTTTCGCAGCCTATTGAACAAAACCATGTATTTGATGTCACACATTATTGTAACAATGTCTAAAAGGAGGTAGAGAGAATCATCAAATTCTGCAGCAAATTAAAATCATAAACCAACATGTTGTTGTTCAGCTCTAGCTTTAACCTTAACTGAAGTTCAAATTTATGACTTCCAGACCTGGAAAATGGATGAAATTCCAAGACTTTTCCAGGTTTCCCAAAAATCATAAAGCCTTACCTCCTCCAGTGAAAACAGCGCAGGCCATCTCTCCTGGACCTCCGACACCATAGGCTCCATCTCCACAATTTCCTTATGTTGTAGGGAAAAGGTCAGCCCCATCTTTTGCTTTATCTCAGTCGTGTTCCTTTTTCTTTTTTTGAATTCTTCCACTAGAGCAAGCCGCTCCTCTTCGAGTGTATTATCGTCATGGTGGTCTGGGTAGTCTGGAACATGATTGACTTCTCCCCGTTTGGGCTTTTTGAGAGTGAATGGGCCATCTTCCCCTTCTCCTTGTCACCTTTTCCTGTTTATATCTACCTCATTGCAGCCGGCATCACGCAGTTTTGCCCTGTAGTTCCCAATCTTGTACCTGAGACTCACTAGCCAAGCATCACAGCCCGTTATGCTGTCTTGGTCTTTTAGGCATGGATACTTGAGAACCAGAGCAGATGCAACTGATGCGACTTCATCTTTCGCAGGGTAGCTCCTCTGAGGTCAAAAATGGCCTGTGCAAATTTATCCAAAATTTCAGTTTTCATAGCTCTAGTCACCTCAAGGGGCTTCTTTGCTTTTGCATAGACCTCGTTTCTCTTATGCAATTTTAGCTCAACATCATAAGAGAGCTTTGGGATGGGAATGGAGAGGGCCACTTAATGTCCTGTCTTAATGGGCTCTTGACAGAATTGTTAGAACTGTCCTCAGTCTGGAGAGAAGTGCTAGGCCTGAAATCTTCTGAATGAACACTGGGTGTGTCCAAGGAGGAGACTGATGCATTGATGGAATGGTCAGATGTGTTACAAGGAGAAGAAGGGAGGGAAAAGTTCCACATAATATGTAGGACTGCACGTCCCTCTGGCAATTCAGACATTGTGATCAACTGGCATAAAGAATTTCCAAAATCAGGATCTTCGAATTGAAGTGTAAAATCTCTCTCGATGTGGAGTCTTTCTTTAAGTGCCTCAATTAGCTGGTCAACAGATTCTGGTAGTTCTTCCAGTTGGAGTCGTCTGGCTTCTTTGGGGGAAAGGACTACTCAAAGTAACAAAGTCTGGAAAGAGGGCAAAAAGTAGAAACCAGATTTAGCATCACTACAATATTATTTATAATTACAGAGTACATATGATGAAAACTTTTGGCAACATACTATTGCTTTAATTGAGGAGGAAAGTCCTTGCAGTCAACATCAATTTCCCACCAACTTTATACACTTATAAAGGATGGTAATCCGTCAGCACATGTGGAACCAGGGCTACAATTTCACAACAGTGCTGTTCAATAACTTCATAACACCTGAAATGTTCAATGTACCATGAAGAGAGCCTTTTACAAATGAATGTTACTTCCTCTGTGTGGACTAGAATGTATACAATCTTATGGAACTCAGATAATCTGCTGCACTGCCCAGAAGCTAAAATCATGCCCTCTGTGTACTGTGTACCATGCAGGTGAACTGTTTTAGACAGAGACACACTGTGAAGAGCTGGATACTTCTCCCCAATTTGGCTCCTAAGTGATGCATCCAATTCTGAAACATCATCAATTTTACTTTTTCCACATATAGCTTTGCCTTGAAAAGGTTTTCACTTTCCAAATGGTCAACATCTGCTGGTGTTTTGAGGAAAGGGTAAGCAGCAAATTTTTCCAATTCTTTGTGTCAAGGATCACCTGCTTAAAAAAGCTATGTTTAGCTTCAAATCTCATTGTCCAAAAATCCACCAATGACCCATAACAGTGAATTAGATGGGGGTAATGGTCAATAAAGTGGTGTTTTGGCTTAAGTCGAAAGTCTGGGAAGGTCCTGGTCAGCAACTTGTGGTGATCCTGAAGTTTAGAGGACAAATGGCACAATGCTTCCTCTGAGAGTGTGTGAGAAACAACAATTTCAACAATTTCCTTTAGGTCCATTAAAATTTCCCAAGCAGACTCATGTTGTGGTATCTTAAATCCAATAATGAAAGGAAGCAAGCGTAACAATGTCCAATTTTCATGTCCATTACCGCCAACACTTCCTTTTTCAAAGCTTGCTTTTGAAATTTTGTGTGGTTTGTTTACTTTATCTATGTACCTGTAGGGAAATGACTTTATGCAGTCATTTAGTGAATCAAATGTAATGAAACCTTTTGCTATCTGATTTTTCAAACACAAAGACAATTCCACAGGAAAATCATGCAAAATATCTGGAGGATATCCATTCACTGGATGAAAGAACAGAAGATGCTTCCCCAGTACACACTCCCTTTTTACACCATTAATGCTTTGGAGGTTCACATTCTGCCTAAGCTCCTCTAGTACAGTGTTGTGTCCATCAACATCCCTCAGTTGAAAGTCACGAACATTAGCTGTTGCAATTTGGTCTTTACTTAATAAGCAAAACTGAACTGAACTGAACTGAACTTCTCAACAATAAAACTTTCACAAAACCCTGCAAGACCATGTGCTCCAAGGTTGTCAGCACACACACAGAATACAATACACTTAACAAACTGGTCTAGTACTTCAACATATACTCCCTCTTCTTCTAGATGCTTTATATCCTTAATCAATGGCTCAAGAAACTTTTCATGACCATATTGCTTTACTTCAATGCTTTTACCAAGGAGCGCTAGTTGAATTGAAGGGAGACTGGATCGGAACTTGGCAGGTATATTTAAATCAACCCAGTAAATTGCAGTTGTTTTATGAAGCTTTCTAGAGGTGCCTAGTGGATTACACACTTCAAAATCATCTGTGTACAATGCTAAACTGATACACTGGTTCTGCTGCTGTAAGGGTCATACAAATTCATGATTTAACACTAGAAGTCCCAGAGAGGAGTCATTTGACTTTTCTACCTTTAGAACCCAGAGATAAGTCGATTGACTGGAAGGATTTTAGCTAACATCCTGTCTTCAGAATCAGAATCAGAATCAGAATCAGAATCAGAAAGCTTTTATTGCCATTGTCAGTGAACACAATTCACAGACTAGGAACTTGCTTTGGTGATGAGGTGCAACATAGAACACTGAATAGTAATAATAATAATATAGAGATATCACTATTAAAAAAAAAGATAATACAATAATAAAGTATCACTATTAAAAATAAAGTAAGAGCATGCAGAAAAGATTAAGATATATAATAAAAAAATAAAAATAGTCAAGTATATACAGAGCATCAGAACAACAGTGCAAACTGACAGTGCAAAAGAGCAAGTGACGTGACATGACTTATTTAAAGTGACTGGTGTTATAAAGTGTCCATCTTAGTACAGGTGTTATAAAGTGTCCTTAGTACAGGTGTTATAAAGTGTCCATCTTAGTACAGGTGTTATAAAGTGTCCTTAGTACAGGTGTTATAAAGTGTCCTTAGTACAGGTGTTATAAAGTGTCCATCTTAGTACAGGTGTTATAAAGTGTCCTTAGTACAGGTGTTATAAAGTGTCCTTAGTACAGGTGTTATAAAGTGTCCATCTTAGTACAGGTGTTATAAAGTGTCCTTAGTACAGGTGTTATAAAGTGTCCTTAGTACAGGTGTTATAAAGTGTCCTTAGTACAGGTGTTATAAAGTGTCCTTAGTACAGGTGTTATAAAGTGTCCTTAGTTCAGGTGTTATAAAGTGTCCTTAGTACAGATGTTATAAGTGTTCATAAAGTGTTCATGAGTCCAACGGCAGAGGGGAAGAAACTGTTCTTATGGCGAGAGGTTCTGGTCCGTATGGACCGTAGCCTTCTGCCAGAGGGAAGTGGCTGGAATAGTCCATGTCCAGGGTGAGAGGGGTCAGCTGCTATCCGGCCTGCACGCCCCCGAGTCCTGGAGACGTACAGGTCCTGGAGAGATGGAAGGCTACAGCCGATCACCTTCTCAGCAGAGCGCACTATGCGCTGCAGTCTCTGTCTGTCCCTGGCAGTGGCCCCAGCGTACCACACAGTGATGGAGGAGGTGAGGATAGACTCAATGATGGCCGTGTAAAACTGCACCATCATCTGGGCAGGCAGCTTGGCTTTCCTCAGCTGCCGCAGGAAGTACATCCTCTGCTGGGCTTTCTTGATGAGGGAGCTGATGGTCGGCTCCCACTTGAGGTCGTGGGTGATGCAGGTGCCCAGGAAGCGGAAAGAGTCGACAGTGGTGATGGAGGAGTCTGTCAGGGTGAGGAGAGGCAGTGGGGCTGTGACTTTCCTGAAGTCCACGATCATCTCCACTGTCTTCTGGGCGTTGAGCTCCAGGTTGTTGCTGCTGCACCAGGACACCAGCCGGTCCACCTCCCTCCTGTAGGCAGACTCATCACCGTCCGATGAGTCTGCGAACAGCTGCTTTTGTTTTGTAAACGAGGCCATTACTGGCCCAGGAGGGCGGCTGAAGGGGAGACACTGTAGACTCTTGAAATGACATTTGTTTTGTACTTCTTTGGTGTATTGAATATGGTGTGGTTTGTGAATAAAACCACAAAAACGGTCCATTTCTTTTATTTTATTTATTTCTCAAATGAAATGTGTTAAATATTTATGATATATCCCTCTTCGACACATTTTTGTGCTTTTAGCAGAGAAAACAAAAAAAAGAGGACCTTCGATAAAAAAGTCAACATTTTAGAATGCTATAACAAAATTATGGATTAATATTTGTAAAAAAAAAAAAAAAAAAAAAAAATCACTATAAAAGGTCCCGCTTTTTTCTTTTCATACATATGAAAAAAATACTATTTTTCAGAATTTGTGTGTGATGTGAAAATGTTTTTTGACAGTTTTTGAATTTATTAAAAATAGAAAACTTAATCAATCACATTTACATAAGTATTCACAGGCTTTGCCATGAAACTCAAAATTGAGCTCAGGTGCATCCTTTTTCCACTGCTTGCTTCTTCAGTAAGCAGCTTGGATGAGCTGCGAAACGTATTCAACCAAATAAACTCTGTCCAGTTGACAAATTAAATTTCTCCTTTTGCTATGGATTCTACCTGGACGACTGAGGGATTCTACACACATCTCATAAACTAAACTAAAATAAAATAAATTTACTCAAGTAGAAGTAAAAAGTAGTGACCCAAATAATCACTCAAGTAAGAGTAAAAAAGTACTTGACAGCTTATGGGAACTGACCAGCTAGTCCTCCCCCCTGCTGATTCTTCAGGTACTGGAGGCATTTACAAATGAAGAGATGCTAATTGAGGCCATCAGAGTCGTCAGTTTGGACTAAGAGTCTTTCGACTCTTCTCCAGGACTTTTAGGGGGGTGTCAAAATTCCTGGGACTTCTAGTGTTAAATATGCTAAAAGGATTAAAAAACAGATAAAATTCAGTGATATCATATAGATTAACTCAAGTAATTAAAAACAGACACCCACTAATTTTTTTAAAAAATATTACATTATCGGGGATCAGAAAACCACTTTTTAGTGCTTTTTACAATGGGATGCAATACCTTGGAGTGTCGCTAGAGGGCGCACCGGTAGAAGGAGTTGGAAATCCAAGAGACAGCGTTGCAGAATAAACCTTGCAGTCCGATGAGGCGCAACTCAAAAATCTGTCTCTTGCATTCCTTCTTCTCAGGGTTTACTTCTTCACCCCCTCTCGGACACGGGAGGGGCAACATTCTGGGCGCTCGTCCGGGATGATTTCTGCATCCTGAATTGCAGCAAGTCATCCACCACTGAACCTGTCATCAGTTCCTAGACAGACACGCGACTACAACAGAGATGACAGCTCGTCGCGAGTTGCAGCGCAGTATCCAAAAGCAGCTGCACCAACTTATCAACTCTGCTGAGAAGGACGTGCTACGCAAGTTGGCAGCCAGCATCAAGGATGAGGTAGAAGAAGAGGCACCAGGGGATGATGCATCTACAGTTGAGCTCTATGACTTCATCATGGTCTATGTGAGAAGTGCCCACTTGGCAAGTCTGGAAGATGGAGGCATGTCCAGTCTGTTAGTCTTCAATGACCTCATCCAGGAGCTGTAGCGACCAACACTAGCTGGTGAAGAAATGCACGCGCAACCACCTGTGGCAGAGGAGATAGCTGGATCACCAGTAGGAGCAGCAGTTGTGGAAGATAGGGTGGACAGTCAACCATCCATTAGCAGCCAGGCTTCCGACATAGTGAAATTGTCAGATGTTGCAGCTTTACTACCTCGAAGAGAATTCAAAGTTCATAGTGGACAAATATCTGACGCCGACTCTGACGTAAGCTATGGTGCACTATGCAAACAGATTGATGAGGGTTTAGCTGAAAACTTTACTGAAAATGAGATAATCCGTGCGGTGTTAAAAATAATCAGACCAGGTACATTCAAAGATATGCTTCTGACCAAACATGAGTTGACTGTAGCTGAGCTTAAGCGGTTCCTCAGGACACATTTGAAAGACAAAAGTAGTTCAGAGTTATTCCAGGAGCTCAGTAATGCCAGACAGTTTGATCGTGAAAGTCCACAACAGTTTATATACAGGTAAATGGGGTTAAAGCAGCGCGTACTATTTTCTTCACAACAGGACAGCTCAGGTTTTCGGTATGACAAAAAACTAGTAGAAGGCGTGTTTCTTCACTCCCTTTACCAAGGAATAAGTGAAAAATATGCATACGTGAGAAGAGACCTAAAAACACTCGTTAGTAACAGTAGTGTAACAGATGACTGCATCTTAGAAGTCATTGCTAAATCAATTCAGGAAGAGGTGGAGAGACAATCACGCATAGGTCAGACACATAGGACTAAAGTAGTGACTGTCAATGCCACACACCAAGGGGAAAGAGAACAAGCCGTCCAGCCTACAGCTGAAGTAAAAGCCACAGTTCTTCAGACCCAAGCTGAAGTGCAAGCACAACGCACAGCCATACATGAACTAACTACCCATGTCTCTGCATTGACCAAAACTCTGGAGAAGGCATTTTCACCATCAAGAGCTCCAGAGCCAGTGAAGACCGTCACAGTAAACACAGTGCAACCACCAAAGACCAAGTCTCGTAAATGCCAATCCTGCACCACAGAAGGACTTAATCGCTGTAACCACTGCTTCAAGTGTGGACAAGAGAGACACAGAGCTGTTGGTTGTCTGCTCAAAAGTAAGCCATCGGGAAACGTGACGAGGTCACTGGGAAGGGGCCACCAGTGACCACGCCCAGACCAGTGTCCCATGTCAAGCCACATCATCAGGAAAAGACCTTTACTAAGAGCCAAGAGTCACCGGTGAAAACACGAAGAAGACAGGGTAACACAGTAGCCAAATTAATTGGTAAAAGATGTACACTTACCTGTTATCTCAATGGGGTAAAGACAGACATGCTATTAGATAGCAGAGCTCAAGTAACAATAGTAACCAAATCGTGGCTCCAAAAACATCTCCCAGCCATTAAGATTTTGTCATTACAAGACCTCTTGCCAGATGATCCACTCAGAGTGACCGCAGCTAATGGAACTAATGTACCTTTTGATGGTTGGGCCGAACTGTTAATTGAAATCAAAAGCTCCACGTATGGTGAAGTAGCCATCCAGGTACCAACACTAGTCAGTCAGAGCTGCGTTAGTGGTCTTCTATTAGGCTTTAATGTGATTGAGGAGATTATTTTGGAAAGTCTAGAAAAACCAGGCAGTGTCAACTTGAGTGATTTACTGGCTGAAACGTTAAAATTGCAAAGGCACACTGCAGAGACTATTGTATCTGTCATTAGTGAAAATCCAACTAAAGATTATATGCTAAATGACACAGTTAGAGTCGGTAAAAAAGGTTTGACTATTCACAGTGGTCAGGTTTGTGAGATCAGATGTCATGTCAAGTCTAGACCACAAGGTGGCACAGTCTTATTTGAACCTACATTTAAGCCAGAATTATCAGAGGGGTTACAGTTGTTTCCCGCGTTAGTTAATGCACCCAGTGGGTCGTTCAAAGCTGTCAGGATCCCAGTCAGTAACCAAAGTAAACATGAAATTTTTCTGCCACCAAGAACCATCTTAGGTCACGTTGAAGAGATTATCGAGTGTAGACCTGTAAATATGAGCTTGTGTTCTCAGCCTACAGAGTCAGACAGTGAGACATTCATGTGTACGGCTCAGGTGAATCAAACTAGTGACACAGTTAACAATGCTGAAAAACCTAAAACACATGAAAAATGGCATCCTCCTGTTAACTTAGAGCACCTTGACCCTGAACAGCAAAAGATAGTGTGTCAAATGCTTTATGAAGAATCTGACATTTTTGCTCGAGGAGAAGGGGACATAGGTTGTATCCCAGATCTACAGCTTAAGATCAGTGTAGTTGATAACAACCCAGTCCAGAAATGTTATAACTCCATCCCTAAGCCGCTATACAAAGAAGTTAAGGACTATGTGCAAAATCTGTTGAATCGAGGGTGGATTCGCAAGTCAACTTCCTCCTACTCCTCTCCAGTTGTGTGTGTGAGGAAGAAAGACCAAAGTTTACGTCTCTGTGTGGATTTCCGGGGATTAAACAAAAAACTGTTGCAGATCGTCACCCATTGCCAAGAATACAGGACTTGTTAGACAGTTTAGGTGGTAACACATGGTTTTCCATTCTAGATCAAGGGAGCACTTACCATCAAGGATTTGTCAGTGAAGAGTCCCGACACCTTACGGCTTTCAGCACTCCCTGGGGGCTGTATGAATGGATAAGAATACCATTCGGACTGACAAACGCACCTGCGGCATTTCAGAGGGGCATTGAGGGAGTACTGGAGGGTATTCGAGATGAATGTTGTGCTCCATATCTAGATGATGTGCTGTGCTACTCAGAGACATTTGAGGACCACGTGAACCATCTGAGACAAGTTCTGAGACGTATGAGAGAACATGGAATCAAGTTGAGACCCACTAAATGTGAACTTTTCAAAAGAGAGGTTCGTTATCTTGGACGCTTAGTCTCGGGCAAGGGAGTGAAAATGGATCCACAGGACTTGAAAGCTGTCTTGGCACTTAAAGACAGAGAGCCACAAACTGTAGGAGATGTCAAGTCACTTTTAGGCTTCCTCGGTTACTATCGCTCCTTCATCCAAGATTTTTCCCGTGTGGCCAAACCAATATTTGAACTGTTACAAAAACCAAATGCAGAAGGCAATACTAGTCAGTATAAACCAGAGAAAGGGAAAAGTAAATACAGGAAGGTAGACAAAGGGCAGTTACCATCTAAAACACCTATCACATGGACTGATGAACACAAGAGGGTGGTAGCTAAGCTCATAGATATTCTGACAAAACCCCCTGTTCTTGCTTATCCGAACTTTGACCTCCCATTCATTCTTCACACTGATGCGTCTAATGAAGGCTTAGGTGCAGTGTTATACCAGAAGCAGAATAACAAGCTTCATGTTATTGGGTATGGGTCTAGAACTTTGACACCTGCTGAGAAAAATTACCATCTTCATTCCAGTAAACTCGAGTTTTTGGCATTAAAGTGGGCCATATGTGACAAATTTAGAGATTATCTGTATTATGCACCCACATTTACCGTATATACAGATAACAACCCACTAACATACATTCTTAGCACCGCTAGACTTAATGCTGTTGGGCACAGATGGGTGGGAGACTTAGCAGATTGACTCAACACACCTTGTCAACACACCATTGCCTTATTTGATAGAAAATGGACAGTTGCTGTTAATTTAGGGAAAGTATTAAAGTAAGATCTTCACTTCGTGACAAGTTGTTTGACTTTTCCAAGTGACACACATCCTCTGTAGGTAGGTAGGTAGGGTCCTCCCTATGTTGGTTTTGCAAGACCTCTTCTTCGGCCTCCAACCACTGAACTTCCTGTTCCGGACAAAGCTGGCCCCAAGCATCTTCTAAAAGATCATCAGTTGTCATTGATTCCTGAAGATCATCAGAGTCTTCAGGTTGTTGCTCAAACCTAAGTCAGTTAGCTTCTACGACTGAGCTAACTGAATGCAATATTCCATCACTGAATTTAACTGATCTATTAGTATAGAATTGGTGAAAGTTTTCATAACCCTGCTCATCATCCTTACAGTATGGCAAAAACAATTGAAGCAAGCTTTGATGGAACACTTCAGGATTCTTTGTCTCTGAAAAACGTGCATACTGAACAACAGCTGGTTTTGCCCTTGTTCGTTTCACAATGCTGCCCAATCCATTGTAGAGAAGGATGGCATTTTTACATTCTTCTGGTGACGGAACAACACGGTACTCTGAAGCAAATGCGCAAATGTCATTAAAGGTGCCATTACATGGCCTGTTCTTGTAGCGATCTACAAGATTTGTCATCCACATGTCATCTGGTGAAGTTGAATCAGACAGTTCACCAATAGGTCAACTCAGTCTAACTACGCTGTCACCTGTTGGCACAAAAACAACTTTCCTAAAGCATTCCTTCAGATGCATGTTCATAAGCCGATAAACTGCCTCTTGAGCAGACACTTCATGATTATGGAGATAAGCAGTCCCCATTTTTTTCATTGCCTCTTGTGCATTAAGATGACATTTTTTGGCTTCCAGTGAAGCATTGCACAGCAACAACCCCATCTGTCACTCTTGCTTTGGAAAAGTAAGTAACAATGTACACAATACAAGCCCATGGATCAGTAACCAACTGAATATCCATCTTGGCTTTCCAACCTTTCAATACCGGTACATTATAACTATTAATAAAGAGTTCAGAGAGCTCCCTCATTAAAATAATCTGGGTTTTTGAGTCCAACCTAAAGCCAAAAACAATCTGGCCACAATACCATAGGGGCTATTTACAAAATACCAGAACAATGTAAACGGGATGGGTCTCCAAGTATGAAAAGTATTACATGCCAGAGGCAATAACTTTGGAAAGCATTTGGCTTCATGGTCCTCATCAGATCGCAATTTAAGAGGATTATTGTCCTCAGCTGGAGCAAGATGTCAAAACATTGATCAGTGGTTTCCTGGCCAGGATTAACTAGCATAAGGCCAGTTTCAGGGGCGATGCAATGTCACTGATTATCATGTAAAAGCTCATCTTCCAATTCTTCACCTGGTTCCTTTTTAACATTTCCTTCTTGAGGACACTCATCAGGTTGTGGACAGAAAAATAACCCACTCTTCATTAAGGTTGATCTCAAAATGTTATTTTGTTTGAGGAAGCAAAGGGCTTCCCTGATGCGCATAAGGTCAGCAAACTGAAATTCATAATAATCCTTGTATGAAAGTTTATGCTTAAGCTTAATGGGTATGACAACACCCTCCATGTCCATGCGGGGAAGCAGGTTAGTTGTCTGAAGTAAATTTGCTGGGACAAGAGTGGCTGGTCCATGTGCCCCATTTTGGCCCCTTTTAGGTAAAGCCATAGCTTTATTAAAAGGAATGGTAGGACAACACAGATGATGCTCCAGATTGTTTAAGAACTCCAACTCTGGAGAAATAGGGTCCAACTCCAAGTTGTTCAAATAGCATTCAGTTGGCATTGGATCTCTTTTAATCTTCATATTACAAGTGGTGCAAATCCAAAGTTTCCCCCTTGCTGAATCTTTAACAATGCACTTGTTGGACATCAACTTTATACTTCTGTATATTTTTCTCAGACTAAGAGCGGTTCAGAAGCCCCTATGATGAGAAACACAGCAAGGCCAGTTATGTTACCCAGATTGGTGTTATCAGGGCCCCACCCTGGAGCCAGACCTGGGGTGGGTGCTTGACAGTGAGCGACTGGTGGCCAGGCACAGCCCGAAGGAGCAGCATGGGGCTGTCCTCCTGTGGACCCACCACCCGCAGGAGGATCCATAAGGGGCCGGTGCAGGGAGATCTGGGCAGCAGTTGAAGGCAGGGGCTTCGATGACTGGATCTTCGGACATGGAGACTAGCTCTAGGGACATGGAATGTCACCTTGCCTGAGCTCGTGCAGAAGGTTGAGTGTTACCGACTAGATATAGTCGGCCTCACCTCCACGCACAGCTTGGGCTCTGGAACCCAACTTCTTGAGGGGGGTTGGACTCTCTATTTCTCTGGCATTGCCTGCGGGGAGCGGCAGTGGGCAGGTGTGGTCCTGCTCATTGCCTCACAGCTCAGCCACTGTGTGTTGGAGTTCACCCCGGTGAACGAGAGGGTTGCGCTCCTGCACCTTCGGCTCAGGGACAGGTCTCTCACTGTTGTGTCGGCCTACGGGCCGAACAGCAGTGCAGAGTACCCGGCCTTCTTGGAGTCCCTGGGAGGGGTACTGGACAGTGCACCGACCGGGGACTCTATTGGGGAACTTCAACGGCCACATGGGCAATGACAGTGACACCTGGAGGGGGTGATTGGGAGGAATGGCCTCCCTGATCTGAACCCGAGTGGTGTTCTGTTATTGGACTTCTGTGGTAGCCACGGTTTGTCCATAATGAACACCATGTTCGAGCACAAGGGTGTCCATCAGTGCACATGGCACCAGGACACCCTAGGCCGGAGGTCGATGATCGACTTTGTTGTCGTGTCATCTGACCTTCGGCTGTGTGTCTTGGACACTTGGGTGAAGAGAGGGGCAGAGCTGGCAACGGTCACCACCTGGTTGTGAGTTGGGTCCGCTGGCGGAGGAGGAAGCCGGAAAGACCTGGCAGCCAAGACAGTGGGGCTGTCTTGGCTGACACGTCTCTGCAACATCGCATGGCGGTTGGGGACAGTGCCTCTGGACTGGCAGACCGGGGTGGTGGTTCCTCTGTTTCGGAAGTGGGACCGGAGGGTGTGTTCCAACTAAAGGGGAATTACACTCCTCAGTCTCCCCGGTAAGGTCTATTCCAGGGTACTGGAGAGGAGAATCTGACCGATGGTCGAACCTCAGATGGAGAAGGCATTCGACTGTGCCCCTCGTGGGTCCTGTGGGGGGCGCTCTGGAAGTATGGGGTCCGGGGCTCTTTGTTAAGGGCTGTTCGGTCCCTGTATGACCGGAGCAGGAGCTGTGTTCGCATTGCCTGTAGTAAGTTGGACCTGTTTCCGGTGCATGTTGGACTCCGCCAGGGCTGCCCCTGTCACTGGTTCTGTTCATTGTTTTTAAGGACAGAATTTCTAGGTCAGGGGCTGGAGGGGATCTGGTTTGGGGACCACAGGATCTCATCTCTGCTGTTTGCAGATGATGTTCTCCTGATGGCTTCATCGGACTTGGACCATGAGTGAGGGGAGGATGGAGCGTGAGATTGACAGGTGGATCGGTGCAGCGTCGGCAGTGATGTGGTCGCTGTATTGGACCGTTGTGGTGAAGAGGAGCTGAGCCGAAAGGCAAAGCTCTGGATTTATCGTCAGTCTACATTCCTCCCCTCACCTATGGTCATGAGCTTTGGGTAATGACCGAAAGGACAAGGTCACAGATACAAGTGGCCGAAATGAGTTTCCTCCGCAGAGTGCCTGGGTGCTCCCTTAGAGATAGGGTGAGGGGCTCGGTCACATGGGAGGAGCTTGGAGTAGAGCCACTGCTCCTCCACGTCGAGGGGAGGGCATCTGTTCCAGATCAGAATCAGAATCAGAAAAGCTTTTATTGCCATTGTCAGTGAACACAAATTCACAGACTAGGAACTTGCTTTGGTGATGAGGTGCAACATAGAATACTGAATAATAATAATAATAATAATAATAATAATAATAATAATAATAATAATAATAATAATAATAATAATAGTATCACTATTTAAAAATAAAGTAAGAGCATGCAAAAAAAGATTAAGATATATAATAAAAAATAAAAATAGTCTAGTATATACAGAAGCATCAGAACAACAGTGTAAACTGATCAAAAGCAAAAGATCAAGTGATGTGGCATGACTTATTTAAAGTGACTGGTGTTATAAAGTGTCCTTAGTTCAGGTGTTACAAAGTGTCCTTAGTACAGGTGTTATAAAGTGTCCTTAGTACAGGTGTTATAAAGTGTCCTTAGTACAGGTGTTATAAAGTGTTTATGAGTCCAACGGCAGAGGGGAAGAAACTGTTCTTATGGCAAGAGGTTCTGGTCCGTATGGACCGTAGCCTTCTGCCAGAGGGAAGTGGCTGGAATAGTCCATGTCCAGGGTGAGAGGGGTCAGCTGCTATCCGGCCTGCTCGCCTCCTGGATGCCTCCCTCAGGAGGTGTTCCAGGCATGTCCCACCGGGAGGAGGCCCTGGGGAAGACCCAGGACACGCTGGAGGGACTGTGTCTCTCGGCTGGCCTGGGAACACCTTAGGGTCCCCCCGGAGGAGCTGGAGGAAGTGTCCAGGGTGAAGGAAGTCTGGGAGTCCCTGTTTAAACTGTTGCCCCCGCGACCCGACCCTGAATAAGCGGAAGAAAATGGATGGATGGATATTTTTCCAGGTTCATATCCACTCTAACTTCCGGCGCTGGTGAGAGCCGCAGCTGGTTGCATCGCGCTCCTCTATTTTCCAACTTTTTTTGCTCTTTACCTTCTTTGTGTGTTTGTACTTTTTGTAAATAGTGTGTATAAAGTTAAGTACTTCAGAAACGAGTTGGTTCTGCTTCGCTTCAACTTTTCTTTTGTTGGATTTTCGCCAATTTTCACTGGCGCGATGTGCGTGGGCCCGCGACCCCCCATTGTATACACAAGGGATCAGCTGTTAGCGCTGCGCTGCGCTGTAGTGTTCCCCCGAGACCGCCATGACATCCCGGCGGAGCTGCTACGGAAGACGCGCAGGGGCTGACGTGCTGGACGCAAACTCCGGGAAAAGAAGAGACGCTTCAGACCTGTGCTCCCCTCTGTCATCGCGGGAAACGTGCGGTCTAATTCGAATAAGACGGACGAATTAGCGGCGCTCACGCGATATCAGCGGGAATACAGAGACAGTAGCATCATGCTTTTCACGGAGTCCTGGTTGACCCCGCAAATCCCGGATTCAGCTATTGCTATGGACAACTTTCACCTGCTGCGCGCAGACAGGACGGCAGAGAGTGGTAAGAAGAAAGGAGGAGGTCTGGCTCTGTTTGTGAATGAGAAGTGGTGCAAAGCTGGTCACTGTACAGTGAAGGAGCAGCTGTGTAACAGAGACATTGAGCTGCTGGCTGTTAGCATGAGGCCATATTACCTGCCCCGGGAGTTCTCACATGTGATAGTGATCGCTGTCTATGTTCCTCCCTCTGTTAATGCTGAGACAGCATGTGACACACTGCACTCCTGTACGAGCACACTCCAAACAAAGCATCCACAGGCTCTCTTCCTGATTTCTGGAGACTTCAACCATGCATCTCCTGCACCTGTTCTGCCTACATACACCCAGTATGTTACCTGCCCCACAAGAGACAATAAAACACTGGATTTATTTTTTGCCAACGCCAAGGAGGCTTATTCTTCATCCCCACTACCTCCCCTGGGTAGAGCGGACCACAACATTGTCCATCTGCGGCCTGTGTACCAGCCTATTGTGCACAGACAGCCTGTGGTGCCCCGTGTGGTGAAGAAGTGGACTGCTCAGAGTGAGGAGGCTCTGAGAGACTGTTTTGACACCACAGTGTGGACAGAGCTCTGTGACCCACATGGGGAGGACATCAATGCAGTGACAGAGTGTATCACGGACTACATCAACTTTTGTTTTGAAAACATCGTCCCCTCCCAGACGGTGCGGTGTTTTTCAAACAACAAGCCGTGGATTAACCCTGACATAAAAGCTCTGCTGAAGGAGAAGAAGAGAGCTTTTAGGTCAGGGACCAAGGAGGAGCTGAAGGCTGCACAGAAGAGGCTGAGGAGGAAAATCAGGACGAGCCAAGCCAGCCAAAAGAGAAGGATGGAGCAGCAGCTTCAGCAGAAGAACATCCAGGGGGTGTGGAGAAGCCTCAAGACGATCTCAGGCTTCAAAGCGCCTCCTGCCCAGACGGAGGGGGACCGGCAGTGGGTGAACGAGCTCAATTCTCACTTCCTGAGATTTGATCAATCACCCACCACTCCCCCCACCCAGCTGCCAGCTCTCACCTCCCCAGCTGGACAATGGGGAACTCCTGCACCTCTTCACACCTCTGCCTCTGCTCTTCAGCCCACCACTACACATGAACTCACCCATCCCCCCAGCCTGCCACTGTCATTTTCTACAGCCCAGGTGAGACTGGAGCTCAAGAAGATCAGACCCAGGAAGGCAGCAGGACCAGACGGCATCAGCTCCAGGCTCCTTAAGTCCTGTGCAGACGAACTGTGCGGAGTTATGGAGCATGTCTTCAACATGAGCCTTAAGCTGAGGGTGGTACCACAACTCTGGAAGACCTCCTGCGTGGTACCAGTGCCTAAAACACCGCACGCTAAAGACCCCAGCAGCTTCAGGCCGGTGGCTCTAACATCGCACCTGATGAAGACACTGGAGAGACTGGTCCTTGGCCACCTCCGCTCCACCGTGAGCTCAGCGATGGACCCGCTGCAGTTTGCGTACCGGCCTGGCATCGGAGTGGAGGACGCCGTCATCTACCTGCTGCACCGCTCACTGTCTCACCTGGAGAACCCCGGCAGCACTGTGAGGATTCTCTTCTTTGACTTCTCCAGTGCTTTCAACACCATCCAGCCACTGCTCCTGAGGGACAAACTGGAGACCGCCGGTGTGGACTGTGACCTGGCAGACTGGATCCTGGACTACCTCACAAACCGGCCCCAGTTTGTGAGAGCCAAGAACTGCGTGTCTGACCTACTGACCTGCAGTGTGGGGGCGCCCCAGGGCACTGTCCTCGCGCCCTTTCTTTTCACCCTTTACACTGCAGACTTCAGACACAACACGGACAGCTGCGTCCTGCAGAAGTTCTCTGATGACTCTGCCATCATTGGCTTCATTAAGGATGATGACGATGTGGAGTACAGAGGACTAGCGCAGGACTTTGTGGACTGGTGTCAGCAGAACCACCTCATCATCAATGCAGGGAAGACCAAGGAGATGGTGGTGGACTTCCGCAGACGCCACTCTACTGTCACCTCAGTGAACATCCAGGGAAGGGACATTGAGAGAGTGGACTCTTACAAGTACCTGGGTGTGCATCTGAACAACAAACTGGACTGGACTCACAACACAGATGCACTGTACAGGAAGGGCCAGAGTCGGCTCTATCTCCTGAGGAGACTCAGGTCTTTTGGAGTGAGGGGGCCACTCCTGAAGACCTTCTATGACTCTGTGGTGGCATCAGCCATCCTGTACGGTGTGGTCTGCTGGAGCAGCAGCATCACAGAGAGGGAGAGGAAGAAGCTGGACAAGGTCATCAAGAAGTCCAGCTCCGTCCTGGGCTGTCCTCTGGACTCAGTGCAGCAGGTGGGGGACAAGAGGGTCCTGGCTAAGGTCATTTCTATGCTGGACCATGAGTGTCACCGCCTGCAGGACGCCCTGTCTGCTCTGGAGAGCAGCATCAGTGACAGACTGATTCATCCTCACTGTGTGAAGGAGAGGTTTCGCAGGTCTTTCCTTCCTGCTGCTGTTAGACTGTACAATGAACACTGTTAACACTGAACATGTGTCATTCAACTCTATCTATGTGCAATACTGAAGACCTCTGGTACAATTCACTCATGTCACTTTACTGATATTTATCCTGTCTGTACATAAACATAGTCATATTACTGTAAATAACATAATATACTGAAGTCACTTTACTGAGATTTACTCTGTTCATATGCTGCACTGTTACTTTTATTGTACATAATAGTTTTTTTGGTATTTTATATTTTATATTTTGTATTTTATATTTTTGCTCCACCGGAACAAAATTAGAGTCTATCTTTAAGTCTATTTCTAAATTATTATTATTATTATTATTATTATTATTATTATTATTATTATTATTATTATTATTATTATTTTTAGCCATTATCTATTATCTTGTTTTATTGCATGTTCCATTTTCCTGCTGTTCTTGAACTGTGCGTTGCAACACTGGAATTTCCCCACTGTGGGACTAATAAAGGCATATCTTATCTTATCTTATCTTATCTTATCTTATCTTATCTTATTAGGTTGTGTCGATATGTTTCATCTTCTTCGTATTTTCTTCTTTTTATTTCAGTACGAGCTACATTGTGTTTTTGGTAGAAAAGTTTACTTTTCTTTTTCGTTTGCTCTCTCATGGATGGAGTATCAGAAATGTTGTTTGAGTCAACTTCACAAACTGTTGATCTCAAGTTATACCCCTCAAGCATTATGTTGCAGCAGTTATATCATGTCAACAACATTAACACAAATAACTGTTTCATAGTGGTTTCCATGACAGTTTTACAAATATATTGCATTCCTACATAGAACATTATTGTGACACTTGTAATTCAACCATCGACTATTAAGGAAAGTGAATATGTCAACACCCAAGTAATTTGCAGTGGTCTGTATTTCAATTTCTGTAAGTCTGTGACTGAAGAGGACCAATCTCGTGAAAGATTTTGATATTGTGAGGCATTTTTTTTCCATTTCTCCAATAATGGCAAGTCTTATTTTTCTGTGTTTTTTCTGAGTACCACTAACAGCTTGTGATGGGAAAATAACAGTTCCCATCAGCAACAATTTCCTTGTTTTTACAGGGAGTGTCTATTTTGTCAGTGTTTGAGGGAACTCTAATTATATATTCAGTTGTTGGCACAAAACTTGGTAAACAGCTTCACTCAAAGGATTAAAAACCAGATCATGTAGGGTTATAAACTGCACATCAGAATTCACTTCATCATGCAATTTTATTCATGGACAAATTTCCCTCCCTGGATCGTGTGTATATATTTTTGAAATAAATGTCTCTGTACCTGCTGCAGTGAGCCTCGTCATTTTGGTCTGAAAACGTTCGTATTAACCCGCTCTACATGATCCTGAATTTTTCATTTCTCTATTTTGACCCTAAATTAAAATCTGAACATAAATAACTGACCAATCAGAAGCCTTCAAGGTCGCTCCTGCTAGCGTTAGCAACAGGTTTGATTGACAGCTAGTGCGTTTGGTTGCTAAGTAAGCCCCCTTACCGCTCTCCGGTGAGAAGGGCGGGCACATTTAACAACCTCAGTCATGGTTGGCTCTTGTGGTTGCTGTGATACTCATGGTCAGGTTTCCAAATATGGAACCTGGCTCCATCTCAGGGGTGAAACGTTCAGCTCCCCTTTGAGTGGAGCTGAACACTATGGGTCTTACGTCTCACTCGCTTAGTCCACGTTTTCATACAGTCTGTGGTCAGAACTGAGACATTCACTCCCAAACTTTTGTCCATTTGACGAGAGATTTTCTGAACTTGCGAAAAATAAAAAGGCAGAATCCAACGGTCCTGGTGGCTGAAGTTTGTAAATACTGACTTTTATACCATTCTGGCCATAAAGATCATCGCCATCAAAACATAGTCAACAATTTAAGATCACATTAGGCTCAACTTCAGCTACTCGGAGCTATTTTTAATCAAGTGTGATACAGTTTTTGTGGTTCAGCCAATCAGCCCGAGGCATTCCATGAAGTCAAGGTTGGAAAAAGTAAGAGACAATAGACCAGGTAGAGTCGTAAAAGAAGTTCTTTATCTGGCCAGATTTAAGGGAGTTACAAGCAGGAGATACACAGAAGACATGCAAGGATAGAAAGCAAGCCTCTAAGAGGTCACAGTTCGGTCTTTATATATGCTGAAGAAAAATAAACAACCAGAGTGTGTTACATATATGGAGTGTTGTTGGACTTCCTTGTGAGCCAAAAATACCAGACAGTTGACAAGGTCTGAATTTGAGAAGTATTGGTTGCAACCAAGTGTTTCCACAACTGGTAAAATTAGCGTATGTGAGAACAGGTGAAGGTTAACCTTGCCTAGGAACAAAATGCATGCTTTCATTCCGGAAATTCAATAAGTAGAAACTTTTTGGCCAAGGTGCACGTACACAGCACCGTTAGTGCCTGATTGGCTCTTGTGGGTCGGGGAGGTCTCTGATTGGCTCTCGTGGGTTTGGGAGCTCTCTGATTGGCTCTCGTGGGTTAGGGAGCTGTGTGGCATCTTCACGTAAATTTGGCGCTGGATCCTAAACTCGTGACAGTCAGTAGGTCATAAAATGCAGCTCCACACCCAGAGTTCAAACCTGTTCCACCACTTCAGATGACACGATCACTGAATAGGTTTTAATGATAATAATAAATATAGCTGCAAGCGGCAATAATCGTCCCTCGCTCACGCCTGTGCCGCTGCACCCCGCACATGCCACGCCCCACAAATGCACAAAACCTACTTTGACTCCTAACCCTATCCCAAACTCTAGCCCCAACCCAAACTCTAGCTGCAACCCTAACCCAACCATAACCCCAACCCTAGTCCTATGGGTGTCATGATTTTTTGGATCAGGATGGCAAAATGGAATTTTGACCCAAATTTCAGAAAATTTGGAAAAAACTAAATGTTTTTTCCCCCATATTTAATGTAGTTTCAATCTGTAGGGGCACAACAAATACACTTTTTTCCACATTCAGTAGCTTTAGGGCAGGGAGTTTAACAACTGCTTTAAATTTCACTGAAATCTGAGTTTGTTTGTGCAAATGGGAACAATTTATAAAAATTCAAAAGCTCAGAAATTGTGTGCATTTTTTGTCACTTCACTGTTCAGAGACCATAAGACATGCGTCAAAAATTTGGATAACTTTTGATGTCCCGCCCCTTGAGAAAATGCGTACCAAATTTGAGCTTGTTTGGGTGAACGCCATAGGAGGAGTACATAAAAGTATGAAGTTTACAGAACGTGCTGAGCCGCGTTTAATCCAATATTGATGACCCCTGGTGCAGTGGACGACGTTGGTGTAATAATATTTTTTGCTTCTCTTATCATGATCTACTTCTGTGTCGTATTTACTATCTGCAAATTCATTTGTCCTCATGTGTATGTCCTAATGCATTTCTGAGTTGTTTGGAGGCGCTGACGTGCCATTTTATTTATTTTCAGAAAATGAAAATAGCCAAAAGTTAGAAAAGTGTGAGTTTTAACAGCTGGCAAAGTTTCGTGAGTTTTGTTTGTGAGTTTTGTTCATTGAGTGAAAATGGTTGAGTTGGTTAGGAAAAAAATAATTAAATAAGAAAGAAAGAATAATATTCAAATTTTTTTTTTAGCTAATAACCTATACATTTTTGGAAAGCTCTGGTGCTTTCCTACGTCATGGCGAGGGTCCCTGGTCACTACGGGCGAGTCACGTTGCATCATTTCACTTCCCGCCCACTAGTTGCATCATTTTGGGATACTAATAAGCCCTTCGACAGCTTCTGGTGCTCGGGTTTGAAAATACATTTGATTTGTAAAGCACTTTTGTAAACGCTCAAAGACGCTGTACAGAGAATACAATTAAAGACGACGTATTAAACAAAGACAAAATACAGGCATCATTTAAAAGCAGGTTAGACTTTTAAAATGGTTCTAAATAGATGAGGTTTTGAGCAGTTTCTTGAAGGTGGAGAGTTCAGTTCAGTCACGGATTTGTGTTTAATGGTAAAGGTGAGAGCAGAGCATCCACCTGCAGCCCAACTCGCCAACTGGACAGTCCAATTAAAAAGAGAAGTGCAGCCACACCCTCATTCAGGTGTAGAAGGAAGAGTCAGAAGAGCCGACAGGGACAGACAGGAGCAGGCAGGAGCAGGATGATGAACACCTCTGTGAAGCACTTGGCTCTGGTGACACTGTTGGTCTGCATCCACTCAGGTATTTGTATGATTTAAATTTGTTTTAGACACGTTTAATTCATGTTCCGTTCAGACATGTTTGTGTAAACTATGATTCAAACGGCTGAAGTACTTAAGTACAAATGCCTAAAATTTGTACTTATTATCCTTTTACTTTTATACTTTGTTACCTTCCACCACTGCTGTGTTGTGTAGTGCTCTGAAGGGGGAGTGGCTTAGCATATATCACAGTGATGTAAATATGTGATGATTTAGCAGGTATTACCCCACAGAAGTCACACAGCCCCTCTTTAATACCCCCTCCTGGTCCAGTCTTGGTTTAGTCCTGGTTTAGTCCTGCTTTAGTCCCCCTTTAGTCCTGCTTTAGTCCTGGTTTAGTCCTGGTTTAGTCCTGGTCATACTGGTTTAGTCCCTGTTTACTCCTGCTTTAGTCCTGCTTTAGTCCTGGTTTAGTCCTCCTTTAGTCCTGGTTTAGTCCTCCTTTAGTCCTGCTTTAGTCCTGGTTTAGTCCTCCTTTAGTCCTGGTTTAGTCCTCCTTTAGTCCTGGTTTAGTCTGGTTTTTGTCCTTGTTTAATCCTGCTTTAATCCCCCTTTAGTCCTGCTTTAGTCCCCCTTTAGTCCCCCTTTAGTCCTGCTTTAGTCCTCCTTTAGTCCTGGATTAGGCTGGTTTTAGTCCTTGTTTAGTCCTGCTTTAGTCCTCCTTTAGTCCTCCTTTAGTCCTGGTTTAGTCCTTCTTTAGTCCTGCTTTAATACCCCTTTAGTCCTGGATTAGTCCCCCTTTAGTCCCTATTTAGTACTGCTTTAGCCTTGGATTAGTCTGGTTTTGGTTCTTGTTTAGTCCTGCATTAGTCCCCCTTTAGTCCCCCTTTAGTCCTGCTTTAGTCCCCCTTTAGTCCCCCTTTAGTCCTGGATTAGTCCCCCTTTAGTCCTGCATTAGTCCCCCTTTAGTCCCCCTTTAGTCCTGCTTTAATCCTCCTTTAGTCCCCCTTTAGTCCTGCTTTAGTCCTGCTTTAGTCCTGCTTTAGTCCTTGCTGAACCTGGTCTGGTCTCTTGCAGCTGCTGGTCTGCAGTGTTGGTTCTGTGGAGGTTCTTCGTGTTCTTCTCAGACGTCACAGAACTGCTCCTCAGGACAGACCCAGTGTGTCTCCAGAACTTACCTCGGTAACTGCACATTTGTCACGTACAGCTCTTCATGTGACCCGACTGTCGCAGTTTAGTGTTTTATGAGACGCTGGGACCAGATTCTAGTTCAGGAAGCTGGTTTCCATCTGCAGTTCTCTCCGGTTTTGATAGCATATCCTGTGCTTCCATATAATTTATATTCACTCGTATTTTTCACACATTTTTGCACATCAGGAACTTTTGGCAGAGACAGTGGTCAGTTATCACAGTGTGTCCTCTGCTCAGCCAATCGTGCACCTGGTGTCCTCTGGGTGATCTTGTCTCTTTTTTGGTGTTGTGGGCAGAAGAGGACTTCAGCCGTGGCCTTGTTTTTCACAGTTTATCTAAAAGAAAGTCTTGAGTCACTGTTTTTGTTCTGTGACAGTCGGGAGGTCATAAACACCCAGAGTCTAAACCTGTTCCACCACACAGTAATGAGATTACATAAGAATAATTTATCCTTCCCATAAAAACACAAAAGAGCAGGAAATTAGTTCTTTCATACCAGGAAGTCCATTCCTTCAGATAACATCATCACCAAACAGGTTTTAATGATAAAGTTCAGAGCAGAGCGTCCACCTGGAGCCCAACTGGCCAACAGGACCAGTGAAGAAGAGGAACAGAGCCAGAGAACGAAGGAGCTCATTGGTCACCGATGTTTACAAAGAAAATCTCTCCCCTCAGATGAGTTTAGAGCTTCTCTCATTGATTTTGCAGAAATCCGCCATGTTTTTCAGTCCCCTGTAATAATTCTTTCCGATAAGAACAGTTCATGCATGTCCCTGACTGGTTAATCGACCCGTCAATCACTCCCATCTGAAAACAGAGATTCACCAGTGACCAGACTCATCTTCTAACGTTTTAGATAAGAGCGTGTTCTGGAGCCCAGGGAAGGAATTTAGTGAAAAAGTGCACGAGTCTGGAGTGGAGACAAAGCAGCTCTTGTTGAGTTAAAAATATTCTTCTTCTATGGTGAATTCTGTGTCCTCCCTCGATGGAGACCTGTGATTTCACCACAGAAGAAGACAGACGCTCTCTCCCACCGCCTCCCTCCGTCTTATATACACTGTGATGTCATCATGTGTACGAATACATTCAAGATTTAAGTTAAGTTACTGTTAGAGCTCGTGGTTCTCCTGCTCCTCCTCACACTGTCTCCTGCTCCTCCTCACTCTGCCACTCTGTCTCCTGCTCCTCCTCACTCAGTCTCCTGCTCCTCCTCACACTGTCTCCTGCTCCTCCTCACTCTGTCTCCTGCTCCTCCTCACTCAGTCTCCTGCTCCTCCTCACTCTGTCTCCTGCTCCTCCTCAGTCTGTCACTCTGTCTCCTGCTCCTCCTCAATCTGTCACTCTGTCTCCTGCTCCTCCTCACTCAGTCTACTGCTCACTCTGTCTCCTGCTCCTCCTCACTCAGTCTCCTGCTCACTCTGTTTCCTGCTCCTCCTCACTCAGTCTCCTGCTCCTCCTCTCTCTGTCTCCTGCTCCTCCTCACTCAGTCTCCTGCTCCTCCTCACTCAGTCTCCTGCTCCTCCTCTCTCTGTCTCCTGCTCCTCCTCACTCAGTCTCCTGCTCCTCCTCACTCTGTCTCCTGCTCACTCTGTCTCCTGCTCCTCCTTACTCAGTCTCCTGCTCACTCTGTCTCCTGCTCCTCCTCACTCAGTCTCCTGCTCACTCTGTCTCCTGCTCCTCCTCACTCAGTCTCCTGCTCCTCCTTACTCTGTCACTCTGTCTCCTGTTCCTCCTCACTCTGTCTCCTGTTCCTCCTCACTCAGTCTCCTGCTCCTCCTCTCTCTGTCTCCTGCTCCTCCTCACTCTGTCACTCTGTCTCCTGCTCCTCCTCACTCAGTCTCCTGCTCCTCCTCACTCTATCTCCTGCTCCTCCTCACTCAGTCTCCTGCTCCTCCTCAGTCTGTCTCCTGCTCCTCCTCACACTGTCTCCTGCTCTTCCTCACTCTGTCTCCTGCTCCTCCTCACTCAGTCTCCTGCTCCTCCTCACTCAGTCTCCTGCTCCTCCTCTCTCTGTCTCCTGCTCCTCCTCACTCTGTCTCCTGTTCCTCCTCACTCAGTCTCCTGCTCCTCCTCTCTCTGTCTCCTGCTCCTCCTCACTCAGTCACTCTGTCTCCTGCTCCTCCTCACTCAGTCTTCTGCTCATTCTGTCTCCTGCTCCTCCTCACTCAGTCTCCTGCTCCTCCTCACTCAGTCTCCTGCTCACTCTGTCTCCTGCTCCTCTTCACTCAGTTTCCTGCTCCTCCTCACTCAGTCTCCTGCTCCTCCTCACTCAGTCTCTTGCTCCTCCTCACTCAGTCTCTTGCTCCTCCTCACTCTGTCTCCTGCTCCTCCTCACTCAGTCTTCTGCTCACTCTATCTCCTGCTCCTCCTCACTCTGTCTCCTGCTCCTCCTCTCTCTGTCTCCTGCTCCTCCTCACTCAGTCTCTTGCTCCTCCTCACTCAGTCTCCTGCTCCTCCTCACTCAGTCTCTTGCTCCTCCTCACTCAGTCTCTTGCTCCTCCTCACTCTGTCTCCTGCTCCTCCTCTCTCTGTCTCCTGCTCCTCCTCACTCAGTCTTCTGTTCACTCTGTCTCCTGCTCCTCCTCACTCAGTCTTCTGCTCACTCTATCTCCTGTTCCTCCTCACTCAGTCTCCTGCTCCTCCTCTCTCTGTCTCCTGCTCCACCTCACTCTGTCACTCTGTCTCCTGCTCCTCCTCACTCAGTCTCCTGCTCCTCCTCACTCTGTCTCCTGCTTCTCCTCACTCTGTCACTCTGTCTCCTGCTCCTCCTCACTCTGTCTCCTGCTCCTCCTCACTCAGTCTTCTGCTCACTCTGTCTCCTGCTCCTCCTCACTCAGTCTCCTGCTCCTCCTCACTCTGTCACTCTGTCTCCTGTTCCTCCTCACTCAGTCTCCTGCTCCTCCTCTCTCTGTCTCCTGCTCCACCTCACTCTGTCACTCTGTCTCCTGCTCCTCCTCACTCAGTCTCCTGCTCCCCCTCACTCTGTCTCCTGCTCCTCCTCACTCAGTCTCCTGCTCCTCCTCACTCTGTCTCCTGCTCCTCCTCACTTTGTCACTCTGTCTCCTGCTCCTCCTTACTCAGTCTCCTGCTCACTCTGTCTCCTGCTCCTCCTCACTCAGTCTTCTGCTCACTCTGTCTCCTGCTCCTCCACACTCAGTCTCCTGCTCCTCCTCACTCAGTCTCTTGCTCCTCCTCACTCTGTCTCCTGCTCCTCTTCACTCTGTCACTCTGTCTCCTGCTCCTCCTCACTCAGTCTCTTGCTCCTCCTCACTCTGTCTCCTGCTCCTTCTCACTCTGTCACTCAGTCTCCTGCTCCTCCTCAGTCTCTCAAATGACCCTAAACTTCAGCTACAGTTGGATGTCCAGAGGCTGCGTGGTGCCGGACCAGTGCCTGGAGTCCACTTCGCCCCTGCGAAGTTTGGAGAAAACTCTTCCCTCCCGAAAACTTTTAGTTTTCGTCTTGTTCTGCTCTTGTGACTCTTCCACCTCAACATCAAGACTCTGAACGCTCCGATCGTCGGTTCCCCGGTTGATGTGTAGAACTCTATTCAGAGGGTCACCCCCATAAACAAATCAACAAAAACAGGGTTTAAGGACACATGTATTCAATAATACAGATAATAATAATACAGAAACTCACATCAAATGTGAATAACAAATATGCCTCACTTTGTTCAAGTGTCCAAAGAGGCGTGTGGGACTGAATGTGTTTTTTTCAGGTTGTGCTGCACCAGCACCTGCACTGCCCTCTTCAGGAGATTCTTATTTGTTCCTATGGTGTCTTTAGGCTCCTACAACTATGGAAACTACAATTACACCTACACCTACACCTATAAAGGCTGTGCTTCTGCTTCGGACTGTACAGCTGCAGGGTCTGAGTTTGTTTCATATAATTATGGCCCCAATTCTTATGCTGTAAACACCACGTGCTGCGTCACAGACAACTGCAACAACGACAATCAGTCCAGTGAGTGATTCTCTCTTATCAGCAGATGTTCTGCACTTTGAAAAGGTCTCATTTAACACACATGTGTTTCAGTTACGGCGCCCCCTGTTGGCTCTCTGAAGTGCTACAGCTGTGATCCTTACTCTTATGAATGCACTGCAAATGTGAGCTGTAACACCCAGGAGGTCTGTGGACAGGCTGTGGGTGAGTACCATTCAAGAGAGCCACTTCTACTGTGGTCTGACGTAGGTGATCAATAAATCTTTTATCTTAGCTGTTCTTCCCGAGCTTAACAAATTCATTGCCAAAGTTTGCACTTTGGAATCCTGCCCCTCACGGCATAATATGAGTTGGCTCACTAAACGCTAAAGCACAGTCTCCTCAGGCAGGTACATTGTTTTACTGGAAGAATCAGGACACCTCTCGACGTTCACCTCTTGAAGTTCACAAAGCCTCTTGCTCTTAGACAACTTCCCCCGATTCAGCCTGACCTCTGACCTTTCGTTACAGTTGACCAGTATAACCCAAGCCGCCCATTTTACGGCTGTGTCTCTGAGAATCTGTGCAACAACACCAGCCTGTCGCAACGATATTTTGGTTTCAGTACCCCAGTGTCCTGCTGCAACACTTCCCAATGCAACATCCCAGGTTAGTCCTTTTTCATTTACGGTTAAGTTCTGGTTTAGTCCCGGTTTAGTCCTGGTTCAGTCCTGGTTCAGTCCTGGTCTAACCCGTGTCTCTCTCAGATCTGGGGTTACAGTGTTTGACGTGCACAGACTCCTCATGTTCTTCTCAGCGCTCGGTGACCTGCTCCAAACTCGCCCCCTTGTGTTACTCTCGGGGCTACGCAGGTACAGTACTGTCGTCTGATTGGTCACTGCACATCTGTGGCTCTCTTTGATTGGTTGGTACAGGTCTGTAGTGGGCGGGTCTGGCTCTGGGGCCGGTCCACAGTCCAGACCTGGTTCTTGGAGAGGTCTCTTCAGATCTGACCTGCCTCTGTCCTGGTTTCAGGTTCTTACACTTATGGAAGCTACAGTTACAGCGGGATCCAAAAAGGCTGTGCTCCTTCCTCGGTCTGTACAGCTGCAGGGTCTCAGTTTGTTTCTAATGACAATGGCTACAGTATTTACCTCAGCAACACCACATGCTGCGACACAGACAACTGCAACACTCCAAACCCATCCTGTGAGTGCTGTTCCTCATTTTACACATATAGTCTTGGTAGAGGGTTCCGTAGTAGTGGGTTCCCTGGTAGTGGGGTCCGTGGTAGTGCGTTCTTTGGTAATGGGGTCCTTGGTAGTGGATTCCTTGATAGTGGGGTCCTTGGTAGTGGGTAGTGGGTTTCTTGGTAATGAGTTCCTTGGAAATGAGTTCTTTGGTAGTGGGATTCTTGGTAGTGCGTTCTTTGGTAGTGGGGTCCTTGGTAGTGGGTAGTGGGTTTCTTGGTAGTGAGTTCCTTTGAAGTGTGTTCTTTGGTAGTGGGGTCCTTGGTAGTGTGTAGTGAATTCCTTGATAGTGGGTTCCTCCAAAGTCACTTCCTTCCAGTCCAAGTGTCCTGCCTCAGCCCAAACAGACGCCTGACGGAACAGGCTTCAGAGAGAACAGGCAGCAAAAAACATATAAATAAATAATATTTAATCATTTTAGATAACAACAAAAATGCATTAAAAAATCCAAACCAAACATTTCCAAACTAATACCCCATAGACTTTTCTCAAAGGTCCAACTGCTCCTCTCTGTTCCAGTGCCCCCTGCTGGCTCTCTGCAGTGCTACAGCTGTGAGCCAGACTATTATGAATGCACCTCTAATGTGTGTGTGTGTGTGTGTGTGTGTGTGTGTGTGTGTGTGTGTGTGTGTGTGTGTGCGTGCGTGCGTGCGTGCGTGCGTGTGTGTGTGTATCTGTTTGTATCTGTGTGTATCTGACATCAGCCTCTCTCTCTCCCACAGTTCCCAGACTGCAGTGTATGAGCGGCTCCGGCTCGAACCAGTATTCAGTCAACTGCTCCTATCAAACTACTGCGTGTTTCTCTAGGTCCTACACAGGTACAAGACTTCCTCTGATTGGCTCACAGTGCATGTGTATGTCTCTGACTGGTCATGTCTGTGGTTTTCTCTCAACTCGACTTAAATAAAGTTTGAGTTTTCGTCTTGTTCTGCTCTTGTGACGCTTCCACCTCAACATCAAGACTCTGAACGCTCCGATGGTCGGTTCCCCGGTTGATGTGTAGAACTCTATTCAGAGGGTCACCCCCATAAACAAATCAACAAAAACAGGGTTTAAGGACACATGTATTCAATAATACAGATAATAATAATACAGAAACTCACATCAAATCTGAATAACAAATATGCCTCACTTTGTTCAAGTGGCCAAAGAGGCGTGTGGGACTGAATGTGTTTTTTTCAGGTTGTGCTGCACCAGCACCTGCACTGCCCTCTTCAGGAGATTCTTATTTGTTCCTTTGGTGTCTTTAGGCTCCTACAACTATGGAAACTACAATTACACCTACACCTACACCTATAAAGGCTGTGCTTCTGCTTCGGACTGTACAGCTGCAGGGTCTGAGTTTGTTTCATATAATTATGGCCCCAACTCTTATGCTGTAAACACCACGTGCTACGACACAGACAACTGCAACAACGACAATCAGTCCAGTGAGTGATTCTCTCTTATCAGCAGATGTTCTGCACTTTGAAAAGGTCTCATTTAACACACATGTGTTTCAGTTACGGCGCCCCCTGTTGGCTCTCTGAAGTGCTACAGCTGTGATCCTTACTCTTATGAATGCACTGCAAATGTGAGCTGTAACACCCAGGAGGTCTGTGGACAGGCTGTGGGTGAGTACCATTCAAAAGAGCCACTTCTACTGTGGTCTGACGTAGGTGAGGGACATTACTGTTTTTTTGTTTTTTTTTACAGCTTTCCTTACAACTGACCAGTATAACTTATCCCGCCCATTTTACGGCTGTGTCTCTGAGAATCTGTGCAACAACACCAGCCTGTCGCAACGATATATTGGTTTCAGTACCCCAGTGTCCTGCTGCAACACTTCTCACTGCAACGTCCCAGGTTAGTCCTTTTTCATTTCTGGCAAGTCCTGGTTTAGTCCTGGTTTAGTCCTGGTCTAACCCGTGTCTCTCTCAGATCTGGGGTTACAGTGTTTGACGTGCACAGACTCCTCATGTTCTTCTCAGCGCTCGGTGACCTGCTCCAAACTCGCCCCCTTGTGTTACTCTTGGGGCTACGCAGGTACAGTACTGTCGTCTGATTGGTCACTGCACATCTGTGGCTCTCTCTGATTGGTTGGTACAGGTCTGTCGTGGGCGGGTCTGGCTCTGGGGCAGGTCCACAGTCCAGACCTGGTTGTTGGAGAGGTCTCTTCAGAATTGACCTGCTTCTGTCCTGGTTTCAGGTTCTTACAGTAATGGAAGCTACATCTACAGCTACAGCGGGATCCAAAAAGGCTGTGCTCCTTCCTCGGTCTGTATAGCTGCAGGGTCTCAATTTGTTTCTAATGACACTGGCTCCAGAATTTACCTCAGCAACACCACATGCTGCGACACAGACAACTGCAACACTCCAAACCCATCCTGTGAGTGCTGTTCCTCATTTTACACATATAGCCTTGGTAGAGGGTTCCGTAGTAGTGGGTTCCCTGGTAGTGGGTTCCTTGGTAGTGAGCAGTGCGTTCCTTGGTAGTGGGTTCCCTGGTAGTGGGTTCCTTGGTGGTGAGCAGTACATTCTTTGGTAGCACATTCTTTGGTAGCACATTCCTTGGTAGTGGGTTCCTTGGTAGTGCGTTCCTTGCTAGTTGGTTCCTTGGTAGTGCATTCCTTGGTAGTGGGTTCCTTAGTAGTGAGCAGTGCGTTTGTGTGTGGGTGTGTGTGTATCTGTGTATATCTGACATCAGCCTCTCTCTCTCCCACAGTTCCCAGACTGCAGTGTATGAGCGGCTCCGGCTCTGAGCAGCATTTAGTCAACTGCTCCTATCAAACTACTGCGTGTTTCTCTCTGTCCTACACAGGTACAAGACTTCCTCTGATTGGTCAGTGCATGTGTATGTCTCTGATTGGTCAGTGCATTGGTCAGTGCATGTGTATGTCTCTGATTGGTCAGTGCATGTGTATGTCTCTGATTGGTCAGTGCATGTGTATGTCTCTCTCATCTGCCATCACCTGGTGTGTGTGAAGATGCACCCATCCATAGACTTTGTGTGTAAACCAAAAATCTTGTTTGGTGCGAACGCAAGATTTGAGTTTTAAGTAGTGAAGTCAGGGCTGGAAAAGAGTTCTAAGAGAGGGAACTCTGGAGGTCCCTGTTTGAGCTCCTGCCTCTGCACCGACTGGATAAAGCAGAAAAGACGGATGGACATTCTTAACAAACAGGCCATAGTTACCTAACCCGGCCAACAGGATGGATTCTCACGATTTTTGTAAGTTCACAACCTCTTGAGAATCTTATCTTATCCGTCCCTTAAGCTCTGGCTGAAGCATTTGCCTGTGAGAGGCCCCAAACCATGAGTTCTGTGGAGACTGGACCATGTACATGGCAGCACAGTGGTTTGGACAAACGTAATTCAGCCTATTTGATCAGAAATACAGTTTGTGAAAATCTTCAGAGGGAAACACTTTGTGCATTTGTGGAGGGAAAGATTGTTATTATCACTTTATTTGTCCCGAGGGGCAGTTTAAGCACACTGAGCAGTAAAATACAAGAATAAAAGAAAAGCTCGAACTAAAGTGCAGCTTGGCAGGTCATTAAATGGATGTCAGGGCACTTTGACTGATTCATCCAATAATCCAAAACATGTCTGTGGTTTTCTTTCAACTCGACTTAAGTGGAGTTAATATGATTAACTTAGATTCAGGAGCTGGACTACGCCTCAACCTCCTGGCCAGCCAACTCATCTGGACCACGCCTTCAATTACCCAGAAGCCCTATCTATACAGCCTATCCCGACAACACCGTCAGTGTCCGCTCTCTCGACTTGACTCCCTCCCTCCCACCCCGTGTCTCTCGTCCATCCTTCAGCCCGAAGACATCATCTTTAAGGAGGGGGGGGTTCCGAATCAGCTGGGTGACCATTTTGGATTGGAGACGGAGCCCCCACCCTGAATCTCCCCCCAGCCATCACATCTATTCACCGTCAATAAATATCTTTATCGTATTTCATTGTCGTGGCGTGGTCCTTGCTAGTGAAATAAGGTTTTAGTTTTCATCTTGTTCTGCTCATCATTCATTCAACATCAAGACTCGCTCAAGACACTCCGATCGTCGGTTCCCCGGTTGATGTGTAGAACTCTATTCAGAGGTTCACCCCCATAAACAAATTGCAAAAGGAGAAATTCAGTTTGTCAACTGGACAAAAGTTTATTTGGTCGAATACGTTTTGCAGCTCATCCAAGCTGCTTCTTCAGTTCTAGGTTAGGGTTAGGGTTAGAACTGAACCAGAACTGAAGAAGCAGCTTGGATGAGCTGCGAAACATATTCGACCGAATAAACTTTTTTATCCAGTTGACAAACTGAATTTCTCCTTTTGCCATGGATTCTACCTGGACGACTGAGGGATTCTACACCCATAAACAAATCAACAAAAACAGGGTTTAAGGACACATGTATTCAATAATACAGATAATAATAATAATACAGAAACTCACATCAAATCTGAATAACAAATATGCCTCACTTTGTTGAAGTGGCCAAAGAGGCGCGTGGGACTGAATGTGTTTTTTTCAGGTTGTGCTGCACCAGCAAATGCACTGCCCTCTTCAGGAGATTCTTATTTGTTCCTTTGGTGTCTTTAGGCTCCTACAACTATGGAAACTACAATTTGAACTTCACCTCGACCTATAAAGGCTGTGCTTCTGCTTCGGACTGTACAGCTGCAGGGTCTGAGTTTGTTTCATATAATTATGGCCCCTACTCTTATGATATAAACACCACGTGCTGCGACACAGACAACTGCAACAATGACAATCAGTCCAGTGAGTGATTCTCTCTTATCAGCAGATGTTCTGCACTTTGAAAAGGTCTCATTTAAGACACACGTGTTTCAGTTACGGCGCCCCCTGTTGGCTCTCTGAAGTGCTACAGCTGTGATCCTTACTCTTATGAATGCACTGCAAATGTGAGCTGTAACACCAAGGAGGTCTGTGGACAGGCTGTGGGTGAGTACCATTCAAGAGAGCCACTTCTACTGTGGTCTGACGTAGGTGAGGGACATTACTGTTTGTTTGGTTTTTTTTACAGCTTTCCTTACAACTGACCAGTATAACTTATCCCGCCCATTTTACGGCTGTGTCTCTGAGAATCTGTGCAACAACACCAGCCTGTCGCAACGATATATTGGTTTCAGTACCCCAGTGTCCTGCTGCAACACTTCTCACTGCAACGTCCCAGGTTAGTCCATTTTCATTTCTGGCAAGTCCTGGTTTAGTCCTGGTTTAGTCCTGGTCTAACCCGTGTCTCTCTCAGATCTGGGGTTACAGTGTTTGACGTGCACAGACTCCTCATGTTCTTCTCAGCGCTCGGTGACCTGCTCCAAACTCACCCCCTTGTGTTACTCTTGGGGCTACGCAGGTACAGTACTGTCGTCTGATTGGTCACTGCACATCTGTGGCTCTCTCTGATTGGTTGGTACAGGTCTGTCGTGGGCGGATCTGGCTCTGGGGCATGTCCACATTCCTGACCTGGTTGTTGGAGAGGTCTCTTCAGAATTGACCTGCTTCTGTCCTGGTTTCAGGTTCTTACAGTAATGGAAGCTACATCTACAGCTACAGCGGGATCCAAAAAGGCTGTGCTCCTTCCTCGGTCTGTATAGCTGCAGGGTCTCAATTTGTTTCTAATGACACTGGCTCCAGAATTTACCTCAGCAACACCACATGCTGCGACACAGACAACTGCAACACTCCAAACCCATCCTGTGAGTGCTGTTCCTCATTTTACACATATAGCCTTGGTAGAGGGTTCCGTAGTAGTGGGTTCCCTGGTAGTGGGTTCCTTGGTAGTGAGCAGTGCGTTCCTTGGTAGTGGGTTCCCTGGTAGCGGGTTCCTTGGTAGTGAGCAGTGCGTTCCTTGGTAGTGGGTTACTTGGTAGTGCGTTCCTTGGTAGTGAGCAGTACGTTCCTTGATAGTGAATTCCTTGGTAGTGGGTTCCTTGGTAGTGAGCAGTGCGTTACAAGGTAGTGCGTTTTTTGGTAGTGGGGTACATGGTAGTGGGTTCCTTGGTGGTGAGCAGTACGTTCTTTGGTAGCACATTCTTTGGTAGCACATTCCTTGGTAGTGGGTTCCTTGGTAGTGCGTTCCTTGGTAGTTGGTTCCTTGGTAGTGCATTCCTTGGTAGTGGGTTCCTTAGTAGTGAGCAGTGCGTTTGTGTGTGGGTGTGTGTGTATCTGTGTATATCTGACATCAGCCTCTCTCTCTCCCACAGTTCCCAGACTGCAGTGTATGAGCGGCTCCGGCTCTGAGCAGCATTTAGTCAACTGCTCCTATCAAACTACTGCGTGTTTCTCTCTGTCCTACACAGGTACAAGACTTCCTCTGATTGGTCAGTGCATGTGTATGTCTCTGATTGGTCAGTGCATGTGTACGTCTCTCTCATCTGCCATCACCTGGTGTGTGTGAAGATGCACCCATCCATAGACTTTGTGTGTAAACCAAAAATCTTGTTTGGTACGAACGCAAGATTTGAGTTTTAAGTAGTGAAGTCAGGGCTGGAAAAGAGTTCTAAGAGAGGGAACTCTGGAGGTCCCTGTTTGAGCTCCTGCCTCTGCACCGACTGGATAAAGCAGAAAAGACGGATGGACATTCTTAACAAACAGGCCATAGTTACCTAACCCGGCCAACAGGATGGATTCTCACGATTTTTGTAAGTTCACAACCTCTTGAGAATCTTATCTTATCCGTCCCTTAAGCTCTGGCTGGATGAGCTGCGAAACATATTCGACCGAATAAACTTTTTTATCCAGTTGACAAACTGAATTTCTCCTTTTGCCATGGATTCTACCTGGACGACTGAGGGATTCTACACCCATAAACAAATCAACAAAAACAGGGTTTAAGGACACATGTATTCAATTATACAGATAATAATAATAATACAGAAACTCACATCAAATCTGAATAACAAATATGCCTCACTTTGTTGAAGTGGCCAAAGAGGCGTGTGGGAGTGAATGTGTTTTTTTCAGGTTGTGCTGCACCAGCAAATGCACTGCCCTCTTCAGGAGATTCTTATTTGTTCCTTTGGTGTCTTTAGGCTCCTACAACTATGGAAACTACAATTTGAACTTCACCTCGACCTATAAAGGCTGTGCTTCTGCTTCGGACTGTACAGCTGCAGGGTCTGAGTTTGTTTCATATAATTATGGCCCCTACTCTTATGATATAAACACCACGTGCTGCGACACAGACAACTGCAACAACGACAATCAGTCCAGTGAGTGATTCTCTCTTATCAGCAGATGTTCTGCACTTTGAAAAGGTCTCATTTAACACACATGTGTTTCAGTTACGGCGCCCCCTGTTGGCTCTCTGAAGTGCTACAGCTGTGATCCTTACTCTTATGAATGCACTGCAAATGTGAGCTGTAACACCCAGGAGGTCTGTGGACAGGCTGTGGGTGAGTACCATTCAAAAGAGCCACTTCTACTGTGGTCTGATGTAGGTGAGGGACATTACTGTTTTTTTTTTTTTTTTTTACAGCTTTCCTTACAACTGACCAGTATAACTTATCCCGCCCATTTTACGGCTGTGTCTCTGAGAATCTGTGCAACAACACCAGCCTGTCGCAACGATATATTGGTTTCAGTACCCCAGTGTCCTGCTGCAACACTTCTCACTGCAACGTCCCAGGTTAGTCCTTTTTCATTTCTGGCAAGTCCTGGTTTAGTCCTGGTTTAGTCCTGGTCTAACCCGTGTCTCTCTCAGATCTGGGGTTACAGTGTTTGACGTGCACAGACTCCTCATGTTTTTCTCAGCGCTCGGTGACCTGCTCCAAACTCGCCCCCTTGTGTTACTCTTGGGGCTACGCAGGTACAGTACTGTCGTCTGATTGGTCACTGCACATCTGTGGCTCTCTCTGATTGGTTGGTACAGGTCTGTCGTGGGCGGGTCTGGCTCTGGGGCAGGTCCACAGTCCAGACCTGGTTGTTGGAGAGGTCTCTTCAGAATTGACCTGCTTCTGTCCTGGTTTCAGGTTCTTACAGTAATGGAAGCTACATCTACAGCTACAGCGGGATCCAAAAAGGCTGTGCTCCTTCCTCGGTCTGTATAGCTGCAGGGTCTCAATTTGTTTCTAATGACACTGGCTCCAGAATTTACCTCAGCAACACCACATGCTGCGACACAGACAACTGCAACACTCCAAACCCATCCTGTGAGTGCTGTTCCTCATTTTACACATATAGCCTTGGTAGAGGGTTCCGTAGTAGTGGGTTCCCTGGTAGTGGGTTCCTTGGTAGTGAGCAGTGCGTTCCTTGGTAGTGGGTTCCCTGGTAGTGGGTTCCTTGGTAGTGAGCAGTACGTTCCTTGGTAGTGGGTTCCTTGGTAGTGCGTTCCTTGGTAGTGAGCAGTACGTTCCTTGATAATGAATTCCTTGGTAGTGGGTTCCTTGGTAGTGAGCAGTGCGTTCCAAGGTAGTGCGTTTTTTGGTAGTGGGGTACTTGGTAGTGGGTTCCTTGGTGGTGAGCAGTACGTTCTTTGGTAGCACATTCTTTGGTAGCACATTCCTTGGTAGTGGGTTCCTTGGTAGTGCGTTCCTTGGTAGTTGGTTCCTTGGTAGTGCATTCCTTGGTAGTGGGTTCCTTAGTAGTGAGCAGTGCGTTTGTATGTGGGTGTGTGTGTATCTGTGTATATCTGACATCAGCCTCTCTCTCTCCCACAGTTCCCAGACTGCAGTGTATGAGCGGCTCCGGCTCTGAGCAGCATTTAGTCAACTGCTCCTATCAAACTACTGCGTGTTTCTCTCTGTCCTACACAGGTACAAGACTTCCTCTGATTGGTCAGTGCATGTGTATGTCTCTGATTGGTCAGTGCATTGGTCAGTGCATGTGTATGTCTCTGATTGGTCAGTGCATGTGTATGTCTCTGATTGGTCAGTGCATGTGTACGTCTCTCTCATCTGCCATCACCTGGTGTGTGTGAAGATGCACCCATCCATAGACTTTGTGTGTAAACCAAAAATCTTGTTTGGTGCGAACGCAAGATTTGAGTTTTAAGTAGTGAAGTCAGGGCTGGAAAAGAGTTCTAAGAGAGGGAACTCTGGAGGTCCCTGTTTGAGCTCCTGCCTCTGCACCGACTGGATAAAGCAGAAAAGACGGATGGACATTCTTAACAAACAGGCCATAGTTACCTAACCCGGCCAACAGGATGGATTCTCACGATTTTTGTAAGTTCACAACCTCTTGAGAATCTTATCTTATCCGTCCCTTAAGCTCTGGCTGGATGAGCTGCGAAACATATTCGACCGAATAAACTTTTTTATCCAGTTGACAAACTGAATTTCTCCTTTTGCCATGGATTCTACCTGGACGACTGAGGGATTCTACACCCATAAACAAATCAACAAAAACAGGGTTTAAGGACACATGTATTCAATTATACAGATAATAATAATAATACAGAAACTCACATCAAATCTGAATAACAAATATGCCTCACTTTGTTGAAGTGGCCAAAGAGGCGCGTGGGACTGCATGTGTTTTTTTCAGGTTGTGCTGCACCAGCAAATGCACTGCCCTCTTCAGGAGATTCTTATTTGTTCCTTTGGTGTATTTAGGCTCCTACAACTATGGAAACTACAATTTGAACTTCACCTCGACCTATAAAGGCTGTGCTTCTGCTTCGGACTGTACAGCTGCAGGGTCTGAGTTTATTTCATATAATTATGGCCCCTACTCTTATGATATAAACACCACGTGCTGCGACACAGACAACTGCAACAACGACAATCAGTCCGGTGAGTGATTCTCTCTTATCAGCAGATGTTCTGCACTTTGAAAAGGTCTCATTTAACACACATGTGTTTCAGTTACGGCGCCCCCTGTTGGCTCTCTGAAGTGCTACAGCTGTGATCCTTACTCTTATGAATGCACTGCAAATGTGAGCTGTAACACCAAGGAGGTCTGTGGACAGGCTGTGGGTGAGTACCATTCAAAAGAGCCACTTCTACTGTGGTCTGACGTAGGTGAGGGACATTACTGTTTGTTTGTTTGTTTTTTTTTACAGCTTTCCTTACAACTGACCAGTATAACTTATCCCGCCCATTTTACGGCTGTGTCTCTGAGAATCTGTGCAACAACACCAGCCTGTCGCAACGATATATTGGTTTCAGTACCCCAGTGTCCTGCTGCAACACTTCTCACTGCAACGTCCCAGGTTAGTCCTTTTTCATTTCTGGCAAGTCCTGGTTTAGTCCTGGTTTAGTCCTGGTCTAACCCGTGTCTCTCTCAGATCTGGGGTTACAGTGTTTGACGTGCACAGACTCGTCATGTTCTTCTCAGCGCTCGGTGACCTGCTCCAAACTCGCCCCCTTGTGTTACTCTTGGGGCTACGCAGGTACAGTACTGTCGTCTGATTGGTCACTGCACATCTGTGGCTCTCTCTGATTGGTTGGTACAGGTCTGTCGTGGGCGGGTCTGGCTCTGGGGCATGTCCACAGTCCAGACCTGGTTGTTGGAGAGGTCTCTTCAGAATTGACCTGCTTCTGTCCTGGTTTCAGGTTCTTACAGTAATGGAAGCTACATCTACAGCTACAGCGGGATCCAAAAAGGCTGTGCTCCTTCCTCGGTCTGTATAGCTGCAGGGTCTCAATTTGTTTCTAATGACACTGGCTCCAGAACTTACCTCAGCAACACCACATGCTGCGACACAGACAACTGCAACACTCCAAACCCATCCTGTGAGTGCTGTTCCTCATTTTACACATATAGCCTTGGTAGAGGGTTCCGTAGTAGTGGGTTCCCTGGTAGTGGGTTCCTTGGTAGTGAGCAGTGCGTTCCTTGGTAGTGGGTTCCCTGGTAGTGGGTTCCTTGGTAGTGAGCAGTGCGTTCCTTGGTAGTGGGTTCCCTGGTAGTGGGTTCCTTGGTAGTGAGCAGTACGTTCCTTGGTAGTGGGTTCTTTGGTAGTGCGTTCCTTGGTAGTGAGCAGTACGTTCCTTGATAGTGAATTCCTTGGTAGTGGGTTCCTTGGTAGTGAGCAGTGCGTTACAAGGTAGTGCGTTTTTTGGTAGTGGGGTACTTGGTAGTGGGTTCCTTGGTAGTGAGCAGTACGTTCTTTGGTAGCACATTCTTTGGTAGCACATTCCTTGGTAGTGGGTTCCTTGGTAGTGCGTTCCTTGGTAGTTGGTTCCTTGGTAGTGCATTCCTTGGTAGTGGGTTCCTTAGTAGTGAGCAGTGCGTTTGTATGTGGGTGTGTGTGTATCTGTGTATATCTGACATCAGCCTCTCTCTCTCCCACAGTTCCCAGACTGCAGTGTATGAGCGGCTCCGGCTCTGAGCAGCATTTAGTCAACTGCTCCTATCAAACTACTGCGTGTTTCTCTCTGTCCTACACAGGTACAAGACTTCCTCTGATTGGTCAGTGCATGTGTATGTCTCTGATTGGTCAGTGCATGTGTATGTCTCTGATTGGTCAGTGCATGTGTACGTCTCTCTCATCTGCCATCACCTGGTGTGTGTGAAGATGCACCCATCCATAGACTTTGTGTGTAAACCAAAAATCTTGTTTGGTGCGAGCGCAAGATTTGAGTTTTAAGTAGTGAAGTCAGGGCTGGAAAAGAGTTCTAAGAGAGGGAACTCTGGAGGTCCCTGTTTGAGCTCCTGCCTCTGCACCGACTGGATAAAGCAGAAAAGACGGATGGACATTCTTAACAAACAGGCCATAGTTACCTAACCCGGCCAACAGGATGGATTCTCACGATTTTTGTAAGTTCACAACCTCTTGAGAATCTTATCTTATCCGTCCCTTAAGCTCTGGCTGGATGAGCTGCGAAACATATTCGACCGAATAAACTTTTTTATCCAGTTGACAAACTGAATTTCTCCTTTTGCCATGGATTCTACCTGGACGACTGAGGGATTCTACACCCATAAACAAATCAACAAAAACAGGGTTTAAGGACACATGTATTCAATTATACAGATAATAATAATAATACAGAAACTCACATCAAATCTGAATAACAAATATGCCTCACTTTGTTGAAGTGGCCAAAGAGGCGCGTGGGACTGCATGTGTTTTTCTCAGGTTGTGCTGCACCAGCAAATGCACTGCCCTCTTCAGGAGATTCTTATTTGTTCCTTTGGTGTCTTTAGGCTCCTACAACTATGGAAACTACAATTTGAACTTCACCTCGACCTATAAAGGCTGTGCTTCTGCTTCGGACTGTACAGCTGCAGGGTCTGAGTTTATTTCATATAATTATGGCCCCTACTCTTATGATATAAACACCACGTGCTGCGACACAGACAACTGCAACAACGACAATCAGTCCAGTGAGTGATTCTCTCTTATCAGCAGATGTTCTGCACTTTGAAAAGGTCTCATTTAACACACATGTGTTTCAGTTACGGCGCCCCCTGTTGGCTCTCTGAAGTGCTACAGCTGTGATCCTTACTCTTATGAATGCACTGCAAATGTGAGCTGTAACACCAAGGAGGTCTGTGGACAGGCTGTGGGTGAGTACCATTCAAAAGAGCCACTTCTACTGTGGTCTGACGTAGGTGAGGGACATTACTGTTTTTTTTTTTTTTTTTTTACAGCTTTCCTTACAACTGACCAGTATAACTTATCCCGCCCATTTTACGGCTGTGTCTCTGAGAATCTGTGCAACAACACCAGCCTGTCGCAACGATATATTGGATTCAGTACCCCAGTGTCCTGCTGCAACACTTCTCACTGCAACGTCCCAGGTTAGTCCTTTTTCATTTCTGGCAAGTCCTGGTTTAGTCCTGGTTTAGTCCTGGTCTAACCCGTGTCTCTCTCAGATCTGGGGTTACAGTGTTTGACGTGCACAGACTCGTCATGTTCTTCTCAGCGCTCGGTGACCTGCTCCAAACTCGCCCCCTTGTGTTACTCTTGGGGCTACGCAGGTACAGTACTGTCGTCTGATTGGTCACTGCACATCTGTGGCTCTCTCTGATTGGTTGGTACAGGTCTGTCGTGGGCGGGTCTGGCTCTGGGGCATGTCCACAGTCCAGACCTGGTTGTTGGAGAGGTCTCTTCAGAATTGACCTGCTTCTGTCCTGGTTTCAGGTTCTTACAGTAATGGAAGCTACATCTACAGCTACAGCGGGATCCAAAAAGGCTGTGCTCCTTCCTCGGTCTGTATAGCTGCAGGGTCTCAATTTGTTTCTAATGACACTGGCTCCAGAATTTACCTCAGCAACACCACATGCTGCGACACAGACAACTGCAACACTCCAAACCCATCCTGTGAGTGCTGTTCCTCATTTTACACATATAGCCTTGGTAGAGGGTTCCGTAGTAGTGGGTTCCCTGGTAGTGGGTTCCTTGGTAGTGAGCAGTGCGTTCCTTGGTAGTGGGTTCCCTGGTAGTGGGTTCCTTGGTAGTGAGCAGTGCGTTCCTTGGTAGTGGGTTCTTTGGTAGTGCGTTCCTTGGTAGTGAGCAGTACGTTCCTTGATAGTGAATTCCTTGGTAGTGGGTTCCTTGGTAGTGAGCAGTGCGTTACAAGGTAGTGCGTTTTTTGGTAGTGGGGTACTTGGTAGTGGGTTCCTTGGTAGTGAGCAGTACGTTCTTTGGTAGCACATTCTTTGGTAGCACATTCCTTGGTAGTGGGTTCCTTGGTAGTGCGTTCCTTGGTAGTTGGTTCCTTGGTAGTGCATTCCTTGGTAGTGGGTTCCTTAGTAGTGAGCAGTGCGTTTGTGTGTGGGTGTGTGTGTATCTGTGTATATCTGACATCAGCCTCTCTCTCTCCCACAGTTCCCAGACTGCAGTGTATGAGCGGCTCCGGCTCTGAGCAGCATTTAGTCAACTGCTCCTATCAAACTACTGCGTGTTTCTCTCTGTCCTACACAGGTACAAGACTTCCTCTGATTGGTCAGTGCATGTGTATGTCTCTGATTGGTCAGTGCATGTGTATGTCTCTGATTGGTCAGTGCATGTGTACGTCTCTCTCATCTGCCATCACCTGGTGTGTGTGAAGATGCACCCATCCATAGACTTTGTGTGTAAACCAAAAATCTTGTTTGGTGCGAGCGCAAGATTTGAGTTTTAAGTAGTGAAGTCAGGGCTGGAAAAGAGTTCTAAGAGAGGGAACTCTGGAGGTCCCTGTTTGAGCTCCTGCCTCTGCACCGACTGGATAAAGCAGAAAAGACGGATGGACATTCTTAACAAACAGGCCATAGTTACCTAACCCGGCCAACAGGATGGATTCTCACGATTTTTGTAAGTTCACAACCTCTTGAGAATCTTATCTTATCCGTCCCTTAAGCTCTGGCTGGATGAGCTGCGAAACATATTCGACCGAATAAACTTTTTTATCCAGTTGACAAACTGAATTTCTCCTTTTGCCATGGATTCTACCTGGACGACTGAGGGATTCTACACCCATAAACAAATCAACAAAAACAGGGTTTAAGGACACATGTATTCAATTATACAGATAATAATAATAATACAGAAACTCACATCAAATCTGAATAACAAATATGCCTCACTTTGTTGAAGTGGCCAAAGAGGCGCGTGGGACTGCATGTGTTTTTTTCAGGTTGTGCTGCACCAGCAAATGCACTGCCCTCTTCAGGAGATTCTTATTTGTTCCTTTGGTGTCTTTAGGCTCCTACAACTATGGAAACTACAATTTGAACTTCACCTCGACCTATAAAGGCTGTGCTTCTGCTTCGGACTGTACAGCTGCAGGGTCTGAGTTTATTTCATATAATTATGGCCCCTACTCTTATGATATAAACACCACGTGCTGCGACACAGACAACTGCAACAACGACAATCAGTCCAGTGAGTGATTCTCTCTTATCAGCAGATGTTCTGCACTTTGAAAAGGTCTCATTTAACACACATGTGTTTCAGTTACGGCGCCCCCTGTTGGCTCTCTGAAGTGCTACAGCTGTGATCCTTACTCTTATGAATGCACTGCAAATGTGAGCTGTAACACCAAGGAGGTCTGTGGACAGGCTGTGGGTGAGTACCATTCAAAAGAGCCACTTCTACAGTGGTCTGACGTAGGTGAGGGACATTACTGTTTTTTTTTTTTTTTTTTTTTACAGCTTTCCTTACAACTGACCAGTATAACTTATCCCGCCCATTTTACGGCTGTGTCTCTGAGAATCTGTGCAACAACACCAGCCTGTCGCAACGATATATTGGATTCAGTACCCCAGTGTCCTGCTGCAACACTTCTCACTGCAACGTCCCAGGTTAGTCCTTTTTCATTTCTGGCAAGTCCTGGTTTAGTCCTGGTTTAGTCCTGGTCTAACCCGTGTCTCTCTCAGATCTGGGGTTACAGTGTTTGACGTGCACAGACTCGTCATGTTCTTCTCAGCGCTCGGTGACCTGCTCCAAACTCGCCCCCTTGTGTTACTCTTGGGGCTACGCAGGTACAGTACTGTCGTCTGATTGGTCACTGCACATCTGTGGCTCTCTCTGATTGGTTGGTACAGGTCTGTCGTGGGCGGGTCTGGCTCTGGGGCATGTCCACAGTCCAGACCTGGTTGTTGGAGAGGTCTCTTCAGAATTGACCTGCTTCTGTCCTGGTTTCAGGTTCTTACAGTAATGGAAGCTACATCTACAGCTACAGCGGGATCCAAAAAGGCTGTGCTCCTTCCTCGGTCTGTATAGCTGCAGGGTCTCAATTTGTTTCTAATGACACTGGCTCCAGAATTTACCTCAGCAACACCACATGCTGCGACACAGACAACTGCAACACTCCAAACCCATCCTGTGAGTGCTGTTCCTCATTTTACACATATAGCCTTGGTAGAGGGTTCCGTAGTAGTGGGTTCCCTGGTAGTGGGTTCCTTGGTAGTGAGCAGTGCGTTCCTTGGTAGTGGGTTCCCTGGTAGTGGGTTCCTTGGTAGTGAGCAGTGCGTTCCTTGGTAGTGGGTTCTTTGGTAGTGCGTTCCTTGGTAGTGAGCAGTACGTTCCTTGATAGTGAATTCCTTGGTAGTGGGTTCCTTGGTAGTGAGCAGTGCGTTACAAGGTAGTGCGTTTTTTGGTAGTGGGGTACTTGGTAGTGGGTTCCTTGGTAGTGAGCAGTACGTTCTTTGGTAGCACATTCTTTGGTAGCACATTCCTTGGTAGTGGGTTCCTTGGTAGTGCGTTCCTTGGTAGTTGGTTCCTTGGTAGTGCATTCCTTGGTAGTGGGTTCCTTAGTAGTGAGCAGTGCGTTTGTGTGTGGGTGTGTGTGTATCTGTGTATATCTGACATCAGCCTCTCTCTCTCCCACAGTTCCCAGACTGCAGTGTATGAGCGGCTCCGGCTCTGAGCAGCATTTAGTCAACTGCTCCTATCAAACTACTGCGTGTTTCTCTCTGTCCTACACAGGTACAAGACTTCCTCTGATTGGTCAGTGCATGTGTATGTCTCTGATTGGTCAGTGCATTGGTCAGTGCATGTGTATGTCTCTGATTGGTCAGTGCATGTGTATGTCTCTGATTGGTCAGTGCATGTGTACGTCTCTCTCATCTGCCATCACCTGGTGTGTGTGAAGATGCACCCATCCATAGACTTTGTGTGTAAACCAAAAATCTTGTTTGGTGCGAACGCAAGATTTGAGTTTTAAGTAGTGAAGTCAGGGCTGGAAAAGAGTTCTAAGAGAGGGAACTCTGGAGGTCCCTGTTTGAGCTCCTGCCTCTGCACCGACTGGATAAAGCAGAAAAGACGGATGGACATTCTTAACAAACAGGCCATAGTTACCTAACCCGGCCAACAGGATGGATTCTCACGATTTTTGTAAGTTCACAACCTCTTGAGAATCTTATCTTATCCGTCCCTTAAGCTCTGGCTGGATGAGCTGCGAAACATATTCGACCGAATAAACTTTTTTATCCAGTTGACAAACTGAATTTCTCCTTTTGCCATGGATTCTACCTGGACGACTGAGGGATTCTACACCCATAAACAAATCAACAAAAACAGGGTTTAAGGACACATGTATTCAATTATACAGATAATAATAATAATACAGAAACTCACATCAAATCTGAATAACAAATATGCCTCACTTTGTTGAAGTGGCCAAAGAGGCGTGTGGGACTGAATGTGTTTTTTTCAGGTTGTGCTGCACCAGCAAATGCACTGCCCTCTTCAGGAGATTCTTATTTGTTCCTTTGGTGTCTTTAGGCTCCTACAACTATGGAAACTACAATTTGAACTTCACCTCGACCTATAAAGGCTGTGCTTCTGCTTCGGACTGTACAGCTGCAGGGTCTGAGTTTATTTCATATAATTATGGCCCCTACTCTTATGATATAAACACCACGTGCTGCGACACAGACAACTGCAACAACGACAATCAGTCCAGTGAGTGATTCTCTCTTATCAGCAGATGTTCTGCACTTTGAAAAGGTCTCATTTAACACACATGTGTTTCAGTTACGGCGCCCCCTGTTGGCTCTCTGAAGTGCTACAGCTGTGATCCTTACTCTTATGAATGCACTGCAAATGTGAGCTGTAACACCAAGGAGGTCTGTGGACAGGCTGTGGGTGAGTACCATTCAAAAGAGCCACTTCTACTGTGGTCTGACGTAGGTGAGGGACATTACTGTTGTTTTTTTTTTTTTTTTACAGCTTTCCTTACAACTGACCAGTATAACTTATCCCGCCCATTTTACGGCTGTGTCTCTGAGAATCTGTGCAACAACACCAGCCTGTCGCAACGATATATTGGATTCAGTACCCCAGTGTCCTGCTGCAACACTTCTCACTGCAACGTCCCAGGTTAGTCCTTTTTCATTTCTGGCAAGTCCTGGTTTAGTCCTGGTTTAGTCCTGGTCTAACCCGTGTCTCTCTCAGATCTGGGGTTACAGTGTTTGACGTGCACAGACTCGTCATGTTCTTCTCAGCGCTCGGTGACCTGCTCCAAACTCGCCCCCTTGTGTTACTCTTGGGGCTACGCAGGTACAGTACTGTCGTCTGATTGGTCACTGCACATCTGTGGCTCTCTCTGATTGGTTGGTACAGGTCTGTCGTGGGCGGGTCTGGCTCTGGGGCATGTCCACAGTCCAGACCTGGTTGTTGGAGAGGTCTCTTCAGAATTGACCTGCTTCTGTCCTGGTTTCAGGTTCTTACAGTAATGGAAGCTACATCTACAGCTACAGCGGGATCCAAAAAGGCTGTGCTCCTTCCTCGGTCTGTATAGCTGCAGGGTCTCAATTTGTTTCTAATGACACTGGCTCCAGAATTTACCTCAGCAACACCACATGCTGCGACACAGACAACTGCAACACTCCAAACCCATCCTGTGAGTGCTGTTCCTCATTTTACACATATAGCCTTGGTAGAGGGTTCCGTAGTAGTGGGTTCCCTGGTAGTGGGTTCCTTGGTAGTGAGCAGTGCGTTCCTTGGTAGTGGGTTCCCTGGTAGTGGGTTCCTTGGTAGTGAGCAGTGCGTTCCTTGGTAGTGGGTTCTTTGGTAGTGCGTTCCTTGGTAGTGAGCAGTACGTTCCTTGATAGTGAATTCCTTGGTAGTGGGTTCCTTGGTAGTGAGCAGTGCGTTACAAGGTAGTGCGTTTTTTGGTAGTGGGGTACTTGGTAGTGGGTTCCTTGGTAGTGAGCAGTACGTTCTTTGGTAGCACATTCTTTGGTAGCACATTCCTTGGTAGTGGGTTCCTTGGTAGTGCGTTCCTTGGTAGTTGGTTCCTTGGTAGTGCATTCCTTGGTAGTGGGTTCCTTAGTAGTGAGCAGTGCGTTTGTGTGTGGGTGTGTGTGTATCTGTGTATATCTGACATCAGCCTCTCTCTCTCCCACAGTTCCCAGACTGCAGTGTATGAGCGGCTCCGGCTCTGAGCAGCATTTAGTCAACTGCTCCTATCAAACTACTGCGTGTTTCTCTCTGTCCTACACAGGTACAAGACTTCCTCTGATTGGTCAGTGCATGTGTATGTCTCTGATTGGTCAGTGCATTGGTCAGTGCATGTGTATGTCTCTGATTGGTCAGTGCATGTGTATGTCTCTGATTGGTCAGTGCATGTGTACGTCTCTCTCATCTGCCATCACCTGGTGTGTGTGAAGATGCACCCATCCATAGACTTTGTGTGTAAACCAAAAATCTTGTTTGGTGCGAACGCAAGATTTGAGTTTTAAGTAGTGAAGTCAGGGCTGGAAAAGAGTTCTAAGAGAGGGAACTCTGGAGGTCCCTGTTTGAGCTCCTGCCTCTGCACCGACTGGATAAAGCAGAAAAGACGGATGGACATTCTTAACAAACAGGCCATAGTTACCTAACCCGGCCAACAGGATGGATTCTCACGATTTTTGTAAGTTCACAACCTCTTGAGAATCTTATCTTATCCGTCCCTTAAGCTCTGGCTGGATGAGCTGCGAAACATATTCGACCGAATAAACTTTTTTATCCAGTTGACAAACTGAATTTCTCCTTTTGCCATGGATTCTACCTGGACGACTGAGGGATTCTACACCCATAAACAAATCAACAAAAACAGGGTTTAAGGACACATGTATTCAATTATACAGATAATAATAATAATACAGAAACTCACATCAAATCTGAATAACAAATATGCCTCACTTTGTTGAAGTGGCCAAAGAGGTGCGTGGGACTGCATGTGTTTTTTTCAGGTTGTGCTGCACCAGCAAATGCACTGCCCTCTTCAGGAGATTCTTATTTGTTCCTTTGGTGTCTTTAGGCTCCTACAACTATGGAAACTACAATTTGAACTTCACCTCGACCTATAAAGGCTGTGCTTCTGCTTCGGACTGTACAGCTGCAGGGTCTGAGTTTATTTCATATAATTATGGCCCCTACTCTTATGATATAAACACCACGTGCTGCGACACAGACAACTGCAACAACGACAATCAGTCCAGTGAGTGATTCTCTCTTATCAGCAGATGTTCTGCACTTTGAAAAGGTCTCATTTAACACACATGTGTTTCAGTTACGGCGCCCCCTGTTGGCTCTCTGAAGTGCTACAGCTGTGATCCTTACTCTTATGAATGCACTGCAAATGTGAGCTGTAACACCAAGGAGGTCTGTGGACAGGCTGTGGGTGAGTACCATTCAAAAGAGCCACTTCTACTGTGGTCTGACGTAGGTGAGGGACATTACTGTTTTTTTTTGTTGTTTTTTTTTACAGCTTTCCTTACAACTGACCAGTATAACTTATCCCGCCCATTTTACGGCTGTGTCTCTGAGAATCTGTGCAACAACACCAGCCTGTCGCAACGATATATTGGATTCAGTACCCCAGTGTCCTGCTGCAACACTTCTCACTGCAACGTCCCAGGTTAGTCCTTTTTCATTTCTGGCAAGTCCTGGTTTAGTCCTGGTTTAGTCCTGGTCTAACCCGTGTCTCTCTCAGATCTGGGGTTACAGTGTTTGACGTGCACAGACTCGTCATGTTCTTCTCAGCGCTCGGTGACCTGCTCCAAACTCGCCCCCTTGTGTTACTCTTGGGGCTACGCAGGTACAGTACTGTCGTCTGATTGGTCACTGCACATCTGTGGCTCTCTCTGATTGGTTGGTACAGGTCTGTCGTGGGCGGGTCTGGCTCTGGGGCATGTCCACAGTCCAGACCTGGTTGTTGGAGAGGTCTCTTCAGAATTGACCTGCTTCTGTCCTGGTTTCAGGTTCTTACAGTAATGGAAGCTACATCTACAGCTACAGCGGGATCCAAAAAGGCTGTGCTCCTTCCTCGGTCTGTATAGCTGCAGGGTCTCAATTTGTTTCTAATGACACTGGCTCCAGAATTTACCTCAGCAACACCACATGCTGCGACACAGACAACTGCAACACTCCAAACCCATCCTGTGAGTGCTGTTCCTCATTTTACACATATAGCCTTGGTAGAGGGTTCCGTAGTAGTGGGTTCCCTGGTAGTGGGTTCCTTGGTAGTGAGCAGTGCGTTCCTTGGTAGTGGGTTCCCTGGTAGTGGGTTCCTTGGTAGTGAGCAGTGCGTTCCTTGGTAGTGGGTTCTTTGGTAGTGCGTTCCTTGGTAGTGAGCAGTACGTTCCTTGATAGTGAATTCCTTGGTAGTGGGTTCCTTGGTAGTGAGCAGTGCGTTACAAGGTAGTGCGTTTTTTGGTAGTGGGGTACTTGGTAGTGGGTTCCTTGGTAGTGAGCAGTACGTTCTTTGGTAGCACATTCTTTGGTAGCACATTCCTTGGTAGTGGGTTCCTTGGTAGTGCGTTCCTTGGTAGTTGGTTCCTTGGTAGTGCATTCCTTGGTAGTGGGTTCCTTAGTAGTGAGCAGTGCGTTTGTGTGTGGGTGTGTGTGTATCTGTGTATATCTGACATCAGCCTCTCTCTCTCCCACAGTTCCCAGACTGCAGTGTATGAGCGGCTCCGGCTCTGAGCAGCATTTAGTCAACTGCTCCTATCAAACTACTGCGTGTTTCTCTCTGTCCTACACAGGTACAAGACTTCCTCTGATTGGTCAGTGCATGTGTATGTCTCTGATTGGTCAGTGCATTGGTCAGTGCATGTGTATGTCTCTGATTGGTCAGTGCATGTGTATGTCTCTGATTGGTCAGTGCATGTGTACGTCTCTCTCATCTGCCATCACCTGGTGTGTGTGAAGATGCACCCATCCATAGACTTTGTGTGTAAACCAAAAATCTTGTTTGGTGCGAACGCAAGATTTGAGTTTTAAGTAGTGAAGTCAGGGCTGGAAAAGAGTTCTAAGAGAGGGAACTCTGGAGGTCCCTGTTTGAGCTCCTGCCTCTGCACCGACTGGATAAAGCAGAAAAGACGGATGGACATTCTTAACAAACAGGCCATAGTTACCTAACCCGGCCAACAGGATGGATTCTCACGATTTTTGTAAGTTCACAACCTCTTGAGAATCTTATCTTATCCGTCCCTTAAGCTCTGGCTGGATGAGCTGCGAAACATATTCGACCGAATAAACTTTTTTATCCAGTTGACAAACTGAATTTCTCCTTTTGCCATGGATTCTACCTGGACGACTGAGGGATTCTACACCCATAAACAAATCAACAAAAACAGGGTTTAAGGACACATGTATTCAATTATACAGATAATAATAATAATACAGAAACTCACATCAAATCTGAATAACAAATATGCCTCACTTTGTTGAAGTGGCCAAAGAGGCGTGTGGGACTGAATGTGTTTTTTTCAGGTTGTGCTGCACCAGCAAATGCACTGCCCTCTTCAGGAGATTCTTATTTGTTCCTTTGGTGTCTTTAGGCTCCTACAACTATGGAAACTACAATTTGAACTTCACCTCGACCTATAAAGGCTGTGCTTCTGCTTCGGACTGTACAGCTGCAGGGTCTGAGTTTATTTCATATAATTATGGCCCCTACTCTTATGATATAAACACCACGTGCTGCGACACAGACAACTGCAACAACGACAATCAGTCCAGTGAGTGATTCTCTCTTATCAGCAGATGTTCTGCACTTTGAAAAGGTCTCATTTAACACACATGTGTTTCAGTTACGGCGCCCCCTGTTGGCTCTCTGAAGTGCTACAGCTGTGATCCTTACTCTTATGAATGCACTGCAAATGTGAGCTGTAACACCAAGGAGGTCTGTGGACAGGCTGTGGGTGAGTACCATTCAAAAGAGCCACTTCTACTGTGGTCTGACGTAGGTGAGGGACATTACTGTTTTTTTTTTTTTTTTTTACAGCTTTCCTTACAACTGACCAGTATAACTTATCCCGCCCATTTTACGGCTGTGTCTCTGAGAATCTGTGCAACAACACCAGCCTGTCGCAACGATATATTGGATTCAGTACCCCAGTGTCCTGCTGCAACACTTCTCACTGCAACGTCCCAGGTTAGTCCTTTTTCATTTCTGGCAAGTCCTGGTTTAGTCCTGGTTTAGTCCTGGTCTAACCCGTGTCTCTCTCAGATCTGGGGTTACAGTGTTTGACGTGCACAGACTCGTCATGTTCTTCTCAGCGCTCGGTGACCTGCTCCAAACTCGCCCCCTTGTGTTACTCTTGGGGCTACGCAGGTACAGTACTGTCGTCTGATTGGTCACTGCACATCTGTGGCTCTCTCTGATTGGTTGGTACAGGTCTGTCGTGGGCGGGTCTGGCTCTGGGGCATGTCCACAGTCCAGACCTGGTTGTTGGAGAGGTCTCTTCAGAATTGACCTGCTTCTGTCCTGGTTTCAGGTTCTTACAGTAATGGAAGCTACATCTACAGCTACAGCGGGATCCAAAAAGGCTGTGCTCCTTCCTCGGTCTGTATAGCTGCAGGGTCTCAATTTGTTTCTAATGACACTGGCTCCAGAATTTACCTCAGCAACACCACATGCTGCGACACAGACAACTGCAACACTCCAAACCCATCCTGTGAGTGCTGTTCCTCATTTTACACATATAGCCTTGGTAGAGGGTTCCGTAGTAGTGGGTTCCCTGGTAGTGGGTTCCTTGGTAGTGAGCAGTGCGTTCCTTGGTAGTGGGTTCCCTGGTAGTGGGTTCCTTGGTAGTGAGCAGTGCGTTCCTTGGTAGTGGGTTCTTTGGTAGTGCGTTCCTTGGTAGTGAGCAGTACGTTCCTTGATAGTGAATTCCTTGGTAGTGGGTTCCTTGGTAGTGAGCAGTGCGTTACAAGGTAGTGCGTTTTTTGGTAGTGGGGTACTTGGTAGTGGGTTCCTTGGTAGTGAGCAGTACGTTCTTTGGTAGCACATTCTTTGGTAGCACATTCCTTGGTAGTGGGTTCCTTGGTAGTGCGTTCCTTGGTAGTTGGTTCCTTGGTAGTGCATTCCTTGGTAGTGGGTTCCTTAGTAGTGAGCAGTGCGTTTGTGTGTGGGTGTGTGTGTATCTGTGTATATCTGACATCAGCCTCTCTCTCTCCCACAGTTCCCAGACTGCAGTGTATGAGCGGCTCCGGCTCTGAGCAGCATTTAGTCAACTGCTCCTATCAAACTACTGCGTGTTTCTCTCTGTCCTACACAGGTACAAGACTTCCTCTGATTGGTCAGTGCATGTGTATGTCTCTGATTGGTCAGTGCATTGGTCAGTGCATGTGTATGTCTCTGATTGGTCAGTGCATGTGTATGTCTCTGATTGGTCAGTGCATGTGTACGTCTCTCTCATCTGCCATCACCTGGTGTGTGTGAAGATGCACCCATCCATAGACTTTGTGTGTAAACCAAAAATCTTGTTTGGTGCGAGCGCAAGATTTGAGTTTTAAGTAGTGAAGTCAGGGCTGGAAAAGAGTTCTAAGAGAGGGAACTCTGGAGGTCCCTGTTTGAGCTCCTGCCTCTGCACCGACTGGATAAAGCAGAAAAGACGGATGGACATTCTTAACAAACAGGCCATAGTTACCTAACCCGGCCAACAGGATGGATTCTCACGATTTTTGTAAGTTCACAACCTCTTGAGAATCTTATCTTATCCGTCCCTTAAGCTCTGGCTGGATGAGCTGCGAAACATATTCGACCGAATAAACTTTTTTATCCAGTTGACAAACTGAATTTCTCCTTTTGCCATGGATTCTACCTGGACGACTGAGGGATTCTACACCCATAAACAAATCAACAAAAACAGGGTTTAAGGACACATGTATTCAATTATACAGATAATAATAATAATACAGAAACTCACATCAAATCTGAATAACAAATATGCCTCACTTTGTTGAAGTGGCCAAAGAGGCGTGTGGGACTGAATGTGTTTTTTTCAGGTTGTGCTGCACCAGCAAATGCACTGCCCTCTTCAGGAGATTCTTATTTGTTCCTTTGGTGTCTTTAGGCTCCTACAACTATGGAAACTACAATTTGAACTTCACCTCGACCTATAAAGGCTGTGCTTCTGCTTCGGACTGTACAGCTGCAGGGTCTGAGTTTATTTCATATAATTATGGCCCCTACTCTTATGATATAAACACCACGTGCTGCGACACAGACAACTGCAACAACGACAATCAGTCCAGTGAGTGATTCTCTCTTATCAGCAGATGTTCTGCACTTTGAAAAGGTCTCATTTAACACACATGTGTTTCAGTTACGGCGCCCCCTGTTGGCTCTCTGAAGTGCTACAGCTGTGATCCTTACTCTTATGAATGCACTGCAAATGTGAGCTGTAACACCAAGGAGGTCTGTGGACAGGCTGTGGGTGAGTACCATTCAAAAGAGCCACTTCTACTGTGGTCTGACGTAGGTGAGGGACATTACTGTTTTTTTTTTTTTTTTTTTTACAGCTTTCCTTACAACTGACCAGTATAACTTATCCCGCCCATTTTACGGCTGTGTCTCTGAGAATCTGTGCAACAACACCAGCCTGTCGCAACGATATATTGGATTCAGTACCCCAGTGTCCTGCTGCAACACTTCTCACTGCAACGTCCCAGGTTAGTCCTTTTTCATTTCTGGCAAGTCCTGGTTTAGTCCTGGTTTAGTCCTGGTCTAACCCGTGTCTCTCTCAGATCTGGGGTTACAGTGTTTGACGTGCACAGACTCGTCATGTTCTTCTCAGCGCTCGGTGACCTGCTCCAAACTCGCCCCCTTGTGTTACTCTTGGGGCTACGCAGGTACAGTACTGTCGTCTGATTGGTCACTGCACATCTGTGGCTCTCTCTGATTGGTTGGTACAGGTCTGTCGTGGGCGGGTCTGGCTCTGGGGCATGTCCACAGTCCAGACCTGGTTGTTGGAGAGGTCTCTTCAGAATTGACCTGCTTCTGTCCTGGTTTCAGGTTCTTACAGTAATGGAAGCTACATCTACAGCTACAGCGGGATCCAAAAAGGCTGTGCTCCTTCCTCGGTCTGTATAGCTGCAGGGTCTCAATTTGTTTCTAATGACACTGGCTCCAGAATTTACCTCAGCAACACCACATGCTGCGACACAGACAACTGCAACACTCCAAACCCATCCTGTGAGTGCTGTTCCTCATTTTACACATATAGCCTTGGTAGAGGGTTCCGTAGTAGTGGGTTCCCTGGTAGTGGGTTCCTTGGTAGTGAGCAGTGCGTTCCTTGGTAGTGGGTTCCCTGGTAGTGGGTTCCTTGGTAGTGAGCAGTGCGTTCCTTGGTAGTGGGTTCTTTGGTAGTGCGTTCCTTGGTAGTGAGCAGTACGTTCCTTGATAGTGAATTCCTTGGTAGTGGGTTCCTTGGTAGTGAGCAATGCGTTACAAGGTAGTGCGTTTTTTGGTAGTGGGGTACTTGGTAGTGGGTTCCTTGGTAGTGAGCAGTACGTTCTTTGGTAGCACATTCTTTGGTAGCACATTCCTTGGTAGTGGGTTCCTTGGTAGTGCGTTCCTTGGTAGTTGGTTCCTTGGTAGTGCATTCCTTGGTAGTGGGTTCCTTAGTAGTGAGCAGTGCGTTTGTGTGTGGGTGTGTGTGTATCTGTGTATATCTGACATCAGCCTCTCTCTCTCCCACAGTTCCCAGACTGCAGTGTATGAGCGGCTCCGGCTCTGAGCAGCATTTAGTCAACTGCTCCTATCAAACTACTGCGTGTTTCTCTCTGTCCTACACAGGTACAAGACTTCCTCTGATTGGTCAGTGCATGTGTATGTCTCTGATTGGTCAGTGCATGTGTATGTCTCTGATTGGTCAGTGCATGTGTACGTCTCTCTCATCTGCCATCACCTGGTGTGTGTGAAGATGCACCCATCCATAGACTTTGTGTGTAAACCAAAAATCTTGTTTGGTGCGAGCGCAAGATTTGAGTTTTAAGTAGTGAAGTCAGGGCTGGAAAAGAGTTCTAAGAGAGGGAACTCTGGAGGTCCCTGTTTGAGCTCCTGCCTCTGCACCGACTGGATAAAGCAGAAAAGACGGATGGACATTCTTAACAAACAGGCCATAGTTACCTAACCCGGCCAACAGGATGGATTCTCACGATTTTTGTAAGTTCACAACCTCTTGAGAATCTTATCTTATCCGTCCCTTAAGCTCTGGCTGGATGAGCTGCGAAACATATTCGACCGAATAAACTTTTTTATCCAGTTGACAAACTGAATTTCTCCTTTTGCCATGGATTCTACCTGGACGACTGAGGGATTCTACACCCATAAACAAATCAACAAAAACAGGGTTTAAGGACACATGTATTCAATTATACAGATAATAATAATAATACAGAAACTCACATCAAATCTGAATAACAAATATGCCTCACTTTGTTGAAGTGGCCAAAGAGGTGCGTGGGACTGCATGTGTTTTTTTCAGGTTGTGCTGCACCAGCAAATGCACTGCCCTCTTCAGGAGATTCTTATTTGTTCCTTTGGTGTCTTTAGGCTCCTACAACTATGGAAACTACAATTTGAACTTCACCTCGACCTATAAAGGCTGTGCTTCTGCTTCGGACTGTACAGCTGCAGGGTCTGAGTTTATTTCATATAATTATGGCCCCTACTCTTATGATATAAACACCACGTGCTGCGACACAGACAACTGCAACAACGACAATCAGTCCAGTGAGTGATTCTCTCTTATCAGCAGATGTTCTGCACTTTGAAAAGGTCTCATTTAACACACATGTGTTTCAGTTACGGCGCCCCCTGTTGGCTCTCTGAAGTGCTACAGCTGTGATCCTTACTCTTATGAATGCACTGCAAATGTGAGCTGTAACACCCAGGAGGTCTGTGGACAGGCTGTGGGTGAGTACCATTCAAAAGAGTCACTTCTACTGTGGTCTGACGTAGGTGAGGGACATTACTGTTTGTTTTTGTTTTGTTTTTTACAGCTTTCCTTACAACTGACCAGTATAACTTATCCCGCCCATTTTACGGCTGTGTCTCTGAGAATCTGTGCAACAACACCAGCCTGTCGCAACGATATATTGGTTTCAGTACCCCAGTGTCCTGCTGCAACACTTCTCACTGCAACGTCCCAGGTTAGTCCTTTTTCATTTCTGGCAAGTCCTGGTTTAGTCCTGGTTTAGTCCTGGTCTAACCCGTGTCTCTCTCAGATCTGGGGTTACAGTGTTTGACGTGCACAGACTCGTCATGTTCTTCTCAGCGCTCGGTGACCTGCTCCAAACTCGCCCCCTTGTGTTACTCTTGGGGCTACGCAGGTACAGTACTGTCGTCTGATTGGTCACTGCACATCTGTGGCTCTCTCTGATTGGTTGGTACAGGTCTGTCGTGGGCGGGTCTGGCTCTGGGGCATGTCCACAGTCCAGACCTGGTTGTTGGAGAGGTCTCTTCAGAATTGACCTGCTTCTGTCCTGGTTTCAGGTTCTTACAGTAATGGAAGCTACATCTACAGCTACAGCGGGATCCAAAAAGGCTGTGCTCCTTCCTCGGTCTGTATAGCTGCAGGGTCTCAATTTGTTTCTAATGACACTGGCTCCAGAATTTACCTCAGCAACACCACATGCTGCGACACAGACAACAACTGCAACACTCCAAACCCATCCTGTGAGTGCTGTTCCTCATTTTACACATATAGCCTTGGTAGAGGGTTCCGTAGTAGTGGGTTCCCTGGTAGTGGGTTCCTTGGTAGTGAGCAGTGCGTTCCTTGGTAGTGGGTTCCTTGGTAGTGAGCAGTGCGTTCCTTGGTAGTGGGTTCCCTGGTAGTGGGTTCCTTGGTGGTGAGCAGTACGTTCTTTGGTAGCACATTCTTTGGTAGCACATTCCTTGGTAGTGGGTTCCTTGGTAGTGCGTTCCTTGGTAGTTGGTTCCTTGGTAGTGCATTCCTTGGTAGTGGGTTCCTTAGTAGTGAGCAGTGCGTTTGTGTGTGGGTGTGTGTGTATCTGTGTATATCTGACATCAGCCTCTCTCTCTCCCACAGTTCCCAGACTGCAGTGTATGAGCGGCTCCGGCTCTGAGCAGCATTTAGTCAACTGCTCCTATCAAACTACTGCGTGTTTCTCTCTGTCCTACACAGGTACAAGACTTCCTCTGATTGGTCAGTGCATGTGTATGTCTCTGATTGGTCAGTGCATGTGTATGTCTCTGATTGGTCAGTGCATGTGTACGTCTCTCTCATCTGCCATCACCTGGTGTGTGTGAAGATGCACCCATCCATAGACTTTGTGTGTAAACCAAAAATCTTGTTTGGTGCGAACGCAAGATTTGAGTTTTAAGTAGTGAAGTCAGGGCTGGAAAAGAGTTCTAAGAGAGGGAACTCTGGAGGTCCCTGTTTGAGCTCCTGCCTCTGCACCGACTGGATAAAGCAGAAAAGACGGATGGACATTCTTAACAAACAGGCCATAGTTACCTAACCCGGCCAATAGGATGTATTCTCACGATTTTTGTAAGTTCACAACCTCTTGAGAATCTTATCTTATCCGTCCCTTAAGCTCTGGCTGAAGCATTTGCCTGTGAGAGGCCCCAAACCATGAGTTCTGTGGAGACTGGACCATGTACATGGCAGCACAGTGGTTTGGACAAACGTAATTCAGCCTATTTGATCAGAAATACAGTTTGTGAAAATCTTCAGAGGGAAACACTTTGAGCATTTGTGGAGGGAAAGATCGTTATTATCACTTTTTTTGTCCCGAGGGGCAGTTTAAGCACACTGAGCAGTAAAATACAAGAATAAAAGAAAAGCTCGAACTAAAGTGCAGCTCGGCAGGTCATTAAATGGATGTCAGGGCACTTTGACTGATTCATCCAATAATCCAAAACATGTCTGTGGTTTTCTCTCAACTCGACTTAAGTGGAGTTAATATGATTAACTTAGATTCAGGAGCTGGACTACGCCTCAACCTCCTGGCCAGCCAACTCATCTGGACCACGCCTTCAATTACCCAGAAGCCCTATCTATACAGCCTATCCCGACAACACCGTCAGTGTCCGCTCTCTCGACTTGACTCCCTCCCTCCCACCCCGTGTCTCTCGTCCATCCTTCAGCCCAAAGACATCATCTTTAAGGAGGGGGGGGGTTTCGAATCAGCTGGGTGACCATTTTGGATTGGAGACGGAGCCCCCACCCTGAATCTCCCCCCAGCCATCACATCTATTCACCGTCAATAAATATCTTTATCGTATTTCATTGTTGTGGCGTGGTCCTTGCTAGTGAAATAAGGTTTTAGTTTTCATCTTGTTCTGCTCATCATTCATTCAACATCAAGACTCGCTCAAGACGCTCCGATCGTCGGTTCCCCGGTTGATGTGTAGAACTCTATTCAGAGGTTCATCCCCATAAACAAATTGCAAAAGGAGAAATTCAGTTTGTCAACTGGACAAAAGTTTATTTGGTCGAATACGTTTTGCAGCTCATCCAAGCTGCTTCTTCAGTTCTAGGTTAGGGTTAGGGTTAGGGTTAGAACTGAACCAGAACTGAAGAAGCAGCTTGGATGAGCTGCGAAACATATTCGACCGAATAAACTTTTTTATCCAGTTGACAAACTGAATTTCTTCTTTTGCCATGGATTCTACCTGGACGACTGAGGGATTCTACACCCATAAACAAATCAACAAAAACAGGGTTTAAGGACACATGTATTCAATAATACAGATAATAATAATAATACAGAAACTCACATCAAATCTGAATAACAAATATGCCTCACTTTGTTGAAGTGGCCAAAGAGGCGCGTGGGACTGAATGTGTTTTTTTCAGGTTGTGCTGCACCAGCAAATGCACTGCCCTCTTCAGGAGATTCTTATTTGTTCCTTTGGTGTCTTTAGGCTCCTACAACTATGGAAACTACAATGTGAACTTCACCTCGACCTATAAAGGCTGTGCTTCTGCTTCGGACTGTACAGCTGCAGGGTCTGAGTTTGTTTCATATAATTATGGCCCCAACTCTTATGCTGTAAACACCACGTGCTGCGACACAGACAACTGCAACAACGACAATCAGTCCAGTGAGTGATTCTCTCTTATCAGCAGATGTTCTGCACTTTGAAAAGGTCTCATTTAACACACATGTGTTTCAGTTACGGCACCCCCTGTTGGCTCTCTGAAGTGCTACAGCTGTGATCCTTACTCTTATGAATGCACTGCAAATGTGAGCTGTAACACCCAGGAGGTCTGTGGACAGGCTGTGGGTGAGTACCATTCAAAAGAGCCACTTCTACTGTGGTCTGACATAGGTGAGGGACATTACTGTTTGTTTTTTTTGTTTTTTTACAGCTTTCCTTACAACTGACCAGTATAACTTATCCCGCCCATTTTACGGCTGTGTCTCTGAGAATCTGTGCAACAACACCAGCCTGTCGCAACGATATATTGGTTTCAGTACCCCAGTGTCCTGCTGCAACACTTCTCACTGCAACGTCCCAGGTTAGTCCTTTTTCATTTCTGGCAAGTCCTGGTTTAGTCCTGGTTTAGTCCTGGTCTAACCCGTGTCTCTCTCAGATCTGGGGTTACAGTGTTTGACGTGCACAGACTCGTCATGTTCTTCTCAGCGCTCGGTGACCTGCTCCAAACTCGCCCCCTTGTGTTACTCTTGGGGCTACGCAGGTACAGTACTGTCGTCTGATTGGTCACTGCACATCTGTGGCTCTCTCTGATTGGTTGGTACAGGTCTGTCGTGGGCGGGTCTGGCTCTGGGGCATGTCCACAGTCCAGACCTGGTTGTTGGAGAGGTCTCTTCAGAATTGACCTGCTTCTGTCCTGGTTTCAGGTTCTTACAGTAATGGAAGCTACATCTACAGCTACAGCGGGATCCAAAAAGGCTGTGCTCCTTCCTCGGTCTGTATAGCTGCAGGGTCTCAATTTGTTTCTAATGACACTGGCTCCAGAATTTACCTCAGCAACACCACATGCTGCGACACAGACAACTGCAATACTCCAAACCCATCCTGTGAGTGCTGTTCCTCATTTTACACATATAGCCTTGGTAGAGGGTTCCGTAGTAGTGGGTTCCCTGGTGGTGGGTTCCTTGGTAGTGAGCAGTGCGTTCCTTGGTAGTGGGTTCCCTGGTAGTGGGTTCCTTGGTAGTGAGCAGTACGTTCCTTGGTAGTGGGTTCCTTGGTAGTGCGTTCCTTGGTGGTGAGCAGTACGTTCCTTGATAGTGAATTCCTTGGTAGTGGGTTCCTTGGTAGTGAGCAGTACGTTCTTTGGTAGCACATTCTTTGGTAGCACATTCCTTGGTAGTGGGTTCCTTGGTAGTGCGTTCCTTGGTAGTTGGTTCCTTGGTAGTGCATTCCTTAGTAGTGGGTTCCTTAGTAGTGAGCAGTGCGTTTGTGTGTGGGTGTGTGTGTATCTGTGTATATCTGACATCAGCCTCTCTCTCTCCCACAGTTCCTAGACTGCAGTGTATGAGCGGCTCCGGCTCTGAGCAGCATTCAGTCAACTGCTCCTATCAAACTACTGCGTGTTTCTCTCTGTCCTACACAGGTACAAGACTTCCTCTGATTGGTCAGTGCATGTGTATGTCTCTGATTGGTCAGTGCATTGGTCAGTGCATGTGTATGTCTCTGATTGGTCAGTGCATGTGTATGTCTCTGATTGGTCAGCGCATGTGTATGTCTCTGATTGGTCATGTCTGTGGTTCTCTCTCAACTCGACTTAAAGTTTTAGTTTTCGTCTTGTTCTGCTCTTGTGACGCTTCCACCTCAACATCAAGACTCTGAACTCTCCGATCGTCGGTTCCCCGGTTGATGTGTAGAACTCTATTCAGAGGGTCACCCCCATAAACAAATCAACAAAAACAGGGTTTAAGGACAAATGTATTCAATAATACAGATAATAATAATACAGAAACTCACGTCAAATCTGAATAACAAATATGCCTCACTTTGTTTAAGTGGCCAAAGAGGCGTGTGGGACTGAATGTGTTTTTTTGCTGCTCCAAACTCGCCCCCTTGTGTTACTCTCGGGGCTACGCAGGTACAGTACTGTCGTCTGATTGGTCACTGCACATCTGTGGCTCTCTCTGATTGGTTGGTACAGGTCTGTCGTGGGCGGGTCTGGCTCTGGGGCCGGTCCACAGTCCAGACCTGGTTTTTGGAGAGGTCTCTTCAGATCTGACCTGCTTCTGTCCTGGTTTCAGGTTCTTACAGTTATGGACGCTCCAGTTACAGCGGGATCCAAAAAGGCTGTGCTCCTTCCTCGGTCTGTACAGCTGCAGGGTCTCAGTTTGTTTCTTATGACTTCGGCTCCTTTTCTTACCTCAGAAACCTCACATGCTGCGACACAGACGACTGCAACACTCCAAACCCATCCTGTGAGTGCTGTTCCTCATTTTACACATACAGGGCTCTATCTTGCCCCTGATTTTAACATTAGCGTTAATGAGGGGGCGTGTCCAGGTCGGGCTGTACTTCCCTGCTCGAAGCTGGAGTTGGACGGTACAAATACATATATGGTGATGACATCTCAACCAATCTGTGACCACTGTGACATTTAAAAGCACTGCCAGTGTGGGTAATGTCTGCAGTCTTTGCCTCATTACCAGGCAGCAAAGAGGGTGTGGGGAAAGTTATACATGAGTCCAAAAAAACAGCTCTGGAGCCCCACGATGAAGTTACGCAACAGTAGAAGCACAAGGAATACAGAATTTTGGATGGGCTGGCTGGCTGAGTTTGTGTTCCGAACACTCCACATGCACATGCGTCCCTCTCATGCACACACACACCTGTAAGCCTGTGTTCACACACACACACACACACCTTAACCTTTTAGTTTTCTTTGCATTCTTCCATTCGTTTGCCTTCATTACACAGCAGACCAGTGTCTATCTTGTGCGCTCCCCATCCCACAGCAGACCCACTGACTCCCCCTGGTCCCACCCACTCCCGCCTGTCCCGGCAGTCCACTCCCACATCTCTTACCTGAGGTACGAGTTTCCACTGCTGCTACTGCTGACCGCTCACATTCTCGTCTCATAGGTGTCCACTGCATTTTGTCCCACACAGGTGGGTGTCTCGCGGATTATGGAATACGTTTATTGTTATATAAATGTTTTTGATTTTACCACTTTGCGCATAGACATGGATTAAACCATGAACACACGGGGAGGGTGACTGCACAACCTGTATTTCCGCCGCACAAGTGACTGATGCTCCATGAGCGCACAGAGCAGGATGTGCAGGTGTCTGTACAGAGCAGTGCTCATATCCATTATACGTCTCTTGAGCTGTTGTACAAAACTCTACTGACTGCTGCTGCCAAAAGAGCAGCACATACGAGACGTGCGTCTGCTCCGCTGTCACAGCCTCGAGGTTCTGTGAATGTACACGGCGCTGATCCCTGTCAGAGTCCGGCCGCTCCACAGCTCTGTGTAGTTATCTACAGTTCTGATGGTTGTCTGCCTACTGGCGACCAACTTTATAAACTAACCGAAGCAACACAATGGCAATAATTTGGTCACAAAATTAACTGGAGCTGATGACAAAAAAGGCACAAGGATGTGAGGAAATCCGACATTGCAGCATTCAGACCGCAGACAGGGTAAGAAAATACACTTTAGGACATCGCTGTAAACGACCTGATTAGGCCACGGGCTAGGATAGTCACGTGTGCACCCCCCCCACAACCCTATAAATTTGGTATCACTGGAAACTTTGGGATGTCTAGATTACAATTATAACTGGTAACAGTAAAAAAACTGGGACTTGCTATGACAAATCAATAGTTTTATTGACCTACCATAAAACTCATGAAATGGCTGAATGCGAAACATGTGATTTCGCCACATGATACAAAGACTCAGTAAATCATCAATTTTTCACTTAAATAAACATATAAGGCATGAAATGAAAGCTAACTCTGTGCCAAATCATTCCCTTTTTAAATGATATGTCTGTCTTAATTGTGTCTGAAGATATGCTTTAGTGAAGTATGACACCATATAAACAATAAATGCTCGTATGACAATACATGATGAATATGACAATAGTTCTGTTTTCATCATAATTCTACATACATTTGCCTAAACTATATGCACAACAAGAAAGCCCAATCTCTCAGCTTTGATCTCATGCCAAAAGTAATCTGGTAGGACAAATACTAGCAAAGATATCATATGTTTTACCTAGTGATCGATAAAACACTTAAATGAATGCTGAAGATCGCATAATGATCCCATATTCAGCTTAAAAATTGAAATGCCATATGTTTCGAGGTATCAACAAACCTACACTTGCAATATTACCACTTTCATTTCCATCATATACAATGTTTGATATGTCTCAGTGTGCCACAATAACTCAATAACCAGTAACACATAAATTGACACAAAAAGTCAATCTCGCCAAGCTTTCAAAACATATGTCAAAAACAATAACTGATTCTGTTACTTATCGTTTCTGAAACATAAAAGAAAACTAATGAACATGTTGTTTTCGGTCGTTTTGTTTTAGTGAGTTTTTTGTGCATTTATTTTGACCTGTAACATAGATCATCTCAGTCTGAATCAGTCACTTTCATCTTCCACAAATGATTCAAAGTCAGCATCGATATCACAAACCAGATCTGAATCTAAATCATCCAGGTCCTCACTGAAGTCCTCAGTTACCACAGTTTCCTGAGCAATATCTAGAAGTTCTTTTGGCAGGAAATCACCTGTGAACCAGATAGGTAGTAATTGCACCTGCTAAGACATATTAAACATTGTATGTGGGTGAAACTTGGGAATATTAGAAGTACAGGTTTGTTGATACCCTAAAACCTATGGCATTTCAATTTTATTTCAAGTTAAATACATTTTAATAATATATAATTCAAGTTGAAGTGATGATGCGATCTTCAGCATTCATTTAAGTGTTTTATCGATCACTAGGTAAAACATACGATATCTTTGCTAGTATTTGTCCTACCAGATTACTTTTGGCATGAGATCAAAGCTGAGAGATTGGGCTTTCTTGTTGTGCATATAGTTTAGGCAAATGTATGTAGAATTATGATGAAAACAGAACTATTGTCATATTCATCATGTATTGTCATACGAGCATTTATTGTTTATATGGTGTCATACTTCACTAAAGCATATCTTCAGACACAATTAAGACAGACATATCATTTAAAAAGGGAATGATTTGGCACAGAGTTAGCTTTCATTTCATGCCTTATATGTTTATTTAAGTGAAAAATTGATGATTTACTGAGTCTTTGTATCATGTGGCGAAATCACAGGTTTCGCATTCAGCCATTTCATGAGTTTTATGGTAGGTCAATAAAACTATTGATTTGTCATAGCAAGTCCCAGTTTTTTTACTGTTACCAGTTATAATTGTAATCTAGACATCCCAAGGTTTCCAGTGATACCAAATTTATAGGGTTGTGGGGGGGGGGGGGGGGGGGGGGGGTGCACACGTGACTATCCTAGCCCGTGGCCTAGATGTGAATGAGCAGCTTTTGTACAGATCCAGATCAAACCAAATTGTAGAGCAGCGCTGAGCCGATACAGGGAGCGGGCGAGGAGCTGTGCTCTGCTGCGGGAGGGCATCCGGACGGAGCATGAACATCCCGCACGGCACATGAACATGTTATGAATGTTAAGCATTCATAACATGTTCATAACAATTGGATTCATAACAATTCACTGAACGCACCACCCCACACCCTCAGTCCGCTCCACTCCACCCGATATTCAGGCACGGCACAGCTCTCGTTTGCAACTCCACGCACCACACTTGCGCTAGCGCCAAGATCAGGGGCAAAATAGGGCCCATAGACTTTTCTCAAAGGTTCAACTGCTCTTCTCTGTTTCAGCGCCCCCTGCTGGCTCTCTGCAGTGTTACGGCTGTGACCCAAACACAAATGAATGCAGAGCAAATGTGACCTGCAATGTCCTGGAGACCTGCTCCAACACCTCTGGTGAGAGACAGACTTTCCTTTGTTTATTTACTAAGGCTTCAGGACGGAGGCGAAGCCTTTGATTTGCTGGATGTCAAAACCTTTGCTGATTGGCCTGCCCAAACCCTTTTTCTTACCTTAACCAGTTTTGACTTTTGCCATGGCCAGACAGGCGTGTGGCAAAACAGCATCATGAGAGGTCTCGCCTCTACTTGAAGTGTTTGAAAAGTTAATTTTTCCTTCTAATAATAATTGCAACTTTGGTTCTTTTTAAGACAATATTGTAGTAGATGTATTTATCTTGTTGACATGTTTTGAACCACCTTCAGAACCGCCCCGGTCTTGGTGGTGATGTGACGTATGTCATATGTTTCTTCCTGAGACGTGGTCAGCCTTAATTTTTCATATTACAGAAATGATTCAGTGTTATTGACATGAACTGTGCAAAAGAAAAAAACACTAACACTTTATAATAACTACACCTTATTTAGCCTTAATAAAGCATGAACAAAGACTTAATTCATAATGAACAAATACTTCATTAAGAGTCATTCAGGTTTAATAACTACTTAATTACTACCTTAATTAGCACTTACACTTAATCAGCCTGTGCTGTAAATAGTTACTCATAATTATTTCATACTTACTTACTCATGAACTAACCATCTGTGTGTGTATTTGTAAATGCATATTTAAGTACAAAGTTGCACATTTATTAATGATTAGTAAGCCATGAGAGAATGATTTACTAATACTGCAATACAATCGTAATTCAGGCAGCAATTATCTGTTAGATAAGTCTTTTTGAGAGCTTTTCTAAAATGAAGACTAATTAATGCTTTATTAAGTATTTGTTAAGGTTGGCAAAATTCCAGTCATAATTTTTTCACATTATTTAGGCATGTGATAATGATTAAGAAATGTCTGAATAACACATTAGTTCATGATTAATTCAACCAGTACCTAATACTTTTTTGTAAACACTAAAGTGAAGACTATTTGTACTCAATTAAATATTTGTTAAGGTACTAAAGAAGCCATTAAATAAGAATGGAGTCACATAACGGACTTTTCACTTCAACAGAGGTGTCAACCAACTGTACATTTAAAAACAAGCCAAGAAACATGGATACAGATTATCTGGGTGTATTCAGAACATGTACAATCAAACTGTCACTGTGTAATTCACGCTGCAAAACATGTTATAAACATCTCATTACCAACACTCACAAGCATATACCCGTTCATGCACCAGCCCGATGCAGAATGAGCCCTTCTGTTGGCACCTGCGGGTGCCCCTTTAAGGCTTTAAGGTCATTTTTCATTAAACTGACTTTAGGGGCAACCACTGGTATCCAAAGAAGGGTTCATTCTGCATCAAGCTTCTGGGACATGTACGGATAGTTAAAGATTTTTACCTTTACATTTTTAAGTTTACATGCACTCTTTAAAACATCAAAGCATTCTTCCATTATTAAGTTTTAAAGGGAATTCATTTCCTTGAATCTTTCAGTGTTTTGACCTTTTGCTCTACCATCAAAAGGAGCCTGTGATGGAAATTTATATTGTGGAAAGATTTCTCTCAATCTGTCTTTGTGCAAATGAATGTGATTTCTACCTTAGTTCAAAGTTCAAAGTTCAAAGTCAGCTTTATTGTCAAAAACCATATGTGCAGGTTGCACACACAGGATTTGAAATTGCAGCGCCCCCTAGGCCCATAGTGAACATTTAACATCTTATAGACATGACAATAAACATGACAAAACACAACATCACACCATGTGTAGCGTGTTTGAGCTCAAATGGCGTCATTTAAGCAGCAGTGTCATTAGTTATAGAGCAAAACAGAATGTGCATTAAAAATTTAAAAAGAGAGAGGAACTCCACAAGAGTAAGGTAGGTTAGGTAAGTTCTGTGGAGCAGTGGAACTCCACAGGAGTAAGGTAGGTTAGGTAAGTTCTGTGGAGCAGTGGAACTCCACAGGAGTAAGGTAGGTTAGGTAAGTTCTGTGGAGCAGTGGGAGAGGAGCTCCACAGGAGTAAGGTAGGTTAGGTAAGTTCTGTGGAGCAGAGGAACTCCACAGGAGTAAGGTAGGTTAGGTAAGTTCACCAGACTGGGACACTTGCGTCTAGGAACAACGGGAGAGGTAAGTGGTTAGTGTGGGGGTCCGAGGGGGCAGGGAGGGCAGGGCAGGGACAGAGTTCAGCATCCTGACAGCTTGGTGGATGAAGCCGTCTTTCAGTCTGCTGGTCCTGGCCTGGAGGCTCCTCAGTCTCTTTCCTGATGGCAGCAGACTGAAGAGGCTGTTGGATGGGTGGGTGGGATCACCCACAATGCAGAGGGCTTTGCGGGTGAGGCGGGTGGGGTCCTGCAGGGAGGGGAGAGAGACCCCTACGATCCTCTCAGCTGCTCTCACTACTCGGTGTAGCTTTTTCCGGCAGGACACGGTACACGTGCCATACCACACAGTGATGCAGCTGGTGAGGATGCTCTCTATGGTGCCTCTGTAGAAGGTCCTCATGATGGGAGCTGGGGCTCTGGCTCTCTTCAGCTTGCGGAGGAAGTAGAGTCGCTGTTGGGCTTTACTGGCCAGTGATGCAGTGTTCTTTGACCAGGAGATGTCCTCAGAGATGTGCACACCCAGAAACTTGGTGCTGCTTTACTCTCTCCACAGCAGCTCCGTTGATGGTGAGGGGGTCGTGCTGTTTGTCTTCTCTCCTGAAATCAACGACGATCTCCTTTGTCTTCTCCACGTTCAGGGAGAGGTTGTTGTTACTGCACCACTTGACCAGGCGGCTCACCTCGCTCCTGTAGTGTGTCTCATCATCGTTGCTGATGTGACCCACCACAGTTGTATTGTCCGCAAACTTGATGAAGAGGTTAGAGCTGTGTGATGGTGTGCAGTCATGGGTCAGCAGAGTGAAAAGGAGGGGGCTCAGCACACATCCTTGTGGAGCCCCCGTGCTCTGTGTGATGGTGCTGGAGGTGTTGCTGCTGACCCGTACTGCCTGCGGTCTTCCTGTCAGGAAATCCAGCAGCCAGTTGCACATCGAGGTGTTGATCCCCAGACTGTCTAGTTTGATTATAAGTTGCTGGGGGACGATTGTGTTGAATGCTGAACTGAAGTCAATGAAGAGCATTCTAACATATGAGTCTCTGGTGTCCAGGTGTGTAAGGGCTGAGTGGAGGGTTGTTGAGATGGCATCCTTGGTCGAGCGGTTAGACCAGTATGCAAATTGAAATGGGTCCAGGGCGGAGGGGAGAGATGTCTTGATGTGTTGCATGACTAGCCGTTCGAAGCACTTCATGAGGATGGGGTTGAGCGCAACTGAACGGTAGTTATTAGGGCAGGATGGAGAGGCAGTTCCAGGTCCTGGTGTCTGTGACATCACTGATGCACTTTGAGATGTAGGCAGTGACAATCTCTGTGTATTCCTGTAGATTTATGGTGTTGTCGTGAGTGGCAGTCTTGCAGTGCCTCTGAAGACCCTTCTGGCCACATCCGTGTCTGCTTCCGAACCGGTTTGGTGACTTTGACAAGACCAGACCAGTCATTAACATGTGAAAGGCTCAGCAGACACAACTGTCCCCACCCCACACGTTGTCATACCTGTCCTCAGATGTACCTCATTTTCTGGACTAAGATGTTCCAAAGTGTAAGTCATACCAGCCAAAAAATGCATAATGAAGAAGAAAAAAAACATATATAATTCGCACTGGACTGTACGTCACATTTTTGGGAGGAAATTTATTTTTTAAAATCAGAGTCCAAGAACAGACATTTCATCTTGAAAGGCAATTATAGTAGTAACAATAGACTGAAGAACAAGAAGGTCCTTCCACAAAGCAATTTAGGGTGCACTCACACTAGGACTTTAGAACCCTGCCCAAGCACAGATCGCCCCTAAATCACAGTATGTTTGTCCAGTGTGAGCACAATCAAACCGCACCCAGGCACCGCACGGTTAGGACTTTGTCCCGGTTGGAGGAGGTGGGCCAAAGCACTGCATGGTTGCTTACGTACACACACACACACACGACTTCATTATACGAGCCCTGTGTGTGCTGATGTCACTCATACGAGGAAAACAGCGAATAAACGCTCCAAAACATACGGTGAATCCACGCTTATCTTCAGTAAGGACTGTGAACGGTGACAGAAGTTTTGCCGCCTCGTCTCCTCCTGTCCTCACTCCTCTGCACTGTTTTTATATCCATAAACTCATGGAGGAGTGTATCTCAACAGGATTCACATCTGTGTCATTATTTAAGAGATATTTCATGCCGCTGGACTTGTATTCTCCGCTAAAGCATTAGCACTGCTGCGCGACATGTAAACAAACAGTGCCATGTGCTGACGTCGTCGGGCCGTGGCCTGGTTCGGTTGTGCAGGTGTGAGTGCGGGACACAGAACTCTACGCAACCATGCCGTGCTCAAAAATCCTAGTGTGAGTGCGCCCTTTATAAGTTTATGTACTAAATTTTACATTTTCTGCTAAACGTATTTGACCAAATAAACTTTGTCCAGTTTACAAATTGAATTTCTCCTTTTGCCGTGGATTCTACCTGGACAACTGAGGGATTCTACACACATTTTAAATGTACAGTTGGTTGCCACCTCTGCTGAAGTGAAAAGTCCGTTATGTGACTCCATTCTTATTTAATGGCTTCTTTAGTACCTTAACAAATATTTAATTGAGTACAAATAGTCTTCACTTTAGTGTTTACAAAAAAGTATTAGCTACTGGTTGAATTAATCATGAACTAATGTGTTATTCAGACATTTCTTAATCATTATCACATGCCTAAATAATGTGAAAAAATTATGACTGGAATTTTGCCAACCTTAACAAATATTTAATAAAGCATTAATTAGTCTTCACTTTAGAAAAGCTCTCAAAAAGACTTATCTAACAGATAATAGCTGCCTGAATTACGATTGTATTGCAGTATTAGTAAATCATTCTCTCATGGCTTACTAATCATTAATAAATGTGCAACTTTGTACTTAAATATGCATTTGCAAATACACACACAAACGTTGCATTGTGGTGCAAACCACCTGAAGAATTTTTGTTTTTGGAACCAGCAGTCAGAACTTTTACTGGATGTGCATGTCTCTATCTACCAGTATTATTATTGACATGACTCAAAAGCTCTTTACGAACACGGAGGCTCACGTGAACCCTTCGCCACATCGTGAGTGTCACATGCTTGAACAAGCACAGCTTCAGAAACGCTTTTTAAGAAGGAAATAAAAGAGACGGCTCAACCACCAGCAGAACTACTCTGAAAGTCCTCATCCGCGAGGCAAGGGCCCTGGTACTCACTCAACCTGGGATGAAATAAGAGAATTTACTCTTATTTACTGGCTGTTCCCCCTCACCTGGCCGTTCCCCCTCACCTGGCCGTTCCCCCTCACCTGGCCGTTCCCCCCTCACCTGGCCGTTCCCCCTCACCTGGCCGTTCCCCCCTCACCTGGCCGTTCCCCCTCACCTGGCCGTTCCCCCTCACCTGGCCATTCCCCCTCACCTGGCTACACTCGGTCAGTTCTGAGCTTTTGGAAGATTAAAAACTGCAGTATGGGCCTAAGTAATGATGCAGCCCCCTCCCCTGTATAGAAGATGGTACTTTAGCTTTAAGAGGTTATTTTCTGTCCTTGTGCTGACCTCAGACAATCTTCGGCGTACTCTGCCCTAGAATCTAAGTGAAAAAAGGTTGCCTAAAGTGTAGTAAAAAGGGTGAGATGGGAATAAATGTTTTTATTCATCTTATTTGTGTGAATATTCTTAACGTACATGTTTGAGCTGTTTGCATCTTCTGTGTTCCAGACGGGGGCAAACTTTTTTACGGATGTGTCTCTGAGAATCTGTGCGAAAACCTGTCCTGCTGCAACATGAGCTTCTGCAACGTCCCATCAATCACCACAGAGGCCCCGCCCACATCCATGACACCAACCACCACAGCGGCCCCGCCCACATCCACGATGCCAACCACCACAGAGGCCCCGCCCACATCCACGACACCAACCACCACAGAGGCCCCGCCCACATCCACAACGCCAACCACCACAGAGGCCCCGCCCACATCCACGACGTCAACCACCATAGAGGCCCCGCCCACATCCATGACGCCAACCACCACAGAGGCCCCGCCCACATCCACGACGCCAACCACCACAGAGGGCCCGCCCACATCCACGACGCCAACCACCACAGAGGCCCCGCCCACATCCACAACGTCAACCACCACAGAGGCCCCGCCCACAGCAGCAGTGCAGGTTCTGGCTCCAGGTCCACTCCTGTCTCTGCTGCTGCTCTGTGTTCACATGTGTAACTTTTAAAGGGACACTAAAGGGCCCCAAAGAGCCCATACACTATTTCTGATCTCTGTTCTGTCATTTCCTCCTCACAAACAAACCTGGAGTTGTGTTTTGTTTGTTTCACATGTTTGAGTGACTCTTTATTATTAAGGCCGCCACGCACTACAAGAGAATTTGCCCAATTTTGGCTGCGATTTGCTTCTCCCCGAGTTCAGGGAGGCGTGACCCGACTTTGTGTCTTCGTGTGCGATTTGAAGCCGCTGCTCTGTCAGATCATAATCAGCGAACATCAGCAACGTTACGGTAACAGCCGATAAACCAGAGCGTCAGGGCCGAGGAGCGACAAACACAGAGGCGTAACATACAAACTCGGGATACAGCGAAAATAATTATAACTCACCTCTCGTACAGCTGTCCACAAATAATGTCCCCAGTCCACAAACAATGACCCAGTCCACAAATAATGACCCAGTCCACAAATAATGTCCCCAGTTTACAAATAATGTCCCCAGTCCATAAATAATGACCCCAGTCCACAAACCCGAGCTGTGAATCCAGTTTGAGTCGTTCTTTAAAAGTCAAAAGTCCAGAGTCGTTCCTCACGTGTGTCTGTTACATCCACACAGCGACGGATCGAGGTGAAGCTGCAGATTAGTGACAGTGACTCTACTTCCTGTGGACTTTATCTCTTCTGAGCTTTAAAATCGTGGATCTGAAGTTTTGCATCAAATTTCATAAATAATAAAAACAGTTTTGACTTGTGTCTAAACTAAAAGTGCAGAGCTCTGATCTTGTCATCAAGTGGTAGTTTTCAAGTGAACAGCTCCTTTTACCTTTAGTTCAGTTGAGATCGGCAATTCCAGGACTGAAATGATCCAAATGATTCTAGTGAAGGTGTGTGGAGTTTAAAAACACAGTGGAGCACTTCCTGTATCACCACATGATGACATCACAAGGTGTGAGTGTTTTCTGTTTGAGAGAAAAAAAAACAACAAAACAACAACACACAAAAAACAACTCTGGGTATGTTTTTGATGAGGAAACTACATTAGAACGTAGATCAGAAAATGTCTTTACAGATTTAGCAGAATATTTCTCTTTCCATAACAATGTTTTTCACAGGAACTTTGTGGTTCGGGTGTGTGGAGGAGCCAGGAGGTTAAATCTCTCTAATCTATTATGTGTGCTGCATGTTTGTGTTTTTAAAATGTAAAGTGGGTGACAAATAAAAGATATTTCTATAATTTGCACTTTAAATGTACCACTTTAGAGAGGTGAGGAATAAAGTCTTGTCATTATTTTCTCTGTATCTGGGGTTTGTATTTTGTGTTTCTGCATCCGTTACAGGCCACACAGACAACATGCTACGTGTCATTAGTATGTCTTTGAAAATAGTGTGATTTTATTTGTGTTGGGTTCAGACACAAATATTGTAAAGCATGTCGGGCTTGGGTCGGATTCGATCACTGCTGTCGGACGCGGGCCGGGCTCGGACAGAAAAATTCCAGCCGATCCACACTCTAATCCATATCAAAACAAATATGGCTGCTTACAAAGAAAAAAGAAATTGTCACAGTTTTGCTTATCGTTTGGATGTTTCTCTCCAGTCCAGCCTGATCCAGTCCATCTTTTGCTTCCTCCCTGTTTTTCCTACAGAAAAGAAACTCCAACACGCTTTACACAGGCAAGAAAAAAGACGTTAGACTATTGCAAAATAAACTAAAAAAAAAAAAAATAACAGAGACATTACTGGAGAGTGTGAAACAGGTGGAGTTTTAACAGTTTTTCTGAAAGATCGTAGAGAGTCCGAGTTTCTGATGTGAAGCGGGAAAGAGTTCAGACGCTGGGATGATGAAGGCTCGGTCCACAGAGGTCTAGGGTTTTGGTTTGCATGTGGGAGTGAGGAGGTGGGTGTGGGTGAGGAGGTGGGTGCGGGTGAGGAGGTGGGTCAGGGTAAGGAGGTGGGTGCAGTTGAGGAGGTGGGTTTGGGTGAGGAGGTGGGTGCGGGTCAGGAGGTGGGTGCAGTTGAGGAGGTGGGTGCAGGTGACGGGGTGGGTGCGGGTGAGGAGGTGGGTGCAGGTGAGGAGGTGGGTGCAGTTGAGGAGGTGGGTGCGGGTGAGGGGGTGGATGCAATTAAGGAGGTGGGTGCAGTTGAGGAGGTGGGTGCGGGTGAGGGGGTGGGTGCAGTTGAGGAGGTGGGTGCGGGTGAGGAGGTGGGTGCGGGTGAGGAGGTGGGTACGGGTGAGGAGGTGGGTCTGGGTGAGGAGGTGGGTGCAGTTGAGGAGGTGGGTCCGGGTGAGGAGGTGGGTGCGGGTGAGGAGGTGAGGAGGTGGGTCCGGGTGAGGAGGTGGGTGCGGCTGAGGAGGTGGGTGCGGGTGAGGAGGTGGGTGTGATTGAGGAGGTGGGTCCGGGTGAGGAGGTGGGTGCGGGTGAGGAGGTGGGTGCGGGTGAGGAGGTGGGTACGGGTGAGGAGGTGGGTGCAGGTGAGGAGGTGGGTGCAGTTGAGGAGGTGGGTCTGGGTGAGGAGGTGGGTGCCGGTGAGGAGGTGGGTCCGGGTGAGGAGGTGGGTGCGGCTGAGGAGGTGGGTGCGGGTGAGGAGGTGGGTGTGGTTGAGGAGGTGGGTCCGGGTGAGGAGGTGGGTGCAGGTGAGGAGGTGGGTCTGGGTGAGGAGGTGGGTCTGGGTGAGGAGGTGGGTCTGGGTGAGGAGGTGGGTGCGGGTGAGGAGGTGGGTCTGGGTGAGGAGGTGGGTTCTATGCAACCTGTTCTAACTACAAAATGTTCACAGGCAAAACAAAAGCCAAACAAGAAAAAGAAAAAAACACTTTTAGAGCCACTACAGAAGAAAACATCAGTTTAAATCCACAGTAGAGACATTTCATCCAGTGCGTCCTCTGCGTCCTCTGCGTCTTCTGCATCTTCTGCACCAACAATTTTCACTGTCTTTCATTTAATTCCATCAGGTCCATAAACTTCAGCTTCTGCTCCAGGTCGTGAACATGTAGGAGAATATTTTATCTACAAAACATGGAGATTATCCTGTAAAAGGTGCAGATAGGCTGTCTGTGCTTTTAGAACAACTTTGTTTGAGTGCTGTGTGTCCGGAGGAGAAGTCTCCAGCCTCTCGGACGCCGCGCTGAAGAGCCCCGTGCATCTGTGTCCCCGATACCGGTGTCTCCCGCTCTGTGCCGCTGGTTCCCGGGCTACAGCGTACTTTGGGCCGTGGGCCGCTCACAAAGATTATAATGCACACAGGTGTAGTGGCTCCAGGTGAGTCCTCTCCACACTCCCTGCGTGGACCAGGACAGTGTGGACAGCGGTCCCTGTGCCGACCGGGACAGCATGGACAGCGGCCCCTGTGCCGACCGGGACAGCGTGGACAGCGGCGCCTGTGCCGACCGGGACTCACCTGAGCGCCTGAGAGAGTGGCAGCTGGGTACAGTAGCTCCTGCGTTTTTTCTTGATAACATCTACCTTTTAAGGTACTCTTGTGTGCACTTTAAGTTTTGTACTTTATTTTTATTTACTCTATCTGTTCAATAAAACACTCATCATGTTTTTTGGGCATTTTTGTTGTTTTTTCTTGATTTTTGCTGGCCTCTTTGTCTCTTGCTGTGTGGCTCAGCAGTCCAGACTGCCCTTTGTGTATTCCAGGGAGCACCTTCTTTCACTCTCCAAGTCCCCAGTGCTGTTTGGAGTTAAGCCTGACATTCCTGTGGAACTACAGAGGAGGAAGAACAGAGGATGCCGCGCTGGAGTTAGAGCAAAACAGCGGAGAAGGAAATTTAGGCCTGCGGTTCCGTCAGTTCTGATGGGGAACGTAAGGTCACTGGGAAATAAGATGGACGAACTGTGTGCGCTTGTTCGGACCCAGAGGGAGTACGCTGTCAGCAGTTTCATGTGCTTCACAGAGACCTGGTTTCATACAAACTTCCCAGACAACAGTGCATTTGTACCAGGCTTTAAGACAGTGCGTGCGGACAGAGACACTTTCCTTAGCGGTAAGAAGAAGGGCGGTGGGATTGCAGTTTTTGTGAATGAAAGGTGGTGTAATCCTGGCCATATTACTGTGAAGGAACGGATCTGTACGCCGGACATTGAACTTATGGTCTTGGGAATACGTCCATATTATTTACCGAGGGAATTTACTTCTGTCCTGTTCATCGGAGTTTACATCCCTCCCTCAGCTGACGAAGATGCAGCGTGACAGGATACACACTGTGGTCGCTGGGCTGCAGTCTAAACACCCGGAGGCTTTACTACTGATTTCTGGAGACTTCAACCATGTTTCACTGGACAGTGTTTTACCCACACTTCATCAGTATGTGGATTGTAAAACTCGGGACAATAGAACTCTGGACTTACTGTATGCCAATTCTAAGGAGGCATACAGTACCACGGCCCTACCCCCACTGGGACGATCTGACCACAATCTGGTCCTGTTAACACCTCAGTACATCCCTGCAGTAATGAGGAAGTCTGTCACCACTAGGACTGTAAGGAAGTGGAGTCAGGAAGCCAGCGATGCCCTTCAGGACTGCTTTGAGACCACAGACTGGAATGTGCTCTGCCTGCCACATGGGGACAACATTGACAGCATGACGGACTGTATAACGGATTACATCAACTTCTGTGAGGATACAGCCGTCCCCACACACACTGTCCACTGATACCCTAATAACAAGCCCTGGATCACCAGCCAGCTGAAGGATCTACTTAATAAGAAGAAGGGGCCTTCAACTCTGGTGATAAGGACGAGGTGAAGAGGCTGCAACAGCAGCTGAAGATCCGGCTCAGACTAGGGCAAGAAGCGTACGGGAAAAGGCTTGAGGCAAAACTCCAGCAAAATAACACCAGGGAAGTGTGGCAAGGCATGAAGGCCATTACTGGCTTCAGCCCTCGATCAAAGATGAATGGACAATAGCCCAGACAGAGCAAACCTGCTCAATCTGCATTTCAATCGCTTCTCATCCCCTGGCACCCCCATCTCTACACCTCCCGGACGCCCAATTCACACCTCACCACAGACCACCCAGACGACCATTCATCAGCCCATCACCTCTGCTCCCACACCTGCTCCCACCCCCACGGAGGAGCTCAGCTCTTTGTCTTTGACACCTGCGCAGGTGAAAAGGCAGTTGGAGAAAATTCATCATAACAAGTCTCCTGGACCAGACCAAGTCAACCCCCGCGTGCTGAGGACATGTGCTGCTCACCTCACTGGGATCCTGCACTTTCTCTACACACTGAGCCTGAAGCTTGAGAGGATACCGGTACTATGGAAGACCTCCTGCATTGTGCCTGTGCCCAAGAAGCCTATTCCATCTGGACTTAATGACTTCAGACCAGTGGCTTTGACATCTCATGTCATGAAAGTGTTTGAGAGACTTGTTCTGGCTCAGCTCAGACCCCTGGTGGCACCATCCCTGGATCCTCTACAGTTTGCCTATCAGTCCCACATTAGTGTGGATGATGCTGTGATCTATCTTTTGCAGCGGGCTCACTCTCACCTGGATAGTGTTAAGGGCTCTGTGAGGATATTGTTCTTCGATTTCTCCAGTGCTTTTAACACTATCCAGCCCTTTCTGATGAGTGAGAAGCTGCTCAGGATGGGTGTCAGCGCCTCTATTGTCTCCTGGGTTAATGACTACCTGTCAGGCAGGCCTCAGTACGTGCGACTGGGGACCACCCTGTCTGACACGGTGGTCAGTAATGTAGGAGCTCCCCAGGGTACAGTCCTGTCTCCGTTCCTGTTCACTCTGTACACCTCTGATTTCCAGTACAGTTCCGGGTCCTGCCATCTGCAGAAGTTCTCTGATGACTCTGCAGTGGTCAGGTGTATCAGGGATGGAGAGGAGCTGGAGTACAGGACACTGATTACAAACTTTGTGGAGTGGTCCCAGGCAAACCATCTGCTCCTGAACGTTGACAAGACCAAGGAACTGGTGATTGACTTTAGGAGAAAGAGGACACCAGTGGAGCCCATTACCATCCAGGGCCAGGACGTGGAAACAGTGGACTGCTACAAGTACCTTGGTGTACAAGTGAATAACAGACTTGACTGGAGGGACAACTGTAATGCTGTCTACAAGAAGAGCATGAGCAGACTCTACTTCCTGAGAAAGCTCAGGTCCTTCAATGTGTGCAGCAAGTTACTGGAGATCTTCTACCAGTCTTTGGTGGCCAGCGCGCTGTACTTCGCTGTGGTCTGCTGGGGGAGCAGCACCAGTAAAAGGGACATTGGGCGGATTGACAAACTGATCCGTAAAGCGGGTTACGTGATCGGCTGTGAACTGGAGACATTTGTCACAGTGAGGGACAGGAGGACACTAGACAAACTGCTCTCCATCATGGACACTCCTGCTCACCCACTGCACCAGACTATAGAGGGACAGAGGAGCTCATTCTCCAACAGGCTCCTTCAGCTCCGCTCAAACAGTGAGAGATTCAGGACTACATTCATACCATACGCCATACAGTTGTACAACAACTCACCCTTATGTAACAGATAATACTCCCTACAACTGTACTCCAAGTTAATCCCAAGTAACGGATTACCTCATGCCCTGTCAATCAGCATAGTATTTGCACTGTCGTTCTTGTCTCTTGTATATAGCTGTGACTATATAGTTTATTACTTTATTACTTATATTTCTATTTTATTTTGACTTGTACATATACATTTTATAATTATGTCTCATTTGACACCTGTCTCTTACTCTTTTTGCTATACCATCTATTTTTGTTACTCTGTTATTATATTATATTGTGATGTCTGAGCTACTGTATCCAAATAATTTCCCTTGTGGATCAATAAAGTTTGTGTAAGTCTAAGTCTAAGTCTAAGACAGCGTGGACAGCGGCCCCTGTGCCGACCGGGACAGCGTGGACAGTGGCCCCTCTCTCCCCACATATGATCACGACTAAACCGGGGAGCTCCACATTCTAAAACATACAGCTCCAGCAGTGCATTTGGGTGTAAACTTGTTGTTAAAAATATCCAGTAGTATCCAAAACAACAATCGTCTGCAAACTGTCCACGCGTCCCAGCGTCCCACGGTGATGAGGCACGCAGCCCGGCTCGCAGGTGCTCCGGCCAACTGTCACCAAAGCCCCACCCCCCACAGCGATTTGAGGATAAAATTGGACTGTGATTATCACTTGCAGCAGGGAACTCGTCTTTGTTGTGTAAAAATGAAACGGAATCAGCTTCAGCAGCGTCAATGTTGCGACCAAAGCAAGTACCACATGCTTCTGGTCAATCTTGACAGCAAATTTTCAAGTGTCCATCGCGGGGCGTTGGACGTGATTTGATGCTTTGTATGTGCACACTGTATTTAGAGCGAACTTTCATCTGGGAACGCCTGGTCGTATAATGATCATGTCGACGACAGAACGAAGAAGTAATGGACACTGAATCATTTGTTGATTGTTTCAGATTTAGTTTCTGGAGGAGGAGGTGGTGTCTCGGAAGCTCGGAGCTGTGGTTTGGTTTCTTATTTGAGGGGCTCTGGGTCTCCAAGTCTTTGAGGTTGTGGGTTTCACGTAGTGACAGTGAGTTTGCCCTGAAGATGCAGAAACTCAGTGAAGATGTTAAATATTTGGAGAACCTGCTCAGAGCAGCAGCTCAGGTCATGTGTTTGTATTGGAAAACTGTGGCCCAGACGGGTTTGTGTGAAAACGTGATTTTGGGGGAATAGAGGTCAAAACAATAAAAGGAACATGGATGCCCCTCTTTGATGCCCCCTCTCTAATGCCCCTCTCTAATAACTCCTGTCTAATGCCCCTCTCTAATGCCCCCACTCTAATGCCCCCTCTCTAATGCCCCTCTCTAATGCCCATCTCTAATGCCCCTCTCTAATGCCCCTCTCTAATAACCCCTGTCTAATGCCCCCTCTCTAATGCCCCTCTCTAATGCCCCCTCTCTAATGCCCCTCTCTAATGCCCCTGTCTAATGCCCCTGTCTAATGCTCCTCTCTAATGCCTCTGTCTAATGCCCCTCTCTAATGCCCCTGTCTAATGCCCCTCTCTAATGCCCCTGTCTAATGCCCCTCTCTAATGCCCCACTCTAATGCCCCCTCTCTAATGCCCCTCTTTAATGCCCATCTCTAATGCCCCTGTCTAATGCCCCTGTCTAATGCCCCTCTCTAATGCCCATCTCTAATGCCCCTCTCTAATAACCCCTGTCTAATGCCCCCTCTCTAATGCCCCTGTCTAATGCCCCTGTCTAATGCCCCTCTCTAATAACCCCTGTCTAATGCCCCATTTCTAATGCCCCTGTCTAATGCCCCTGTCTAATGCCCCTCTCTAATGCCCCTGTCTAATGCCCCTGTCTAATGCCCATCTCTAATGCCCCTGTCTAATGCCCCTGTCTAATGCCCCTGTCTAATGCCCATCTCTAATGCCCATCTCTAATGCCCCCTCTGTTTTTTCATCTCATTTCAGTTTTTCATGTTTTCTCCAGAAGAGGGCGACACATCCCTGTGAAACCAAACCTGAGCCCTGGACCAGAGCAGTAGTAGTAGTAGTAGTAGTAGTAGTAACTACTACTACTACTACTACTACTACTACTGCTATTACTACTACTACTATTACTGCTACTACTGCTATAATTACTACCACTATTGCTTCTTCTGTCAAGACTTCTGGGAGGGCATCTGACACAGGAGGTCACATCTGGAAACACTTTAAACTGACCCTGAGGCACAGAGACGGAGGAGGTGGAACTCAGATACTTTACCACACTGGGGGTGTTGTCCATGTGTCCCTGTGGCTGAATGTTCAGCAGTTACCGTGGCGACACAAAACACACATCAGAAAAACCCACCGAGATTAAGATCATCAGAAACTCAAGAAAAAACACAAAATTGATTTAAACAACACATTTTCAGGACCAGGACTGAACCAGGACTAAACCAGGACTGAACCAGGACTAAACCAGGACTGAACCAGGTCTAAACCAGGACTGAACCAGGTCTAAACCAGGACTGAACCAGGACTAAACCAGGACTAAACCAGGACTGATCCACTAAATCGAGAGAAAATTTTGAACTTTGTGCCAGTTTTTGTTTCATGTGGAGAGTTCCAGGACTTACACAGATCTGAACCATAAACCAGGGCACACACCTGCATCTGCCACTCTCACCTGTCTCACCTGTCCCACCTGTCCCACCTGTCTCAGCTCAGGTGAGACCACAGTGACTCTAAAGTGCTGCAGAACTCTGACCAAACTTCACCCAGACGAGTGGATCTGGAGCCGAGCCCCATCTCGAGTTCAGAGGGCGTGACTGACAGGCCGATTAACCAATCAGAGAGACGCGTGACTGACAGGCCGATTAACCAATCAGAGAGAGACGCATGACTGACCGGCCGATTAACCAATCAGAGAGACGTGTGACTGACCGGCCGATTAACCAATCAGAGAGACGCGTGACTGACCGGCCGATTAACCAATCAGAGAGACGCGTGACTGACCGGCCGATTAACCAATTAGAGAGACGCGTGCGGCGTTCGCATCAAAACAGAATCAGAGCACCAAACTGTGGCTCCTGTCAGGTAGAAGAACGTTCCGAGAGTTTCGGAGGATGTTTGGGTCTGGCCGGGGTCATGTAACGTATTTGGTGTGATTGTGTTTTCTTGGTGAAGTCGTTTTGTCGTCCATCTTGCTTCTGTGTTTGTTTACAGAGCAGAGGTCAGAGGTCACAGGTCAAGAGCCGGAGGTCACGCCAGAACTTTCCTGGTTTAGTCCTGGTTTAGTCCTGTTTTAGTCCTGTTTTAGTCCTGCTTTAGTCCTGTTTTAGTCCTGCTTTAGTCCTGGTCCAGTCCTGGGGCTGTCGGCGGCTCTTAAATCCTGGTTTATGGTCTGGACTCGGGTTCTTGTCCAAACACTCCGGGGCCTTTGAACTTTGCGCTCGGCGTTTGTAAAATTCAATATTGAGTTTCCCCGCGGAGCCGTAAACCTGAATCTGCTCAAAAACACACGAAAAACAAGAAAAACTGAAAAAGTGGAGACGTGAGACTTTTGTGGCATCCATTTTGTTTGTTTTTGTTCATTAAAGAGTCTGAAAATATTATATATATATATATATATATATATATATATATATATATATATATATATATATATATATATATATATATATATATATATTTTTTTTTTTTTTTTTTTTTTTTTTTTAGATCACCCTGTGCTGTCACTATATCACAAAAACAAAAACTCTTTATAATTCCTTTTGAAGCTGTGAATATTTGGGCACTGCTTCAGGTTTTCTCCAAACCCATATTTGACCCAGTAGTGTGTTGGGATAGAGCTCTGCAGGGGGAGTGACTTAGCACAGAGAGCAAAGTGAGGGGAAACTCCAGTGTGAAAAACAAAAATGGAACTCATAAAACCTGTGAATCTGTTGTTTTGGTGAATAAAACGATAAAAGAAACAAGGAGATTGAAATATGTGACATGTTACAGTGAAAACCCCAGAGAAGGAAATACCCCTCTGTAATACCCCACAGAGGTATAATACTCCCCACAAGTATAATACTCCCTCTGTAATACCCCACAGAGGTATAATACTCCCTCTGTAATACCCCACAGAGGTATAATACTCCCTCTGTAATACCCCACAGAGGTATAATACTCCCTCTGTAATACCCCACAGGAGTAAATACCCCTCTGTAATACGCCACAGAGGTAAATACCCCTCTGTAATACCCCACAGGAGTAAATACCCCGTCTCATCTACGAATCTAAAAAACTTGATTGTAACTTTATTCAGTGAAGTTTTGCAGAGACGCTGTTTGAAAACGTTTATTCATATTTCATATATATTTGAGTCGTGTTTATCTGGTACAAATACATGTGAAGTACAATAGTGTCGTCCGTATACGGGACCCTGTACAACCTGCACGTTTTACACAAGGTCCAAAAAAACAAAACAAAACTGTACAAGAATCACCCGATGCACAAACCCGAGTCTCACTGTACAAAGAAACCAGGAACAGCCACCTCCAGGACACGGCCAAACTCTTCACCTGAGGGAAGTACAATTATGCACAAACACTATTTTCTTAATCGTGACACACGTAGGACTCGGTAGCATCGCGTAGGACTCGATAACGTCGCGTAGGACTCGGTACTGTCGCGTAGGACTCGATAGCGTCGCGTAGGACTCGGTACTGTCGCGTAGGACTCGATAGCGTCGCATAGGACTCGATAGCGTCGCGTAGGACTCGGTACTGTCGCGTAGGACTCGATAGCGTCGCGTAGGACTCGGTACTGTCGCGTAGGACTCGATAGCGTCGCGTAGGACTCGATAGCGTTGCGTAGGACTCGGTACTGTCGCGTAGGACTCGGTACTGTCGCGTAGGACTCGATAGCATCGCATAGGACTCGATAGCGTCGTGTAGGACTTGGTACTGTCGCGTAGGACTCGATAGCGTCGCATAGGACTCGATAGCGTCGCGTAGGACTCGATAGCGTCGCGTAGGACTCGGTACTGTCGCGTAGGACTCGATAGCGTCGCATAGGACTCGATAGTATCCTCGTAGGACTTGGTCGCGTCACGTAGGACTCGGAAGCATCCTCGTAGGGTTCGGTAGTGTCGCATAGGACTCAATAGCATCCTCGTAGGACTCGGTACTGTCGCGTAGGACTTGGTAGCATCCTCGTAGGGTTCAGTAGTGTCGCGTAGGACTCGGTAGCATCCTCGTAGGACTCGGTACTGTCGCGTAGGACTCGGTAGCATCCTCGTAGGGTTTGGTAGTGTCACGTAGGACTCGGTAGCGTCGCGTAGGACTCGGTAGCGTCGCGTACTCTCCTTTAATAGTTATAAATTTGAACGACATTTTCAAATATACTTTTCTCGTTGAACGGCGGTGGGAAACGTGGAGAAAAATGAACACCTCAGTGTTTTTGCAGCATCTCCAGAACGTTATTCAGACCAGGTTCTAATGTGACTCCACACTTCTCCAAAACTCTGTGAAGATGTGAGTCCGGTCCATTTCCTGTTTCTATAAATGGACGTCGCTAACGCTCTAGCCACCGTGTTCTAAACAGGAAGTGTTCACGACGGCTCTTCCGGCTCTTCTGACTCTGGCTCCATTGGAATATTGTGGCTCTTCTCTGTTCCTGCTGCTGTGAGCCTCAGTTTGGTCTGAGATGTTCTTCTGAAGCTGCGACAGGATCCTAGGGTTTGGTCTGAGATGTTCTTCTGAAGCTGCGACAGGATCCTGGGGTTTGACTTTAACATTTTACCTGTTAAAAAAAATCCTGTTCCTCACATGGACCTGGCTCTAAATTTGCTCCTATAACCGCCAGCATCAATGAGCTTCATTTGACTGCAGCTGAACTCTGTGGGTGACGTCAGACTCAGCGGATCAGCCAATCAGGGACAGACACAATCAGCCCGCGGACAGAGAGTCGTGTGGTTCTGGTTCCCTCATGTTTTAGGATTATTTTATTTTCACTTGTACATTTACTTTGATAATTCTGGCTTATTTAACACGTGTCTCTTGCCATTTTTTTCTACTTATTTAGAATTTATTTTTACCATTTATATTTACTCTTTGTTATTATATTATTGTGTAATTTTATTGTGATGTTTGAGCTGCTGTGTCCAAATCAATTCCCTGTGGATCAATAAAGTTTGTCTGAGTTTGTCTGAGTCCAAGGGCTGAAACGGGCTGGTCCTGGAGGAGGTTCAAGTGAAACATGAACCGAGCAGAGCCCCGTGCACACTCGTGTTTGGAGATCGCACTCGTGTTTGGAGATCGCACTCGTGTTTGGAGATCGCACTCGTGTTTGGAGATCACACTCGGCTTTTCTTTTCACACTCAGCTTTTCTTTTGGTCTTTTTCTTCATTTCGTTTTATTTCCACGATGAATTCGATTTTCTAATTTTGCACATCAACATTCTGATTCTGAGTCTCCCACCGCTGCACAAAAAACTTTGATGTGAAATAAGAATAAAATATAATAAAACCAAATAAACTGAAAAAAAAACAAAAAACTGATATTAAATTTTCAAATATTTACTCAAATTAAAATATAATAAAATTGAGAAACTTTGTTAAAATTTCCAAAAAAAAAAGATTTATTTAATTTTTTAAGATTTAGATGTTAATTATGCAACTGGTTTTAAGATGTTTTTTCTTAATTCACATCAAAATATAAAATTGCAAAAAACTACAAAGAATTCTGAATTTGAGTCATTTTAAGTGATGGAGACAAAAGTGTTTCATAAACGTTCGAGATGAGAAAAATGTTCAAGAATCATTTGAAATTTAGGTTAAAAAAAACTATAAAACCCACCGCACAATGAATTAGAAACACAGCTGTGTGGTCTGGTTTAAAAAAAACATTTGAAAATGACAAACCTAAATGTGCTCCTGGTCTAGTCCTGGTCTAGTCCTGGTTCAGTCCTGGTTCAGTCCTGGTCCTGGTTTAGTCCTGGTCCTGGTTCAGTCCTGGTTTAGTCCTGGTTTAGTCCTGGTCTAGTCCTGGTCTAGTCCTGGTCTAGTCCTGGTTTAGTCCTGGTCTAGTCCTGGTTTAGTCCTGGTTTAGTCCTGGTCTAGTCCTGGTTTAGTTCTGGTTCACAAGGCACAAAGGGAAATCCACAATCGTCTCATGAGTTCTTCAGTTTGTGATTCAGAAACAAAATATAAAGCGTTCTGTTCCTTCATCAAATATAAAAATTCAGAGAAGCAAAAGTCTTAAAAAAAAGTGCCTGAAATTTGGCACAAAAATTGGTCCATTTAAAAAAAAAAAAAAAAACCCGCGAGGACAGACAGAAGTTTCAGTCTGAGATGCCGAGGTGAGCGCTCCACGGCTCGGACTTCGGTGTTTGGACTTTCCGATTCTTTGGAACGCTTTTAACACTTTTTGTATTGCACGTTTTAAACACTGAACTTTTTCCAGCAGGGGGCGCAAGGACTGTCACCTACTGCTTCTGCCATGAGGAGTGGAGCAGTTTAAATGAGGCGAAGACAATAGCTGCGTTTGGCACAGAGTCCGGGGAAGGTTCCTGAAGGTGTGTGTCCAGCAGACGGTCCAGGTGAGGTCCAGAGCCAAAGAAACAGTCATTCTGTGGCTGGACAAAGGTTCAGAGTTCTCGAGATCGGCCGATACGATGTTTTTGGGCCGATATGTAAAACCGATTTTGAATATTTTTGTCAAATTGTGTCGTTTAAATCAACTCAGAGCCGTGGCCGTGCTCACGTTTGGTCACTTTTCTCTTTGCACTGAAGTGTCCAAATAAAATCCACCAAAACTAAACATGGGTCTGAGCTGCAGATCTGATGCCGATACCTGATACACCAACAAGAGCAAATATCGAGGGACGCACCGATCCGATGCGATACTTTATTCCCTTTAAACACAAACAGCATGTGGTAAAAAAATGACCCAAAAAAGTTCTGGAACTGTTTTATTGTTTAAAGTAATGAGCTGTTCTGGGGAAATCGTCTAATTTAGACCAAAACGTGATATCGGCTGAAACCGATATCTGATCCATCCAAATGTTAAATATCGGTACTGATATCTGATATTGGTATCGTATCGGTGCATCCCTGACATGAGGCTGTGTCCAGAAACATATAACCTTTGTCCAGCAAGAGAAGGACAGTTTACTTTGGGACGTGATTGGACGAGACATAAGTCCAGGTCTGTGATTGGACGAGACAAAAGTCCAGGTCTGTGATTGGACGAGACATAAGTCCAGGTCTGTGATTGGACGAGACAAAAGTCCAGGTCTGTGATTGGACGAGACAAAAGTCCAGGTCTGTGATTGGACGAGACAAAAGTCCAGGTCTGTGATTGGACGAGACAAAAGTCCAGGTCTGTGATTGGACGAGACAAAAGTCCAGGCGGGAGCTGAGGACACGGTGCAGTTCGTGAGGAGGTGGTCCTCAAAAACGTCATTTGTTTAAAAGATGATTTGATGATTTGATTTGCTCGTCTCCATGGAGATGTTTTTGCTTTGGCTGGAATGTTTCACAATGTGGCATTAAACAAATGTTCATTTCTTCAGTTTGACACAAATGTCTTTAAAAACAGTGAGCAGAGCGGCCGTTCCACAGATCTGAGCTGTATCATGGTCCTTTTGACACCACAAATGTTGCATAGTACAACTTTAAAATAAACATCTTTGGAAACGAGCGTCTGTCTTTGATTTAAAAAGGCTGTTTGGTTTTCCAGAGCGAAGCACAGCTCTGTCTGCAGCGGCACAAAAAACCTCCACATCTGAAAACAGGATCCAGAAACGTGGAGGAAACGTGATATGAAAAACTCCCAGGATTCTGGTTTAGTCCAACTACAGTCCAGGCTTGGAACAGCCGGACCTGTTAGGTTAGTCCAGGTTTAGACCGGGTTCAGACCAGGTTCAGACCAGGTTCAGTCTAAACCAGCAGTAAATCTGATGTAATCCACAAAAATTCAAGAGTCTTCCCATGTAGACCTGCTTTAGACCCAGTGTAGTCCAGACGTAGGCCAGGTTTAGACCCAGTTTAGACCAGGTTTAGACCAGGTTTAGACCAGGCTAAAACCAGGTTCAGTTCTGTTCAAGTCTAAACCAGGTGTGGACCGCAAAGGCACAAAAGGTTTTTAATCTGAAGCTGTAATCCACAAAAATTCAAATTTTCATCGTCTTCATCTTTTACACGTGAAATGGTCAATCCAGGATCCAAATGTAGTCCGAGAGTAGACCGGGTTTAGACCGGGTTTAGACCAGGTTTAGACCAGGTTTAGTCCCGGTGTAGACCAGGTCTCGACAAAGGACTTTAGTCCAAAGGTGGCGCTCCACACAGAAACACAGACATTGCTCGTGTCCTTCACGGGTACTGCAGTTTGTGTAGTTGTAGTACTCGTAGCAGTACTCGTAGTAGTACTCGTAGTAGTACTCGTAGTAGTACTCGTAGTAGTAGTATGTGGTCCTAGTTGACGGTGGGCACCTGGTTGAGGCTGTACTCTTTGGCCTTGAGGCGCAGGTTGGCGATGCTGTTGGCCATGTTCATGCCCTGTGACGACGTGGTGTTTGAACAGGAAGGAGGGTAAGACGCCATCGCACTGAAAGAAAAGAAGAGAGGAGAGAGGAGGAGAGGAGGAGGAGGAGGAGGAGGAGAGAGGAGGAGAGAGAGGAGGAGGAGGAGAGAGAGGAGGAGGAGGAGAGAGAGGAGAGAGGAGGAGAGAGAGGAGAGGAGGAGAGGAGAGAGGAGGAGAGGAGGACGAGAGGAGGAGGAGGAGAGAGAGGAGAGGAGGAGAGGAGGAGGAGAGGAGAGAGAGGAGAGAGGAGGAGAGAGGAGAGAGAGGAGGAGGAGGAGGAGGAGGAGAGAGAGGAGGAGGAGAGAGAGGAGGAGAGGAGGAGAGAGAGGAGAGGAGGAGAGGAGGAGAGAGAGGAGAGAGAGGAGAGAGGAGAGAGGAGGAGAGAGGAGAGAGAGGAGAGGAGGAGAGAGGAGAGAGAGGAGAGAGAGGAGGAGGAGGAGGAGAGAGAGGAGAGAGGAGGAGAGGAGAGAGAGGAGAGAGAGGAGGAGGAGAGAGAGGAGAGAGGAGAGAGAGGAGAGGAGGAGAGAGAGGAGGAGAGGAGGAGAGGAGAGAGGAGGAAGAGGAGAGGAGGAGGAGGAGAGAGAGGAGAGGAGGAGAGGAGGAGGAGAGGAGAGAGAGGAGAGAGGAGGAGAGAGGAGAGAGAGGAGGAGGAGGAGGAGGAGGAGAGAGAGGAGGAGGAGAGAGAGGAGGAGAGGAGGAGAGAGAGGAGAGGAGGAGAGGAGGAGAGAGAGGAGAGAGAGGAGAGAGGAGAGAGGAGGAGAGAGGAGAGAGAGGAGAGGAGGAGAGAGGAGAGAGAGGAGAGAGAGGAGGAGGAGGAGGAGGAGGAGGAGAGAGAGGAGAGAGAGGAGAGAAGGAGAGGAGGAGAGAGAGGAGAGGAGGAGGAGGAGAGAGGAGGAGAGGAGGAGGAGAGAGAGGAGAGAGAGGAGAGAGAGGAGAGGAGGAGGAGGAGGAGAGAGAGGAGAGAGGAGGAGGAGGAGGAGGAGAGAGAGGAGAGGAGGAGGAGGAGAGAGGAGAGAGAGGAGAGGAGGAGGAGAGAGAGGAGAGAGAGGAGAGAGGAGAGAGGAGAGAGAGGAGAGAGGAGGAGAGAGAGGAGAGAGGAGGAGGATGAGAGAAAGGAGAGAGGAGGAGAGGAGGAGAGAGGAGGAGGATGAGAGAAAGGAGAGAGGAGGAGAGGAGGAGGAGGAGAGAGAGGAGGAGGAGAGAGGAGGAGGGGATATGAGAAAAAAAGAAAAGGAGGAAGAAAAGTGCAAAAATTAGTATTTTTATCAAAATGGAAAGAGCCTCATGTGTTTAAACTAGTGCTGTCAATCAACTCAGATATTTAATGGTGATTCATCTGATGAACGTCACAGTGACTCTCCTTTTATCGCACTTTTATCGCACAGTTTTGTCCCTCGAATCATCATTTTAATTCTCTTATTGTCATAAAACCGGGTGAGCGAGACACTCGGTGTTGGATGTCGGGCCGCGGCCGATAGCGTCGTCGCTCGGCGGAGCTGGACTTTCGGCGGAGGCGGAGGGCGGGTCCAGCGCGTGAAGTGTTTCCCTTCGTTTTTACAGTCGGATTCTGTACTTCAGTTGTAGAAAAACGAGTGGACTCGGTCACAAAGAGCGTCAATCTAAATGTGTTTTGCGTTAACTCGTTAATAACACGTTTTTTTGACAGCACAAGTTTAGACCAACTCCAAATCTCACTCTCTCCTTCTCTCCCTCTACTTCTCCTCCTCATCCTCCTTCTCTCCTCCTCCTCCTCCTCTCCTCCTCCTCTCCTCCTCCTTCTCTCCTCCTCCTTCTCTCCTCCTCCTTCTCTCCTCCTTCTCTCTCTTTCCTCCTTTTCTCTGGAATGTTCAGGTTTGATTCCAGGAAATGAAAAGATCAGAACTTTGGTCTGAGGCATGAACCGCACATCCTGTTTGGACCAGGACTATGAGACCTGCTCAGTCCTGGTCCAGTCCTGGTTTAGTCCCGTTATAGTCCTGGTTTAGTCCCGTTATAGTCCCGTTATAGTCCCGTTATAGTCCCGTTATAGTCCCGGTATAGTCCCGTTATAGTCCTGGTATAGTCCCGTTATAGTCCTGTTATAGTCCCGTTATAGTCCTGGTACAGTCCCGTTATAGTCCCGTTATAATCCTGTTATAGTCCCGTTATAGTCCTGTTATAGTCCCGTTATAGTCCCGTTATAGTCCCGTTATAGTCCTGTTATAGTCCCGTTATAGTCCTGGTATAGTCCCGTTATAGACCTGGTATAGTCCCGTTATAGTCCCGTTATAGTCCTGGTCTAGTCCCGTTATAGTCCCGTTATAGTCCTGTTATAGTCCCGTTATAGTCCTGGTTTAGTCCCGTTATAGTCCCGTTATAGTCCCGTTATAGTCCCGTTATAGTCCTGGTATAGTCCCGTTATAGTCCCGTTATAATCCTGTTATAGTCCCGTTATAGTCCTGGTTTAGTCCCGTTATAGTCCCGCTCTCACCTGTACGAGGCCCCGCCCCAGCTCAGGTAGTCGTTGGGTCTGGGGGCGGGCCTGGGGACGATGGGCTGTTCCACTGTCACGTCTCCGGAGAACGACTTCAGCAGCGACGCGTTTTTACTCGCCAACATTGCTCGCTCGTTTCTGCGGAACTTCGCCCGACGGTTCTGGAACCAGACCTGACCGAGACCAGGGAGAGACCGGGTTAGGACCAGAGAGAGACCGGGTTAGGACCAGAGAGAGACCGGGTTAGGACCAGAGAGAGACCGGGTTAGGACCAGACCAGAGAGAGACCGGGTTAGGACCAGACCAGAGAGAGACCGGGTTGGGACCAGGGAGAGACTGGGTTAGGACCAGATCAGAGAGAGACCGGGTTGGGACCAGGGAGAGACCGGGTTGGGACCAGGGAGAGACCGGGTTAGGACCAGAGAGAGACCGGGTTAGGACCAGACCAGAGAGAGACCGGGTTGGGACCAGGGAGAGACCGGGTTAGGACCAGAGAGAGACCGGGTTGGGACCACATCATACTTTAAAGCCGCCTGCCACAGCCGCCCCGGGGCAGACTGATGCAGACGTGGCTGCTTTATCAGAGCTGGGATCAAGTCTCAAGTCTTTAGGCTCAGGTCCGAGTCGAGTCCAAGTCTCAGGTACTTTTATTGGTTTTATTGCGATGGAAACGATTTAATCACGTTTATTTCATCTGTAGTCGGCAGAGCAAAGGATCATGGTCTTTGTAGTCCCTCAGTGCAGCACATATGACACCACAGAGGTTCCTGCTAAAGGGAACAACAGTCTGAACTGAGGTGAGGGTTGAACCTGTGATTCAGAAGCAGAGTCCTTGGTTTAGACCTCGTTTAGTCCAGGTTTAGTCCTGGTTTAGTCCAGGTTTAGTCCTGGTTTTAGCCCTGGTCTAGTCCCGGTTCAATCCTGGTCTAGTCCTGAGCTAGTCCTGGTCTAGTCCTAGTTTAGTCCTGGTTCAATCCTGAGCTAGTCCTGGTCTAGTCCTGGTTTAGTTCTGACGTAGTCCTTCTGGTATGTTCTTTATCAGCTGCACATTGGGACCAGATGTGGCTCTGAGTGAAGCTTTCAGCACGAGCCCAGATCTGGACCGGTCTAGATTCCTGAGCAGGTTTTGTGGGGTTCAGTCCTGGTTTAGTCCTGGTTTAGTCCTGGTTTAATCCTGATTTAGTCCTGGTTTAGTCCTGGTTTAGTCCCGGTTTAGTTCTTGTTTAGTCCTGTGTGTTAAGTGGTTCAGACTCAAACATCTGGTTCTGATCTGAGCTCCGATACGATCTAAACCGAGTAATGAGACCTATCAGGAGCTAAAGAGAGATAAGACCCCCGAGGGACTGGGTCTGAACCAGAACTACACCAGGACTAAACTGGGACTAAAAAAGGACTATACCAGGACTGAACCAGGACTAAACCAGGACTAAACCAGGACTAAACCAGGACTAAACCAGGACTAAACCAGGACTAAACCAGGACTGAACCAAGTCTCCACCAGGTCACAGACTTTCTACACCAAATGTGATGAAAACCTTCCAGAGGAGATACCAACAGAAATCGCCTCTACGGCGGGTTTTTAATCACAGCGTCTTGATTCTCCATGTCTTCGGCCAAAGGTCAGAGGTCACACAGCTGCTGCTGCTAAAGCTCCTCAGGTTCCTCAGGGGTCACACTCTGGACCCTGACCTTCTGCTGAGATCGCTGATGTGGGTTTTTTATGGTCGATACCAATATTGAGCAGCCAACGGCCAATAAACTCTAAAAACTCTTTTGGGACGATATGTTGGTTTATTTTGAGTATTTTTGCCAAATTCTGGACTTTTCCTTCATGACAAATTCACCACAGAGTCACTGCGGTCACATGTGGGGCACTTTTCTCTACCCGGGCCTCAGTGAGGTCTCAGGTCAGGTCTCAGGTCTTAGTCTCACCTGGACCCGGGCCTCGGTGAGGTCTGGGTCAGGTCTCAGGTCAGGTCTCAGGTCTTGGTCTCACCTGGACCCGGGCCTCTGTGAGGTCTGGGTCAGGTCTCAGGTCAGGTCTCAGGTCTTGGTCTCACCTGGACCCGGGCCTCTGTGAGGTCTGGGTCAGGTCTCAGGTCAGGTCTCAGGTCTTGGTCTCACCTGGACCCGGACCTCGGTGAGGTCCGGGTCAGGTCAGGTCTCACCTGTACGCGGGCCTCGGTGAGGTTGACGCGGCGGGCGAGGTCCTCTCTGACGAAGGCGTCGGGGTAGTGCGTGCGCTCGAACACGCGCTCTAGCGCCTGCAGCTGACTCGAGTTAAACGTCGTACGATTCCGACGCTGCTTTCGCTTTTTCTTCTCCTCCGTGTTCATCTGTTCATCTGCAACGAGAGAGAGAGAGAGGGTCTAAACCAGGACTAGAACAGGTCTAAACCAGGACTAGACCAGGACTAGAACAAGTCTAAACCAGGACTAGACCAGGACTGAACCAGGACTATAACAGGACTAAACCAGGTCTAAACCAGGACTGAACCAGGACTAAACCTGGACTATAACAGAACTGAACCAGGACTGAACCAGGACTGAACCAGGCCCGTTAGAGGGGCCCGTCTGCGTGTTGTGCCCAGGAGCAGAGCACCGATCCTGGGCACAGTTTGCTGCAGACTCCTTCAGACTCCAGGAGGAGCTGCAGAGTCGATCTGGAGATAAAACAGTTTATTATTTTTATTTACAACAGAACACACTGCAGAGACTGCGTGTGTGTGTGTGTGTGTGTGTGTGTGTGTGTGTGTGTGTGTGTGTGTGTGTGTGTGTCTGCGTGAGTCTGTGTGTGCGTTGCATTAGTTGCGGTGCTGCTCTAAAAACACTCCATGTTTTTGTTTTCTTTTCAAATGGAGGAAGTCGTCCATTTTCTCATTTCCTTTTCGTCAAATCGTTTGTCAAAATTATTACGGCCACTGTCGAGGAACCGACCAATCACACGCGAGGACAGACCCGGGACCAGCACATGAACCGACCAATCACACGCGAGGACAGATCCGGGACCAGCACATGAACCGACCAATCACACGCGAGGACAGACCCGGGACCAGCACATGAACCGACCAATCACATGCTCCAGATTACACCACAGAAAACACAACTTTAAATGACTTTAATTTAGAAATCTGGTTTTACAACTTTGCTAATACTGCAGTTACTACTACTGTTAGTACTAATACTACTGTTAGTACTAATACTTCTGTCAGTACTGCTCAGAAGTACTTTTACTGCAGGGCCCTGGGGAGGAGGTTAATGTGGCAGAATGAAACTACACACAATATGAAAAGTCTTAAAGTAACACTGTCTGAACGCCTGCGGGGCCCGAGCGCCTCCCGCGGGGTCCGAGCGCCTCCTGTGGGGTCCGAGCACCTCCTGCGGGGTCCGAGTGCCTCCTGCGGGGCCTGAGCGCCTCCTGCGGGGTCTGAGCGCCTCCTGCGGGGTCCGAGCGCCTCCTGCGGGGTCCGAGCGCCTCCTGCGGGGCCCGAGCGCCTCCTGCGGGGTCCGAGCGCCTCCTGCGGCATTTATTTGTGTTTATTCTGTTCCACTCAGTTTAAGAGAAGAGCCACTCCAACACGCGGCTGTTCAGAGGCCCCTCCACGAGCTCCTGTACCCGGAGCCCCTCACACCGGGAGAGGGGGACCCAGGCACCGGGAGAGGGGGACCCAGGCACTGGGAGAGGGGGACCCACCCACTGGGAGAGGGGGACCCAGGCACCGGGAGAGGGGAACCCACACACTGACCCAGAGTCGGGGCCCGTGCCCTGGGGCAGAGTGGGCGCTGGGTCCCTCAGACACCCAAACATTTGAGTAAAGCTTTGGTAAAACATCTGTGTTTGTAGATACTGACTGACTGTATTTATCTGAAACCTGCTCTGGAGTGTCAGATGCCCTCCCCGTGTCAGATGCCCTCCCTGTGTCAGATGCCCTCCCCGTGTCAGATGCCCTCCCTGTAGTGTCCTGAAATGTGATTCTTTTATTCAATTGTCAGTTCAGATTTTGTCTTTTTGTCAATTTTTCTGGACGAGTTTAAAATGTGAAACTTTGAGCGAAATCCTGTTAAAGCTTCAATCTGGAATCTTACGATGTTTGTCAGAAAACGTCCGTCCTGTCTCCCCTCGTCCCCGAGCGTCCACAGGCAGAGGTAACAGACTAATGAAGTACTGCACTGAAGGACATTTTACACTGGACACTTTTGACTTTTACTCCACTGCATCTGGGAGCAGGACTCAAAAGTAAAAAGTACTTTACACATGATCTCAGTGGTTATTTGTATTTTTGTGGTAACATCTCGGCTTTGATTTCTCTGACACTTTAAACACGATTTCAACAAAATAAAGGAGTTTTCTTCCATTAGTCCCATAATAATCTCTGTGACATTAGACGAGTTTGGACCTGGTGTACCACACGGTTGCTATGGTAACACTTCTGAAATTCCCTGGTGACGTCACTATTTCCAACCAGGAAGTCAAATCTGAAACCTAAAAACGGCCAAACTGGGAAAACAAGTGTGAATGTTTTAGCAGAAATCTTAAATATAAAGTTCTTTACTGTGTCCCGCCTCACGTAGGATCTTTAAACAGGTACTTTAGTACTTTTACTTCAGGAGATTAAACAGGTACTTTAGTACTTTTACTTCAGTAGATTAAACAGGTACTTTAGTACTTTTACTTCAGTAGATTAAACAGGTACTTTAGTACTTTTACTTCAGTAGATTAAACAGGTACTTTAGTACTTTTACTTCAGTAGATTAAACAGGTACTTTAGTACTTTTACTTCAGTAAATTAAACAGGTACTTTAGTACTTTTACTTCAGTAGATTAAACAGGTACTTTAGTACTTTTGCTTGTGGTACTTTCTGCCCTGTATTTGTACTTTTACGCGGAGCAGAACAGGCCCATCTCACGAAACTAAAATCTCTGAGGGAAATGTTTTTTTTTAACCAAGTTCGAAATTTGAAAATCTCGACTCAGACTTTAAAAAAACACAAACCTTTTTCTTCCTCCGGATCTGTGTGACGCGCCTTTGAGTGTCGGGAAAAATGCTTTACAAGTGTAAAGTGTATTATTATTATTATTGTTATTATTGTTATTATTGTTGTTATTATTGTTGTTATTATTATTATTATTATTATTATTATTATTATTATTATTATTGTTGTCCTCTAAATGTGCTTTTAAAAACGTGGAGAATGTGTTTGTTTAAATGGGATTATGTAAAATGTTTTATTTAAAAACAAAAATTAAAATTAAAAAATGCACTAAATTATCAAAACATTTTAAATATGATCAGATTCTAAATAAAATAAAATAATCATAAATAGTAGAACTGTCATTTGTGAGCACGTTTCCTTCCAGAGCTCCAGGAGCAGAGGGGGCACTGTCAGAGTGTTTACCCAGGAAGAGTGCTCTGCTCCTGGGCACGATCTGTGCAGCCTCCCCCCCTGGGCTCCTGGAGCCGTGACACAAACCAGGCGCCTGTTTCCATTTACCGCCAATTACACAACAACTACAAGCCCACAACACGACGAGAACCACACACGGAACCGCACGGAAACACACGGAAACACACGGAACCACACGGAACCACACGGAAACAAACGGAACCACACGGAACCGCACGGAACCGCACGGAAACAAACGGAAACAAACGGAACCGCACGGAACCACACGGAAACAAACGGAAACACACGGAACCGCATGGAACCGCACAGAAACACACGGAAACGCACGGAACCGCATGGAACCACACGGGCTCTGTGCCTGGGCAGGGTCTGGAGCCGGGTCTGGAGCAGCGTCTGGAGCAGGGTCTGGAACAGGGTCTGGAGCAGGGTCTGGAGCAAGGTCTGGAGCCGGGTCTAGAGCAGGGTCTGGAGCCGGGTCTGGAGCAGGGTCTGGAGCAGGGTCTGGAACAGGGTCTGGCTCTTGTCTCTGAACCTCAGGAGCCATTTGAAAAATTGGAAAAGTCAAAACAAAAGACTGGGATTTTTTTTTACACTTGATTAAAACTGATTTTGTTTTTTGTTTTTTTTTAGTTTTGGAAATTCTCAAATGTTTCGTTTCTGCTCAGATTTTTCTTGTATTTTGGAGATTGTGATTTTCAGCGAGTCTCTGTCTCTGAACAGAACCAAAATCTGGATCAAGACCTAGACTCAGATCAAGACCAGGACTAGATCTTCAAAGTCCAAATGGAAATGTTGTGGAGTTAAAGGAAAGACGAGTTCTGATCCAAGAACGAGCAAAAACAAAGAAAAAACAAATGTCAAAACGCCAGAGCAGCGCATGAGACGACAGTGCACGAGACAAGAGTGCACAAGGTGAGAGTGCATGAGACGACAGTGCACGAGGTGAGAGTGCACGAGACGAGAGTGCACGAGGTGAGAGTGCACGAGACGAGAGTGCACAAGATGAGAGTGCACGAGACAAGAGTGCACGAGGTGAGAGTGCACGAGACGACAGTGCACGAGGTGAGTGCACGAGACGACAGTGCACGAGGTGAGAGTGCACGAGGTGAGAGTGCACGAGACGACAGTGCACGAGACAAGAGTGCACGAGGTGAGAGTGCACGAGACGACAGTGCACGAGGTGAGAGTGCACGAGACGACAGTGCACGAGGTGAGAGTGCACGAGACGACAGTGCACGAGGTGAGTGCACGAGACGACAGTGCACGAGGTGAGAGTGCACGAGACGACAGTGCACGAGACAAGAGTGCACGAGACGAGAGTGCACGAGGTGAGAGTGCACGAGACGACAGTGCACGAGACAAGAGTGCACGAGGTGAGAGTGCACGAGACGACAGTGCACGAGGTGAGAGTGCACGAGACGACAGTGCACGAGGTGAGAGTGCACGAGACGACAGTGCACGAGACGAGAGTGCACGAGACGACAGTGCACGAGGTGAGAGTGCACGAGACGAGAGTGCACGAGGTGAGAGTGCACGAGACGAGAGTGCACGAGACGACAGTGCACGAGGTGAGAGTGCACGAGACGACAGTGCACGAGGTGAGAGTGCACGAGACGACAGTGCACGAGACAAGAGTGCACGAGGTGAGAGTGCACGAGACGACAGTGCACGAGGTGAGAGTGCACGAGACGACAGTGCACGAGGTGAGAGTGCACGAGACGACAGTGCACGAGGTGAGAGTGCACGAGAAGACAGTGCACGAGGTGAGAGTGCACGAGACGACAGTGCACGAAGTGAGAGTGCACGAGGTGAGAGTGCACGAGACGACAGTGCACGAGGTGAGAGTGCACGAGGTGAGAGTGCACAAGACGAGAGTGCACGAGACAAGAGTGCACGAGGTGAGAGTGCACGAGGAAACGGCTCATTCTATAAATGTTTTACATCCATAAACGCTCAAGGAAATGTTTAGCAGAAAATATGAGACTTTTTTTTTTTTTTACGTGATTTTGTTTCTAATTTAATTTAACTGAATCCAGAAACGTCTGAGTCTGAGCTGCAGCTTCAGCCAATAAAACATTTGGTTTTGTCAGATCAGACTCAGATCTGCAGCCTTTTTCTCAGGGTGCATTCCAACCAGACCTCCTCCAAGAGACTTCCAGGACGAGAGGGGACTAAACCAATGTCCATGCCCAGAACCAGAGCTCTTTTCTAGGGGAGAGTCTGCGCAGGACCCCCCTCCAGACCTCCAGGAGCTCCAGGGACGTGGTGTGAAGTCGTGCCCAGAGAAAGAGCTTGGTTCCTGGGCGCGGAGTCTGTCCTCAGCCTGTCAGAGCTCATTTCTGTGACGCTGTGGTTGTTTCTGGGCGTTGTCTCATCAACAGCCCCAGAGCCGAGCGATATTAGGGGACTTTCCCAAAACTCAGCCCACGAATGAAGAGTCTTTCCTGGGAACATTTCTACAAAGAGCTCCTTTGGAATGATGCTGATTCATGTGGAAAACATTTCAGTGAACTCAGTCCAAATAAAAACATTTTAAAAGTGACAGTTTTAAATCTATTGGAGACAACGGCACAGAAGGGATCGTTTCAAACGCACGAACCCACAGACAAGGCTCTGTTCTTGGGTAAACTCATGAGGAGCTCCCTCAGACCTCCAGAGTTTTGAAGGGCGGTTCTGGTCAAGACTTGCCCAGAAACAGAGCACTGTCTTTGAGGTTCATCATTCTCTGCACCTCCACAGCTGAGCTGAGCGCCGCCGAGCTCCAAGGCCCCAGACAGGGCTCCGATCCTGGGGAGAATCGAACGAACTGTGGCCCCGGTGCAGGGGGGGGGGTCTGTCAAACGCACACCCAGACACGAGGCTCTTTTTGGGGCACGGGTCAGCTGCAGACGCCTGAGATGAGACCTCCAGGCTCCTTTTCTGGGCACTCGTCCACCACCACCCCCGGCTCAGACCTCCAGGGTTTCCAGCCGGCTTCAGACACATTTTTACCCAGGAATGGAGCTCTGTTTCTGGGAAGCGTGTGACCACTGGCCCCTCCGTCTCCCGTGCTCCCCATGTGTTTGGATTTCATCAAATCCCAAAGCGTCTCAGTCTTTTTTATGAGCCTAAATTGGCCTCATTTGAGCGATTTGGGGGTAAATTGCTGCTGGTTTCTGGTTCCCGCTGCCTGAAGATCTGGCCGGGGTTTGGTGGAGCAGTTTTTGGCCTGGAGGGTCCTGAAGATCTGGCCGGGGTTTGGTGGAGCAGTTTTTGGCCTGGAGGGTCCGGACTGACGCGGTGGAGTTTTATTAGAGCCGTTTTCTCACATGTTCCACAGTCGTGTCATTTTTGGAGACGCTCGGAGCCTCGGCACAAACTCAACACTTTCACTTTTCTGCTCAAACATTTGGAAACGACATTACACACAAATACACACAAATATACACACATATAAACAAATATACACACTGGCAGAGTGGTTAGCCCCTGGATCGTACCCCCAGGCGGTTCTGAGCGGTTCTGTGTGGTTCTGTGCAGTTCCGTTTGGTTCTGTTTGGTTCTGTGTGGTTCTGTTTGGTTCTGTGTGGTTCTGTTTGGTTCTGTGTGGTTCTGTGTGGTTCTGTGTGGTTCCGTTTGGTTCTGTGCGGTTCTGTGTGGTTCTCTGAACACATTTTCACTCCAGGATTCTACAAATGTTTGTTTTATTTTAAATTTTGGAGCGTTCATTATTTTTCTTTCTCATTTTGTAAAATTATTTTGTGTAAAACACTTTTGTATTCCTGATAAAAGTGTCGCACAAAACGGGTTCAAATTGTGGTTCATTCTGAAGTTTGAGGAAATTGAATTTTGTATTTATTTATTTTTTATTATTATTTTCCATTTGTAGAAATGTTTAAATCTGTCGTCAACTGAACATATTTTATGACTTTAATAATACACACATTTTATTTGTTTTGCTCGGCGCGTTTCAAAGAAAAACTTTTAACACTTTTACATTGTGTACATTTCTGAACTCTAAACCGTAAAATAAATGTGATAAAAATGCTCTAAATAATTTATTTATTTATTTATAGGAAAATAACATTTTACAGATTTAGTTTGAGTAAACACAGTTTCCGCTGAAGTGCGTCTGAAGCGCGTCTCGTTTGGTTCAGAAATATATTTGGATTTTATTTTCAGAGATTTGTTAAAATAAAATAAAAGTGGGGCTGTTTTTATTTTTCTGCAGGTTTGATTGTGACTGTGTGTCTTTATGAAACTTCACTTCCGCCGTTTGGGGTTTAATTCTTTTCTGTTTTTGTCCGAAGCGTCCGAAACACGAGCTGCTCTCACACGAAACTGTGGCTCGTGTTTCTGTCCACGGACGTGTGCTTTTATTTAGTCCACAGAAACGAACCAAACAAAAACCAGACGAAATAAAAGTGTCATTTGTTTAAGATGGAATTAAAAAAGAAAAAAAAATAGTTTCAAATGTAAATTTGAAGCGCGTTCTCTGAGACTTTCCTGATCCACGAGTGAAATGATTCTGACACGAGTTTATAAATAAACTAATCACGAGAATTTTATCATGAAAATAAATGTAGACAGAGACTCTTGTTTTATCAAATGTGCCATAGTTTTTCATTGTTATAATTTTAAATTTGTTTATTTTGAGGTAAATGAGAGGGCCACGTGACTGTGCGTAAAAGTGACGCACTGTGGAGCTTTAGGCACGAGGCTTAAAAATGACCCCAGTGTCACATTTATTTTGTCACATATTTTAATTTTGCATTTTTAATCCTTGTAAATTATTTTCAGAACTTTTTCCAAACGTGTTTGTGTTTTTCAGGCTGAAGCACAACGGCCTGAAGCTCACGCGCCCTGCTCACGCGCTCTGCTCACGGTGAAATACTGCGCACTTTTGTCTTTTTAAACACTAATTCTGTCATTTATTATTTTTTACATTTAAAAAGCACAATTAAAAACAGGACCACGCAGCACGTCCAGTTTCAGCGCCGCTCTGGCCTCGGACTGAAGCGCGTCGGGCTGAAGCGCGGAGTCTGGAAACGTGATCCGGGCCGAGGTCAAACGCATTAGAGAAGGTGATTTATGTGCCGCTTCTAAAACGCGCCCAGGACGCACCAAAATACTTTTAAATTCAAAACAGTCCGTGAATCCAAAGAGAGAGAGAGACCCCCACCCGTCCTCTGGACACGGACACGACCCCCCCGTCCTCTGGACACGGACACGACCCCCCCGTCCTCCGGACTCTGGACGTCAGGAAACACTCACGTTAGACTGACACGGTAATAAGATAAAATCATTCGGTTTTCAGTCGCGTCTGAAAAACTTTCAACTTAAAGCACGTGGGAAACGCGGTGACGTAAACACAGTTCAGAGTTTGACTCAATCATGTGACACTTTTTTGTTCGGAGTTTGTGCGTTTCAGACACATTTACACCTGATTTCATGACATTTCCTCGTGTCACTGCACGGATCTTTACGCGGCTCCCGTTCGGCTCCGGCTCCGCTCTGGTTTATTTTCTCTGCGCGCGCCCCTGTGGCGTTAATTTGACAAAGAGAGAAAAACGATGGACTCTTTCTTTTTCAAACAAACAGCGGAGATAAAGTTTGTTTATTCAAAAAACACGAGGAGAGAGAAGAGGGAGAGAGGGATCAAGAGAGAAGAGAGGGAGAAGGAGGAGAGACAATAGAAGTATAAAACATTTGTGTTTTATTTTGTACTTTAAATAAATGAGAAAAGTGGAACTTTTCTCATTTCGAAATCCTCCGCGCGTCGCTTCTGTAAAACTGTCAAATCCTCCAAAAATCTTTTATTTTTAATTCCCACCGCGTGATTTGACTTTAATGAAGAGTTTCCGTCCTGTTTGGTTTGTTTTAGATTTGACTTTTGTTTCCAAACGCGGCTCCGCTTCAGTTTGACCTGAAGGCCGCAGGACGCTTCAGTTTCAGTAAAGTCTGATTTCTACAATAAGATTTTGTTCAGATCTGACACAAGCAGCGGATGGAATCATAAAGATGTGTTTTGGTGCAGAGCTGTGCGCCTTTACGCACCAAACAAAGGCACAAACATTGGAGGCGGAAAATGTGAAGTGTTTTTCAGACGTGACGCTCCGCAGAACTCTCCCCGGGGACGGTTCAAATGAAGTGAAAGGCGCCGGTGATTAAAGAGCCACGCGCCTTTTACGCACGGGCCAAACCAAACCTGGACACAGCGCGCGCTAATCCGCCTCTCTTTGTGATATCACGCCGTTACTCTGCGCCTCTGCGCGGGTTTGTCTGCGCGGGCTCCGCTTTGGCGCACTCGTAAATCGTGCCGTGGATTCGCCGGTTCCCTCGCGCTGGACTCGCGTGGCTCCGGTCTGTCACTTTGGGAAGATAAACGGTTCACGGTGAAAAGGAAAAGCTCCAGACCGCGCTGTGGTCACGCGCTTTGACGCACGAGGCACGCTCCAAACGTGCCCGTTATCCCGAGGATAACGGCTCCGTTACTTTGGCGCTTTTTCTGCCTCCGCTCGTCGCTGCGGTTTAGTTTGAATCAATGACCCAAAACTCTAAGTGCGACTTTTATAAAGCGATTCTCTAAAGAGCCGAGTCCCGCGGCTCTCGTGCCGTTCGTTTATTAAAGGCTCCAACGCGCTCACCGCGTTTTACCAGTAAAATGTCCCGAAGAACATTCCGCGTGCCTTTGTGTAAAAACAATGTGGACCCCCCAGAACCCTCCAGAACCCTTCAGAACCCTCCAGAACCCTCCAGAACCCTTCAGAACCCTTCAGAACCCTCCAGAACCCCCCAGAACCCTGCAGAACTGAGCGCGGCCGCTTCACTTCAGCTAAACTCGGTTGAGTTTATTTTCAACACCCCCAGACCCGAGATCCGAGACCCGAGACCCAGTCCTAGTCCCAAACCCAGACCTCAGACCCACGGCCCCTCGAAGAGAAGCTGCCCACACGGTCCACTTACTTTCCTGCTGCGTGGTGTCGCTGCCGCTGGTCAGTCCCGGGGACTCCATAAGACTCCTGCCCGCCTCCGCCACTCCGTCCTCGGCCTGCGCTCCCACCACGTCCCCCGCCTCCTCCAGGTCCAGGAGGTGGCTCACGGAAAAGTTCTTCTTGGCCTGAAGCGGGTCCAAACTGCTCGCTAACGGCGGGGTTCTGTCCATCACATGCGCGTAGCTGGAAGTCATGGCTGTGGAGCGGGAGAAGGACGCGAGGAGAGCCGGGGGGAGAACGAGGAGAGCCGGGGGGAGAGCGAGAAGAGCCGGGGGGAGAGCGAGGAGAGCCGGGGGGAGAGCGAGGAGAGCCGGGGACACTGCGGGACTCGCATTAAAAAGGCGCTCCGTGGATTTACTCCGACAAACGCTGAAGGTCCGGGCTCATGCGGGGCTCATGCGGGGCTCAGGCGGGACTGGACCCGGGGAGAGAGCAGCGAAGGCGGGCGGAGGAGGGAGCCGTGTCCGTGGCGCTCCGTGGTGTGGACGGGTCTCTCTCGGTGCGTGTCGGTGCGTGTCGCGGGTCTGCGTGGGTCGGGGTAGGTCTCGTGCAGCCGTGTGTCCTCGCGCGCGGACTGGAGCGAATGAAGGGCGCGCGGCAGGAGCGGAGGGGCGCGCGCTCTGGACACACCCACCGCGCAGCCTCTCGTGCGCAGCAAAGTTTTCACAGAACTAATTACGTGGCACCGCCGGACCGAACCCAGCCCCAAACACAAGCCCGGCTCTGTCACTGCTCACACGGGACCCGCAGCCGCGCCAGCCCCGCAGCCTCCGGAGGAACCGACAGGGGAACCGGAGAAAGAGCGGAACCGGGGGCGGCGCGGGAGGGGTGCGGGAGGGGGCGCGTGTTTGAGGGGGTTTGTGTAAATAAAAGTTCGTGAATATCATTTGGATGGAATGTGAAAGTCCTCTGACGTCACTGGCCTGTACACGTGGAGGAAGTGTCTGGGGAGAGGGAAACATAAAACACACTTTACTGTCACTTTAAATCCAGTTTATATTTTCAATTCTGTTTTGACAAAGTTTAATCCAGGACCAAACCAGAACTAAACCAGGACTACAACAGGACTAAATCTGGACCAAACCAGGTCTAAACCAGGACTAAACCAGGACTAAACCAGGACTAAACCAGGACAAAACCAGGACCAAACCAAGACCAAAACTAGGACCAAAACTGGGACTAAACCGGGTCTTTCTGAAGAGCTGGGAGCAGGGAAAGCGCTCATTAAAGCACATCTGGTTCCACTCAGGACTCAGACTCGGACTCGGGACTTTGATGCATGGCCTGCTCCGGATCAGAGCGGGCGCCGCGTCATGTGACCTGATCCGCCCAGACCCGGCCCGGTCTGAAGAAAGTCCGGACTTACTGAGATCTGACAGGTCCCAGCGAGTCCTCGGACTGCTCCAAGATCCGGTTTCACTGCAGTTTACAGGCCTCAGGGACAGAACGAGAACTCTGCTCCGTCTAGTCCTGGTCTAGTCCTGGTCTAGTCCTGGTCTAGTCCTGGTCTAGTCCTGGTTTTAAGCAGGTAGTCCTGTTTTTGTACAAGTACAGTCTCTGGTTTAGGCTCCATTTGAATAATCTTGCTTTGGACCGGGTTTAGTCCTGGTTTGGACCTGGTTCAGTCCTGGTTTTGGGATCATGTTTCAGTTTTTGCAGGTCATAAATCAGACGTGTCTCTCTGTCAGATAAATACAAATGTGTCAGAGCTCCAAAAGTCACCAGAGACCGGACCAGGACTATACCAGATCTAAACCAGGACTGAACCAGGTCTAAACCAGGACTACACAAGGTCTAAACCAGGACCGAACCAGGTCTAAACCAGGTCTAAACCAGGACTACACAAGGTCTAAACCAGGACTGAACCAGGTCTAAACCAGGTCTAAACCAGGACTAAACCAGGAGTGAACCAGGTTTTAACTAAAATCTAAACCAGTACCAAATCCAAAACAAACATTCACCAAAATGTGACACACAAAAACTAAATGTGAACGATGATTTATAACAAAAATCCAAAATCCTTTTTATTCCGATAAAGTTGAATTTGGACTTTTCCCAAAACAACAAACAGAAAAGTCAAAGTTACGTTTAAACCAGAGTTTATAACCTCACCATTCCAGAACATCTGGATGTTCACACGTTGCACTGAACAGCTGAAAGGTCTGGGACCCTGCAGGTGTTCATGATGTTCTTCTATGAGGACACTATTTTAGTGTTTCCAAAGTTTGGAGCTGCATCTCTTTCATTGTTTAATAAAAGAAAAATCATATTTGTGAGTCTGAACGTGCCTCTGCATCAGCCTCGCTCAGGGTCTGAAGTGTTTTGCCCAAAGACACAAAGGCACTGCTCAGTTACGTGGTCGATATCGATGGACTCTGAGACTTTGGTCCTTTTCCACACGACCGAAAGATTGTCATCACAAATCAAACCTGGATACCAACGGAGACATTTGCAAAGCTCTAACTTATTATTGAAATAAATACAGCGCCCCTGTCTGCAGAAAAATAATGATGTCCCGTGTTTGTACCAGAGAAGCACCACTGCAGGAGAAAAACGCCACTGCAGGAGAAAAACGCCACATGGTCAAGTGCGTACGACACAAATCATTTAAAGAAAAGTTTAAAATGTGCTGAAAATTACAGGAAGTAGAGAGTCCCACACTGATGACATCACAGTGGTGACATCACACTGGTGACATCACACTGGTGTGTCACATCATTATTTCTGTGAGAGCAGAGTCAGAGTTACACGGTTCCTCGGTCACACTTCTGGAATTGTGTGATGTCATGATTTTCAATCAGGAAGTAAAATATTAAACCTAAAAAATGCCAAACTTTGTCAAATCTTCAATATAACGGTCTTAAGTGTGTTTTAGTCAAATGAGTCCAGCAGGTCAGAGGCACTTTACACACAGAAGAAGACTTCTGAAGCTTTGGTCTGAAGAGCGAACAGCTGCATGGTTCATCTGCCTCGCTCTGTTTCTCCTGACGCTGAATCGTTTTTCGGATCGGATCAGGAGTGCTCAGATTTGGAGTTTTCAGAAGAGTTGGGAGTTTCACACTTTTCACCGTCTTTGGGTTTTGGTTCTTGTTCTGGCGATGGGGCACTCGTGTCCGAAAGATCCTCCTCCTTAGCTCCTTGTTCAGTTTCCTGGCCCCCTTCACTTGCCTCCTTGTCTCCTTCTCTCCTCTCCTCTTTTGTCTCCTCCATCTTTCTCTCCACCCTCTTCTCCTCCTCCTCCTCCTCAGCCTGCAGATCCAGTCGGGCCATGAGCTCCTCCAGCTTCTGGGCCTTGCGGAGTTCGTTCTGTTGGATGATGGCGCACAGATGTTCTGTCAGCTGCTCCTTCAGCTCCATTTTCTTATGAAGCTCCAGCTTCGCCGCAACAAACTCAGCCTCTGCTTTTTCATAACGCTTCCTGAAACAAAGGAGCAGAGGAGGTCAGAGGAGCAGAGAAGGTCAGAGGAGCAGAGGAGGTAAGAGGAGCAGAGGAGGTCAGAGGAGGTCAGAGGAGCAGAGGAGGTCAGAGGAGGTAAGAGGAGCACAGGAGGTCAGAGGAGCAAAGGAGCAGAGGAGGACAGAGGAGCAGAGGAGGTCAGAGGAGCAAAGGAGCAGAGGAGGTCAGAGGAGGTCAGAGGAGCAGAGGAGGTCAGAGGAGCAAAGGAGCAGAGGAGGTCAGAGGAGCAAAGGAGCAGAGGAGGACAACGGAGCAGAGGAGGTCAGAGGAGCAGAGGAGATCAGAGGAGCAGAGAAGCAGAGGTCAGCAGAGGTCAGAGGAGGTCAGAGGAGCAGAGGAGCGCAGAGGAGAGCAGAGGAGGTCAGAGGAGGGGAGATCAGAGGAGGTCAGAGGAGCAGAGGAGGTCAGAGGAGGTCAGAGGAGCAGAGGAGATCAGAGGAGGTCAGAGGAGCAGAGAAGCAGAGGTCAGAGGAGTAGAGGAGGTCAGAGGAGAGCAGAGGAGGTCAGAGGAGGTCAGAGGAGCAGAGGAGAGCAGAGGAGAGCAGAGGAGGTCAGAGGAGGTCAGAGGAGCAGAGGAGAGCAGAGGAGGCCAGAGGAGCGGAGATCAGAGGAGGTCAGAGGAGATCAGAGGAGGTCAGAGGAGATCAGAGGAGCAGAGGAGCAGAGGAGCAGAGAAGCAGAGGTCAGTGGAGTAGAGTAGGTCAGAGGAGAGCAGAGGAGGTAGCAGTAGCAGTGGTAGTAGTAGTAGCAGTAGTAGTAGTAGCTGTAGTAGTAGTAGTAGCTGTAGTAGTAGTAGTAGTAGTAGTAGTAGTAGTAGTAGTAGTAGTACTAGTAGTACCACCTGGCAGTAGTGTAGTCCCAGCTGGCCTGCTCAATTCGGCCTCGGAGGATGGAGATGTCGTTGGACACCATGTCGTCCAGAGTCTGGAGCTCCTTCTGGATCCTCTGGAGCTTCACAGTCTCAGCTCGAGTCTGTTTGGACCTGAGGAACATGAGAGGAACATGAGAGGAACATGAGAGGAACATGAGAGGAACATGAGAGGAACATCAGAGAAGCATTAGAGGAACATTAGAGGAACATCAGAGGAGCATCAGAGGAACATGAGAGGAACATCAGAGGAGCATCAGAGGAACATGAGAGGAAAGTGCTGAGGTCCTTCTCTTTCTGCTGTCACCATCACTTCTGTGTGAAGGATGAATATCAACACTTTCTCAGATGTAGAGAAAATGAGTCAGAGTCATCTCAGGCTCAGCTGCTGTTGAAGGTTCGGTTGTCGTTTAAAGGTGCAGGTCCACACCACACGTTCACTGTCACTACAGACGCACTGATTCGACTTATTTTCTTTATGTTACTGATGTTTAAAGTTTCTTGACTTAATTTCTGATGCCTCGTTTCTTCAGGTCATGTTTGATGAACCTTTAGGCTTATTTTCAAGACGCCATTTTGTCGATCTACACGCCCACTGTGACACTCACACTGTGACACTCCCACTGTGACACTCCCACTGTGACACTGTGATACGCCCACTGTGACACGCCCACTGTGACACTCCCACTGTGACACTCCCACTGTGACACTCCCACTGTGACACTGTGACACTCCCACTGTGATACGCCCACTGTGATACGCCCACTGTGATACGCCCACTGTGACACTCCCACTGTGACACTCCCACTGTGATACGCCCACTGTGATACGCCCACTGTGACACGGTGACACTCCCACTGTGACACTCCCACTGTGATACGCCCACTGTGACACTCCCACTGTGACACTCCCACTGTGATACGCCCACTGTGACACTCCCACTGTGATACGCCCACTGTGACACTCCCACTGTGACACGGTGACACTCCCACTGTGACACTCCCACTGTGACACTGTGACACTCCCACTGTGACGCTCCCACTGTGACACTCCCACTGTGACACGGTGACACTCCCACTGTGACACGCCCACTGTTACACTCCCACTGTGATACGCCCACTGTGACACTCCCACTGTGACACGGTGACACTCCCACTGTGATACACCCACTGTGACACTCCCACTGTGATACTGTGACACTCCCACTGTAATACGCCCACTGTGACACGGTGACACCCCCACTGTGACACTGTGACACTCCCACTGTGATACGCCCACTGTGACACTCCCACTGTGACACTGTGACACTCCCACTGTGACACTGTGACACTCCCACTGTGATACGCCCACTGTGACACTCCCACTGTGACACTCCCACTGTGACACTCCCACTGTGACACTCTCACTGTGACACTCTCACTGTGATACTCCCACTGTGACACGCCCACTGTGACACTGTGACATTCCCACTATGATACTCCCACTGTGACACTGTGACACTCCCACTGTGATGCGCCCACTGTGACACTGTGACACTTCCACTGTGATACGCCCACTGTGACACTGTGACACTCCCACTGTGACACTCCCACTGTGACACTCCCACTGTGACACTCCCACTGTGACACTGTGGCATTCCCACTGTGACACTGTGACACTCCCACTGTGACACGCCCACTGTTACACTCCCACTGTGATACGCCCACTGTGACACTCCCACTGTGACACGGTGACACTCCCACTGTGATACGCCCACTGTGACACTCCCACTGTGATACTGTGACACTCCCACTGTAATACGCCCACTGTGACACGGTGACACCCCCACTGTGACACTGTGACACTCCCACTGTGATACGCCCACTGTGACACTCCCACTGTGACACTGTGACACTCCCACTGTGACACTCCCACTGTGATACGCCCACTGTGACACTCCCACTGTGACACTCCCACTGTGACACTCCCACTGTGACACTCCCACTGTGACACTCTCACTGTGATACTCCCACTGTGACACGCCCACTGTGACACTGTGACATTCCCACTATGATACTCCCACTGTGACACTGTGACACTCCCACTGTGATGCGCCCACTGTGACACTGTGACACTTCCACTGTGATACACCCACTGTGACACTGTGACACTCCCACTGTGACACTCCCACTGTGACACTCCCACTGTGACACTGTGGCATTCCCACTGTGACACTGTGACACTCCCACTGTGATACGCCCACTGTGACACGCCCACTGTGACACTGTGACACGCCCACTGTGATACGCCCACTGTGACACTCCCACTTTGACACTCCCACTGTGATACGCCCACTGTGACACTGTGACACGCCCACTGTGACACTCCCACTGTGACACGCCCACTGTGACACGCCCACTGTGACACTCCCACGGTGACACTCCCACGGTGACACTCCCACGGTGACACTCCCACTGTGACACTCCCACTGTGACACTGTGACACTCCCACTGTGACACTCCCACTGTGATACTCCCACTGTGACACTCCCACTGTGACACTCCCACTGTGACACAGTGACACTCCCGCTGTGATACTCCCACTGTGACACGCCCACTGTGACACTGTGACACTCCCACTGTGATACTCCCACTGTGACACGCCCACTGTGACGTACCAGCTTCATTCTACAGTTTTTTCTCAGTGACACGCGCAGCGTTTCTCAGACTAACTCCATCATGACGCGTCATTCTGGTACAAAGGAAAAATAATCTGCTGCTCGTTGGTGTGGCGTGCAGATGTCCACAGGAGGCGCCGGTGTTCTGATCCGTTGGCGGTGATGGTCACATGGGGCGATGTGGGCGTGGCCTTACAAGGACCAGCTTTAATAAAGCTAATATTTGATATTTAAAATTTAAACTCAGTATCCGTGTTTCTTTTGAGTATGTTTCACTTTATTAAATCATCTCAGAGGTGTCCACGAGGAAGTGGACGGGTCAGCCCTGGACTCACACGGCCCGTTTACACCGACTCCACCGGAGAGACGAGGAACTGTCCGTGTGAGTCACAGATCCAAACCCCCAGAGGCCCTGGGACAGGTGCCTGCGTCTGTCTGCAGAGGGCGCTCTCTTCTCTCCGTAACCCAGACTCTTGTTGTGATTTCTATAATGAAGTGGTTTTAGAAGAATAATGTGTTTTAACATAATGACCCACGGGGGTCGAGGTTTGTAACTGTCCCTCAGACTCAATATGTGACCTTTAACCCTACTGAGGAGCCCCATATTTCGTTGAGACCTGCTGCCTGATGAATCCACAAAGCTTTATTTGAACACTTGAGTGAAATTATATTATTCAAAATCTACCCCACCACCGGCCCAAAATGTTGGAGATGTTGGAGATGTGGAGATGTTGTGGAAATGTTGGAGATGTTGTGGAGATGTTGGAGATGCTGTGGAGATGTTGGAGATGTTGGAGATGCTGTGGAGATGTTGGAGATGTTGGAGATGCTGTGGAGATGTTGGAGATGCTGTGGAGATGTTGGAGATGTTGTGTGGATGTTGTGGAGATGTTGAAGAAACAAACTCACTTTTCTGCGATGGTCTTGGCGAGCAGAGCCTTCTTCTTCTTGTTCCTTTCCTCCATCTCCTTCTGCTGGATCTGCAGCAGCTCCAGACGACTGCGCTCACGACTGAAATTACATAAAAACGAGCACACAATGAGAGGAGAGATGAACATAGAATTTTCAAAACAATAAAAGAAACATGGTGATCTAAATGTTCTGTGTTACCCCAGAGGAGTCACATACCCCGTCTTTAAAGAAAAAAACTTACAGTTCTACTTCCTGTTTCTCCAGCTCTATTAAAACCGGCGTTACTTCATTTTCCTCCTCAGGTTTTTTGAGTTCGGCCATTGTCAGATTTCCATTGGTCTCTGGTCTGGTCTCTGGTCTGGTCTCTGGTCTGGTCTCTGGTCTGGTCTCTGGTCTGGTCTCTGGTCTGGACCCTGGCTCTTGCTTGGTTGTAGCTGGTCCTGGTTGTGTTTTGGGCAGAGGTTTGGTTTGGCTTTTCAGCGGTGGGTTGCTGAGCTGCTGGTCCAGCGGAAGTGGACTAGACCCGGACTCGGACTTGAGCAGAGCCTGTTCCCTCTGGATCTGCTGCCTGGTTCTGGTCACAGGACCCGGTTTACGCCCGCGACCTGACACCGGAACCGTCGGGTCTGAGGAGAGAGAGGCTCGTTACTCTTCAGAGGCTTTGAGGATATGCGGCCGGTTGGACCAATCTCGATGCAGCTGAGGTTTGGGCTGGATTGAGTATTGGTTCCTTTAATTGGATTTTGAGGTAAATGGTAATGAGTTTATTTACAGGACGTCCCAGAAAGTTTCAGCTTCTCTCCATGTGAAGCCGTTCTGTTCAAAACTATGGATTTATTCATATAAATGTGTGATGTTTTGTCTGTGAAATTATCTCATTTTAAGTTTTTAATTATGTAAAAACTAGTGAGTTTTTACATAATTAAAAACTTAAAATGAGGTAAGTGTCACTTCATTTTAGATTTTCAGTCCTGGACTCTGAATGAGATAATCCCTTTAAAACCCGAGACACGCTTCACACGGTCCAAATCTAAACCAGAACTGAGACAGGACCAAACCAGGATCAGAACCGCCGTTAATCCGGATTAAAGGCTGTAGTTTGGGGAGGTCCGGGACTCACCGGTGTTCTGCTGGAGCCGCCGGAGCTCCGCGTCAGAGAAACCCGCCCAACCGCTCATCTCAGCCCCGGGAGGACTGCTCCAAACTCCGGGAGGACTGCTCCAGACCCCGGGAGGACTGCTCCAAACTCCGGGAGGACTGCTCCAAACTCCGGGAGGACTGCTCCAAACTCCGGGAGGACTGCTCCAGACCCCGGGAGGACTGCTCCAAACTCCGGGAAGACTGTTCCAAACTCCGGGAGGACTGCTCCAAACTCCGGGAAGACTGTTCCAAACTCCGGGAAGACTGCTCCAAACTCCGGGAAGACTGTTCCAAACTCCGGGAGAACTGCTCCAGACGCCGGGAGGACTGCTCCAAACTCCGGGAAGACTGTTCCAAACTCCGGGAGGACTGCTCCAAACTCCGGGAAGACTGCTCCAGACCCCGGGAGGACTGCTCCAAACTCCAGGAGGACTGCTCCAGACCCCGGGAGGACTGCTCCAAACTCCGGGAAGACTGTTCCAGACCCCGGGAAGACTGCTCCACGGCCCCGGTTAGACTGCTGTCACGGCCCGGGTCTGTCACGGGAGAACCGGCCCCTGGAGCCCACTGACCATCGCTCCGTCAAACCCGCACAGAGAAGCGACAAAAGCGGCGCAAATGTCCTGAAACCTCAGGGACACGGAGACACTCAGGGACACGGAGGTTCTTCTGATAGTTCCATAAGAGACTCACGCCGCCATCTTTGTTTACCAGCGCCACGTAAAGGACCCCGAGGAGGCGGCGGGCTGTCCTCACAGCGCCTGAGCGAAAAGCGCACACTTCACATTTGAGTTCACACTACGAGTTTACACCACGAGTTTACACCACGAATTTACACTACGAGTTTACACCATGACTTTACACCATGGATCTATAATAAGAACTATATAATCTATAATAAGATTTCATTATAGTTCTATGGTTTACACTCACAGGTTCAGTGTGTGCACGGATCTGTTAACAGAACTCTCAACCTTAAAGTCTCCGGAAAAAACACTTTTATGATCCTTCCATCAAAATAACCTGTACGGGGTGACCAGATTTTCAATGTCAAAAACTGGGATTGGCGGTTGGTAATAATGGCGAAATGAGTGCGTAATTAAGGAAAACTTTTCTGGACTCCGCCCATTCATGACTAACATGTGAGTCAGTATAATCACATTTTCTTTGTGTTTTGGTCATTTTTTAAGGTGCTTTTCTGTATTTTACAGAAACAAATGGCAGTTTCTGTCTCTTTTTACTGTTTGCAGGGATCAGATTGGCCAAAAATAGGGACACTGGGACATTTCTTGTATAAAACTGGGACAAATCATTGGTTCTGTATAAATCTGCAGGGACAGGGGACTCAGGACTCAAAGCTG
>CM057095.1:13789263-13899263 GCA_029959045.1 Taenioides sp. WSHXM2023
CGTCCTTTCATCTCCCTCTCTCTGCTCTCCTCCTCCCTCCTATCGGCCCTCTCTCCTACATTCCTTCCTCTCCTCTCTCCTCCCCTCCCTCTCTCTCCTCCTGTCCTGCCTCTCTCCTCCTTCTCTCCTCCTCTCCTCCCTCTCTCCTCTCTTCCCTGTCCAGAGACATTTTTCTGTTTTGCTTGAATTTAAATGAGACCGACTCAGTATAAAGAAGAGAGGGGCGGGGCTAGGGGAGAGGGGCGGGGCAAGGGGAAAGGGGAGAGGGGCAAGGACACAAGAGTTAGGAGTTAAGACATAGGCGTTAGGAGTTAGGACGAAGGAGTTCAGAGGAAGGATGGGAGTTAGGAGTTAGGAGGTAGGAGATAGGAGATAGGAGATAGGCGATAGGAGGTAGGAGTTAGGAGTAAGGAGTTAGGAGTTGGAGTTAGGAGGTAGGAGGGAGGAAGGATGGGAGTTAGGTGGTAGGAGGTAGGAGTTAGGAGGAAGGAAGGATGGGAGTTAGGTGGTAGGAGTTAGGAGGTAGGAGTTAGGAGTTAGGAGGTAGGAGTCAGGAGGTAAGAGTTAGGAGGTACGAGTTAGGAGTCAGGAGGTAGGAGTTAGGAAGTAGGAGGTAGGATGGATGGGAGTTTGATTGTGTTTGTACAAAAGGCTGTGGCCTCTGGCTCCTCTAATGATGTAATGGCCCTGGGCCCCTGAACGCCTCATCAGCCTCAAGTCACGACACGAGGGGCCCCAGAGCCCCCCCCCCCCCCCCCCCCCCCCCCCCCCCCCAGACTCGGCCCCAGGGCCAGACCCAGGACCAGACTCGGCCCCAGGACCAGACTCGGCCCCAGGACCAGACCCAGGACCAGACTCGGCCCCAGGACCAGACTCGGCCCCAGGATGAGACTTGGCCCCAGGACCAGACTCGGCCCCAGGGCCAGACCCAGGACCAGAATCGGCCCCAGGACCAGACTCGGCCCCAGGGCCAGACCCAGGACCAGACTCGGCCCCAGGGACCAGACTCGGCCCCAGGGCCAGACCCAAGACCAGACTCAGCCCCAGGACCAGACTCGGCCCCAGGGCCAGACCCAGGACCAGACACGGCCCCAGGACGGGGCTCTGATCCTGGGGTAGATTCTGGGAGCGCTCCCCTGACGTCGCTCCTGTCGCTAAAGTAAGGTTCAGTTTAGATCTTCTGAAGTGTCTTGCACAAGGACACAACAGCACAACCCAAGGGTTGAACATAAAACAGTAACAACATGAGGACAGACGAGCACCAACTGATGACATCACCAGGTGGAACAGTGTGTTGTGCATGATGAAACAAACCGCAGCTCCAGGGACGATTCTGAGGAGGAAACACGTTAGAACAGGGTTAAAGCTCCACTGCGGAGCTTTTTTCTCAGCTTTTACTCCTACTGGTGTAATATAAAGTAGAGAGTAAAAGTAGTTCCGTTTCTTCTTCTGTGAGTCTGAAGCGGCGACTTCATGAAACTTAACGAGTTTGTGTCTGCGTTTTTATTGGTTGGTTTGGGGCGTTTTTATTGGCTAACCTCAAAAGGGGCGGGGTAAAAACAGGAAGTGTTGTGTTCTGTGATTTTATGATGTTTTTGGTTTGTTCTCACGTTTACAGGCGCCCACGATTCATAAAAACTCAATTAGGACAAACAGGACTAAACCAGGACTAAACCAGATCTAAACCAGGACTAAACCAGGACTAAAACAGGACTAAACCAGGACTAAAACAGATCTAAACCAGGACTAAACCAGGACTAAACCTGGACTAAACCAGGACTAAACCAGGACTAAACCAGGACTAAAACAGGATGAAACCAGGACTGAACCAGGACTAAAACAGGACTAAAACAGGACTAAACCAGGACCAAACCAGGTCTAAACCAGGAATAAAACAGGACTAAAACAGGTCTAAAACAGGTCTAAACCAGGACTAAAACAGGACTAAAACAGGACTAAACCAGGACTAAAACAGGACTAAAACAGGACTAAAACAGGACTGAACCAGGACTAAAACAGGTCTAAACCAGGAATAAAACAGGACTAAAACAGGACTGAACCAGGACTAAACCAGGACTAAACAAGGACTAAACCAGGACTGAACCAGGACTAAAACAGGACTAAAACAGGACTAAACCAGGACTAAAACAGGACTAAACCAGGACTGAACCAGGACTAAAACAGGACTAAACCAGGACTGAACCAGGACTAAAACAGGACTGAACCAGGACTAAAACAGGTCTAAACCAGGAATAAAACAGGACTAAAACAGGACTGAACCAGGACTGAACCAGGACTAAACCAGGACTAAACCAGGACTAAACAAGGACTAAACCAGGACTGAACCAGGACTAAAACAGGACTAAAACAGGACTAAAACAGGACTAAACCAGGACTAAAACAGGACTAAACCAGGACTGAACCAGGACTAAAACAGGACTAAACCAGGACTGAACCAGGACTAAAACAGGACTAAACAAGGACTAAACCAGGACTAAAACAGGACTAAACCAGGACTAAACCAGGACCAAACCAGGTCTAAACCAGGACTAAAACAGGACTAAAACAGGTCTAAAACAGGTCTAAAATAGGACTAAAACAGGACTGAACCAGAACTAAAACAGGTCTAAAACAGGACTAAAACAGGTCTAAAACAGGTCTAAACCAGGACTAAAACAGGACTAAACCAGGTCTAAACCAGGACTAAAACAGGACTAAACCAGGACTAAACCAGGACTAAACCAGGACTAAACCAGGACTAAAACAGGACTAAAACAAGACTAAACCAGGACTAAAACAGGACTAAACCAGGACTAAAATAGGACTAAACCAGGACTAAAACAGGACTAAACCAGGACTAAAATAGGACTAAACCAGGACTAAAACAGGACTAAAACAGGACTAAACCAGGACTAACATAGGACTAAACCAGGACTAAAACAGGACTAAACTGACCCTCGCTCCCGGGTTACTGCTCCTAAGAACAACAGCACCCTCTACAGGACACTCCAGGAATCACAGGATCACAGTCCAGGGAAGAGGAGGAGGAGGAGGAGGAGGAGGAGGAGGAGGAGGAGGAAGAGGAGGAGAGGAGGAGGAGGAGGAGAAGGAAAGGAGGAGAAGGAGGAGGAGAGGAAAAAGAGGAGGAGGAGAAGGAGGAGGAGGAGAGGGAAAGGAGGAGAGGAGGAGGAGAAGGAAAGGAGGAGAGGAGGAGGAGGAGAAGGAGGAGGAGGAGAGGGAAAGGAGGAGAGGAGGAGAAGGAAAGGAGGAGAGGAGGAGGAGAAGGAGGAGGAGATGAAAAAGAGGAGGAGGAGAAGGAGGAGGAGGAGGAAGAGAAGAAGGAGGAGGAGAGGGAAAGGAGGAGAGGAGGAGGAGAAGGAGGAGGAGAGGAAAAAGAGGAGGAGGAGAAGGAGGAGGAGAGGAGGAGGAGGAGAAGGAAGAGGAGAGGAAAAAGAGGAGGAGAAGAAGGAGGAGGAGAAGGAAAGGAGGAGAGGAGGAGGAAAAGGAAAGGAGGAGAAGGAGGAGGAGGGAGGCTGGCAGGTCTTTCACAAACTCTAATTCAAACTTCTGGAGCGTGTCTCACCACCTCAGAGACTCTGAGCTTGTTCCTGTGCTCGAGTCAAATGAGTAAAAAACATGGAGACAGAAAATGTCCGACACTCGTTTTGAACTTCAGACTCCTGGACAATGGCCACACTCTTTTATCTTCAAGGAAGAAAGGAACAGGTCCAACAGTCCAAGGGTGTGATCCAACTACAGGAGAATCACACTCCTCAGCCTCCCCGGTCTATTCCAGGGACTGGAGAGGAGAATCCGACCGATGGTCGAACCTCAGATTCAGGAGGAGCAGTGTGGTTTTCGTCCTGGCCCTGGAACACTGGACCAGCTCTATACTCTCCATCGGGTGCTCGAGGGTTCATGGGAGTTTTGTGGATCTGGAGACATTCGACCGTGTCCCTCGTGGGGTCCTGTGGGGGGCGCTCTGGGAGTATGGGGTCCGGGGCTCTTTGCTAAGGGCTGTCCGGTCCTTGTATGACCGGAGCAGGAGCTGTGTTCGCATTGCCGGTAGTAAGTCGGACCTGTTTCCGGTGCATGTTGGACTCCGCCAGGGCTGCCCCTGTCACCGGTTCTGTTCATTGTTTTTATGAACAGAATTTCCAGGCGCAGTCAGGGGCCAGAGGGGATCCGGTTTGTGGACCACAGGATCTCATCTCTGCTGTTTGCAGATGATGTTGTTCTGATGGCTTCATCAGACCAGGACCTCCAACCTGCACTGGGCGGTTTGCAGCCGAGTGTGAAGCGGCTGGATGAGGATCAGCTCCTCCAAATCCGAAGCCATGGCTCTCGACAGGTAAAAGGTGGCGCCCTCTACAGGTGGGTGGAGAGTCCCTGCCTCAGGTGGAGGAGTTCAAGTATCTCTGGGTCTTGTTCACGAGTGAGGGGAGGATGGAGCGTGAGATTGACAGGTAGATCGGTGCAGTGTCGGCAGTGATGTGGTCGCTGTATCGGACCGTTGTGGTGAAGAGGAGCTGAGCCGAAAGGCAAAGCTCTGGATTTACCGTCAGTCTACGTTCCTCCCTTCACCTATGGTCATGAGCTTTGGGTAATGACTGAAAGGACAAGATCGTGGATACAAGCGGCTGAAATGAGTTTCCTCCACAGAGTGGCTGGGCGCTCCCTTAGAGACAGGGTGAGGAGCTCAGTCACACGGGAGGAGCTCGGAGTAGAGCCGCTACTCCTCCACGTCGACAGGAGCAGCTGAGGGGAGGGCATCTGTTCCGGATGCCTCCTGGACCCTCCTTCAGGAGGTGTTCTGGGCATGTCCCACCAGGAGGAGGCCCCGGGGAAGACCCAGGACACGCTGGAGGCACCATGTCACTCGGCTGGCCTGGGAACACCTTGGGGTCCCCCTGGAGGAGCTGGAGGAAGTGTCCGGGGTGAAGGAAGTCTGGCAGTCCCTGCTTAGACTGTTGCCCCCGCGACCCGACCCCGGGTAAAGAGGAAGAAAATGGATGGATGGATTTTGCTGCACCTAAATTATTAAATGGAGGAGAAGAGGAGGGGGGGTTCAAACCTGGTCCACATCGGGACTTGATTAGACCTGGACTCAAACCAGGACCTGAACCCAGACCTGGACCAATCACAAACAAATGTCCAACTGTCACCAGTGATCACTGTCAAAACCAGAACTAAACCAAGACTGAACCAGGACTGAACCAGGACTGAACCAAGACTAAACCAGGACTAAACCAGGTCTAAACCAGGTCTAAACCAGGACTAAACCAGGTCTAAACCAGGTCTAAACCAGGACTAAACCAGGACTAAACCAGGTCTAAACCAGGACTCATAGTTTTTAAAAGAATCATTTTATTTTTTTACAGAAACGACATTTTGGACATTTACAAAAAAACACAAACTCCAGATCTGGTCATTGGTAAAAATGAGCCGTGTAGAAAACACAAACGTATTTACACAAAAAAAACTGAATCAAACAAAAATCATCAGAAATTCACAGTTTTAGAGAAAATATTTCACAAAATCAAGATTCACAAGATTCAAAGTAAGACGTGAAATGTGAAAGTGTCATTTTGTCACAATCACATCAAGACTTCAAACTTTTACCACGTTTTTCATTTCATTTTCACATTTATTTTCTACTTTCGAATTCAGAATTGGATTAAATCTGGTCCAGAGGAAATTTATTTGAACAGAATTTGTCCAGAAAAATAAACCGCAGGAACAGAACGTTTCACTGATTTTAAGTTTTCTGAAAGATTTAAGAGTTTAGATCTGACAATTTAACCAGGACTAAACCAGGACTAAACCAGGACTAAACCAGGTCTAAACCAGGTCTAAACCAAGAGTAAACCAGGTCTAAACCAGGACTGAACCAGGACTAAACCAAGACTGAACCAGGTCTAAACCAGGTCTAAACCAGGACTGAACCAGGTCTAAACCAGGACTGAACCAGGACTAAACCAGGACTAAACCAGGTCTAGTATCGAGTGGTACTGTGGCAGAGTGGTTAACAGTCTGGCCTCACAGCCAGAAGGTTCCAGATTCGAGTCCCAGGCCTTTCTGTGTGGAGTTTGCATGTTCTGCCTGTGTCTGGTACAGACCTGAAATAAACCCGGGCTAAACCTGATCCAGAACCAGTGTGGACCTGGTCTAAACCCAATGCAGACTCAGTCTGGTTCAGTCCTGATTGAGTCCTGGTTGGGTCCTGCTTTAGTCCTGCTTTAGCCCTGCTTTAGCCCTGGTTGGGTCCGGGTCAGGTCTACCGCATGGCGAGCATCCACACGGGCATGATGACGTCGGGGAAACCTTCCTGTCTCTCCAGAGCGAGGATCTCCAGCCCCGCCTGGTGGACAATGGCCCTCATGACGTCCAGGTGGCGGCTGATGCTGCTGTCCACGAGGTCCAGTTTACAGCCGCGCCGCGCCATGTTGTCCTTCAGCACCAAAACGCCGTTCGGACGCAGCGCCCGCTTACACTTCGCCAGGAAGTCCGCCAGGTCCCGGTCCGTCAGGTGACCTGCCCAGAACAGAGCCAGGATTAAACCAGGACTGAACCAGGACTGAATCAGGACTAAACCAGGACTGAACCAGGACTGAATCAGGACTAAACCAGGGCTGAACCAGGACTGAACCGGGACTGAATCAGGACTAAACCAGAACTGAACCAGGACTGAATCAGGACTAAACCAGTACTAAACTAGGACTGAACCAGGACTGAACCAGGACTGAACTACAGTCTGTAACATGAGTGTTCTGAGTGTGACGTCAACCACAGCACTCGGCTCCAAATGAAGCTCATCGAGGCCAGTAGTTATAGTAGCAGTAGCAGTAGCAGTAGTAGTAGTAGTAGTAGTTGTAGTAGTAGTACTGTAGTACTGTAGTACTGTAGTACTGTAGTACTCACAGGCGACCCACTGCATCCAGATGACGTCGTACTTGTTCTTCGGCGGGGTGAACTCCTGGAGGCTGTAGCAGTAGTACGTCTCGACGCGGTCGGCGTCTTCGCCCAAATATTCCTCGTGAGCGTAAAGCAGGAAGTGCTCCATCATGTCCGCCAGCTCCAGACGCTCAAACACCGGGAACAAGACGCCCTTCGAAACCCGACCGATCCCAGAACCACAGTCCAGAGCCAAAGAAGTCCCAGCCTTACCCGGACCCTAGACCAGAGACCAGAGACCGGGGTTAGACCAGAGACCAGAGAACAGAGACCGGGGTTAGACCAGAGACCAGAGACCAGGGACCGGGGTTAGACCAGAGACCAGAGACCGGGGTTAGACCAGAGACCAGAGACCAGAGACCGGGGTTAGACCAGAGACCAGAGACCAGGGACCGGGGTTAGACCAGAGACCAGAGACCAGAGACCAGAGACCGGGGTTAGATCAGAGACCAGAGACCGGGGTTAGACCAGAGACCAGAGACCAGAGACCGGGGTTAGACCAGAGACCAGAGACCAGGGACCGGGGTTAGACCAGAGACCAGAGACCAGAGACCAGAGACCGGGGTTAGATCAGAGACCAGAGACCGGGGTTAGACCAGAGACCAGAGACCAGAGACCGGGGTTAGACCAGAGACCAGAGACCAGGGACCGGGGTTAGACCAGAGACCAGAGACTGGGATTAGACCAGAGACCAGAGACCAGAGCCCGGGGTTAGACCAGACACCAGAGACCAGGGACCGGAGACCAGACCAGAGACCAGAGACCATAGACCAGACCAGAGACCAGAGACCAGGGACCGGGGTTAGACCAGAGACCAAAGACAAGGGACCAGAGACCAGAGACCAGAGACCGGGGTTAGACCAGAGACAAGAGACCAGAGACCAGGGACCGGGGTTAGACCAGAGACCAGAGACCAGGGACCAGAGACCAGACCAGAGACCAGAGACCATAGACCAGACCAGAGACCAGGGACCGGGGTTAGACCAGAGACCAGAGACCAGGGACCAGAGAACAGAGACCGGGGATCAGAGACCGGGGTTAGACCAGAGACCAGAGACCAGAGACCAGACCAGAGACCAGAGACCAGACCAGAGACCAGAGACAAGACCAGAGACCAGAGACCAGAGACCAGAGACCAGGGACCAGAGACCAGAGACCAGAGACCAGACCAGAGACCAGGCACTGGGGTTAGACCAGAGACCAGAGATGAGAGACCAGAGACCAGAGACCAGAGACCAGGGACCAGAGACCAGAGACCAGAGACCAGACCAGAGACCAGACCAGAGATCAGAGACCAGGGACCGGGGTTAGACCAGAGACCAGACCAGAGACCAGAGACCAGAGACCAGAGACCAGGGACCGGGGTTAGACCAGGGACCAGAGACCAGAGACCAGAGACCAGGGACCAGAGACCAGAGACCAGAGACCAGAGACCAGAGACCAGAGACCAGACCAGAGACCAGAGACCAGAGACCGGGGACTAGAGACCGGGGGCCAGGGTTAGACCAGAGACCAGAGACCGGGGACCAGAGACCAGGGTTAAACCAGAGACCAGACCAGAGACCAGAGACCAGGGACCGGGGTTAGACCAGGGACCAGAGACCAGAGACCAGAGACCAGGGACCAGAGACCAGAGACCAGAGACCAGACCAGAGACCAGACCAGAGACCAGAGACCGGGGACTAGAGACCGGGGACCAGGGTTAGACCAGAGACCAGAGACCAGAGACCAGAGATCAGACCAGAGACCAGACCAGAGACCAGAGACCGGGGTTAGACCAGAGACCAGACCAGAGATCAGAGACCAGAGACCAGAGACCAGACCAGAGACCAGAGACCAGGGACCGGGGTTAGACCAGAGACCAGAGACCAGAGACCAGACCAGAGACCAGGGACCGGGGTTAGACCAGAGACCAGAGACCAGACCAGAGACCAGAGACCAGACAAGAGACCAGAGACCAGAGACCAAAGACCGGGGACCAGAGACCGGGGTTAGACCAGAGACGAGAGACCAGAGACCAGAGACCAGACCAGAGACCAGAGACCAGACCAGAGACCAGAGACAAGACCAGAGACCAGAGACCAGAGACCGGGGTTAGACCAGAGATCAGAGACCAGACCAGAGACCAGAGACCAGACCAGAGACCAGACCGGAGACCAGAGACCAGAGACCGGGGTTAGACCAGAGACCAGAGACCAGACCAGAGACCAGAGACCAGACCAGAGACCAGACCAGAGACCAGAGACCAGACCAGAGACCAGAGACCAGAGACCGGGGTTAGACCAGAGACCAGAGACCAGACCAGAGATCAGAGACCAGACCAGAGACCAGACCAGAGACCAGAGACCAGACCAGAGACCAGAGACCAGGGATCAGAGACCAGAGACCAGGGACCAGAGACCAGAGACCAGAGACCAGACCAGAGACCAGGGACCGGGGTTAGACCAGAGACCAGAGACCAGACCAGAGACCAGAGACCAGACAAGAGACCAGAGACCAGAGACCAAAGACCGGGGACCAGAGACCGGGGTTAGACCAGAGACCAGAGACCAGAGACCAGAGACCAGACCAGACCAGAGACCAGAGACCAGACCAGAGACCAGAGACAAGACCAGAGACCAGAGACCAGAGACCAGAGACCGGGGTTAGACCAGAGATCAGAGACCAGACCAGAGACCAGACCAGAGACCAGACCAGAGACCAGACCGGAGACCAGAGACCAGAGACCGGGGTTAGACCAGAGACCAGAGACCAGACCAGAGACCAGGGACCAGAGACCGGGGTTAGACCAGAGACCAGAGACCAGACCAGAGACCAGAGACTAGAGACCGGGGTTAGACCAGAGACCAGACCAGAGATCAGAGACCAGACCAGAGACCAGACCAGAGACCAGAGACCAGACCAGAGACCAGAGACCAGACCAGAGACCAGACCAGAGACCAGAGACCAGACCAGAGACCAGAGACCAGGGATCAGAGACCAGAGACCAGGGACCAGAGACCAGAGACCAGAGACCAGAGACCAGAGACCAGGGACCAGAGACCAGAGACCAGAGACCAGACCAGAGACCAGGGACCGGGGTTAGACCAGAGACCAGAGACCGGGGACCATAGACCGGGGTTAGACCAGAGATCAGAGACCAGAGACCAGAGACCAGACCAGAGACCAGGGACCAGAGACCAGAGACCAGAGACCAGAGACCAGGGACCGGGGTTAGACCAGAGACGAGAGACGAGAGACCAGAGACCAGAGACCAGAGACCAGGGACCAGGGTTAGACCAGAGACCAGAGACCAGGGACCAGAGACCAGACCAGAGACCAGAGACCAGAGACCAGACCAGAGACCAGAGACCAGGGACCAGAGACCAGAGACCAGAGACCAGAGACCAGAGACCAGACCAGAGACCAGAGACCAGGGACCGGGGTTAGACCAGAGACCAGAGACCGGGGATCAGAGACCAGACCAGAGACCAGAGACCAGAGACCAGACCAGAGACCAGAGACCAGGGACCGGGGTTAGACCAGAGACCAGAGACCAGACCAGAGACCAGAGACCAGAGACCAGAGACCAGAGACCAGGGACCAGAGACCAGAGACCAGAGACCAGACCAAAGACCAGAGACCAGACCAGAGAGCAGACCAGAGTCCAGAGACCAGAGATCAGAGACCGGGGACCGGGGTTAGACCAGGGCCCAGATCGGACCTGGTTTCTGGTTCGTGTCTCTGGGCCTGTCCACAGGAAACAGAAACTGGCACAAAGATCAGTGTCTTCTGTCCGGAGAAATAAACTAAGGAGACATGATTTAATCACCAGACAGAGCCACATTCTTACACCAGATGCCCTCCCTGTCTCTGATCCATATGACAGCGATCACAGAGGGCAATGGGGTGTGTTGCCCAAGGAAACAAGGGCAGTATGTGGCTGCAACATGATTTGGTCCCGTGACTTTGTGGTTGGAGGGCGAGCGCCTGACAGACTGTGTTAAAGGTGAAGGAGCGACAAGTCCAGGTTTAGTCCGAGTCCCAGATTTGGACTGAAACCAAAGACGAGCTCCTGACGAAGAGCGTGTCGACAGGAGCCAATGACACACATGAGGTCATCACAGATCACGTTACCCCAGCACCTGCCAATCAGAGAGCTCTGTCACTCATCCAATCAGAGAGCTCCGTCACTCAGCCAATCAGAGAGCTCTGTGACTCAGCCAATCAGAGAGCTCCGTCACTCAGCCAATCAGAGAGCTCTGTCACTCAGCCAATCAGAGAGCTCTGTCACTCAGCCAATCAGAGAGCTTCGTCACTCAGCCAATCAGAGAGCTTCGTCACTACTTTCTGAGATAAAAGCTCATGATGTAAAGAAGGTGCACATGAACGCAGCATCAGCCAATCAGGACCAACGGTCTCTGGAACAGCCAATCACACGTCAGGATCAGGAGTGTTTCCAGGCAGATTATCTCCAGAGAAGCCTTTCCTTCTGGTCATCCGTGTATTTACTCACGTGGTCATGTGACCTGTTACCCCTGCTGCAACCACAGGCGCCCCGGGGCAGACTGACCCTCTGGCCTCCTGTTCTGTAGGGGGCGCTGCAGTGAACCCCGCACATGTGTCCAAACTCAGGCTCCAGACACACACGAGGAGCTGCTGCCGACCCAAACGCAGTCGTTACTGTAGTTACAGTAAAGTCCCGTTCTGAGACCTTCACGTGTGGAGTCTTTACACTGAGTTTATTTTAGACACGAGTCTCTGCACGAAATCGGACTCCACTGAACAGCTGCAGGTCTCACATGTTCAGACATCATCAACATTAGACCTCCATGTAATCCCTCAGTCATCCAGGTCTGAACCAGGTCTGAACCAGGTCTGAACCAGGTCTGATCCAGGTCTGATCCAGGTCTGATCCAGGTCTGAACCAGGTCTGAACCAGGTCTGATCCAGGTCTGATCCAGGTCTGATCCAGGTCTGAACCAGGTCTGAACCAGGTCTGAACCAGGTCTGAGTCTGGTTCTGTCCTGGTCTCAGGTGGGACTCACGATGAACTTGCTGAGGAACCTTCTGGACTGTTCCAGGTCGATCTCCGAGATCTCCACAAAGTCCCCGAGCATCCCCTCTTCTGAAGGCTCCACCTCCTCGTAGAACTTCTGCGCTCGGTAATAAAACTGCTTCTCCCCTTTAATGTACTCACAGGTGACAGGGAACAATTTGACTGAGGAGGAAAAGAGAGGAGGAACGAGGGAGGAGAGGAGAAGAGGAGGGGAGGAGAGGGGAGGAGGAGAGGAGAGGAGGGGGGAGGAGAGGAGAAGAGGAGAGGAGAGGAGGAGGAGAGGAGGAGAATAGAGGAGGAGAGGAGAGGAGGAGAGGAGGAGAGAGAGGAGGAGAGGAGAAGAGGAGGAGAGGAGGAGAGGAGGAAGGAGAGGGGAGGAGGAGGGGGGGAGGAGAGGAGAAGGGGAGAGGAGGAGGAGAGGAGGAGAATAGAGGAGGAGAGGAGGAGGAGAGGAGGGGGAGGAGAGGAGAAGAGGAGGAGGAGAGGAGAAGAGGAGAGGGGGAGGAGAGGAGAGGGGAGGAGAGGAGGAGAGAGAGGAGGAGAGGAGGAGAGAGAGGAGGAGAGGAGAGGAGGAAGGAGAGGAGAGGAGAGGAGGAGGAGAGGAGAGGAGGAGAATAGAGGAGGAGAGGAGGAGAGGAGGAAGGAGAGGAGAGGAGAGGAGGAGAGGAGGAGGAGAGGAGGAAGGAGAGGAGAGGAGGAGAGGAGGAGGAGATAAGAGGAGAGGAGGAGAATAGAGGAGGAGAGGAGAGGAGGAGGAGAGGAGAGGAGAGGAGAGGGGGAGGACAGGAGAGGGGAGGAGAGGAGGAGAGAGAGGAGAAGAGGAGAGGAGAGGAGAGGAGAGAAGGGGAATAGAGGAGGAGAGGAGGAGAGGAGGAAGGAGACAAAGAAAGAGGGAGGAGAGAGGGAAAGGGGGAGAGAGGAGGAGAGAGGGATTAAATCAAAACAAACATTTGAGTGAACTGTAACAAGAATCCCTGAGTGTCAGATGCCCTCCCATCACCTCTCCTCCTGTCATTTCACTCGTCTGTTTCCTCTGCAGCTTTAAATGAAACTTTTGTACTCCTGGTTTAGTCCTGGTATCTTAGCCCTGCTCCTGCCTGCTCCTGTCAGCTCCTCCCTGCTCCTGTCTGCTCCTGTCAGCTCCTGCCTGCTCCTGTCAGCTCCTGTCAGCTCCTGCCTGCTCCTGCCTGTTCCTGTCTGCTCCTGTCCGCTCCTGCCTGCTCCTGTCAGCATCTGTCAGCTCCTGCCTGCTCCTGCCTGTTCCTGTCCGCTCCTGCCTGCTCCTGTCAGCTCCTGCCTGCTCCTGTCCGCTCCTACCTGCTCCTGTCCGCTCCTGTCTGCTCCTGCCTGCTCCTGTCTCCTCCTGCTTGCTCCTGTCTGCTCCTGTCCGCTCCTGCCTGCTCCTGTCTGATCCTGTCTGATCCTGTCTGCTCTTCTGAAACACGCAACTGTTTGTAAAGAGAGGCTCATGTTCTAATTCAATGAGTTAAAAATAAATAAGTGTTTGTGTTTGTAAATGACAGGAGCAGACAGGGGCAGACAGAGGCAGACAGGAGCGGACAGGAGTAAGAAATACACCCTAAAGACTCTGAGTGGCCCTATTTAGGTGCAGCCAATATCAGCCCTAGGGTCTATGACCTCTGACCTCTGATCCCTGTGGATCATTCTGACCAAAACAACGACACAACGCTGCCCAATTCTACAAGTATCACCATGAAGAACATCGAACTGGAGAAGGACGTGACGTCACAGTGGGCGTGTCACAGTGTCACAGTGGGATTAAAGATTCTCAAACATGAATCAGTCCAAATCCAACTTCAGAGGGTCAGAGAAGAAACGACTAGAACATGGAGAAACATCTGAGGAGAACAGTTTGGCAGTTTGGAGAAACATCTGAGGAGAACAGTTTGGAGAAACATCTGAGGAGAACAGTTTGGAGAAACATCTGAGGAGAACAGTTTGAGGAACATCTGAGGAGAACAGTTTGGAGAGTCAGATTTAAAACAGTTTCATCTTAAACCTCTGACTCAGCAGCAGCTCCGTCCTCGTGCTGCGTTTGGCTCCGAGTCTGTGGGACTGAGCCTCTGGAATCCACCTGCTCCAGACACACGCCTCCCCACACCCAAGACCCAAGACCAGGACTAAAGCAGGATGTGAGCCAGGACTAAAGCAGGATCTGAGCCAGGACTGACACAGGATCTGAACCAGGACTTGGACTGGAGCCAGACCTCATTCCTGGGTCTTGTTTGACAGATCGACCGATTGAGACGTTTGTGGGTCGGGTTTTGTTTGTCTGCGTCAATAATGGAACAGCTAACCAGGACTGAACCAGGACTAAACTAGGACTAAACCAGGACTAAACCAGGACTGAACCAGGACTAAACCAGGACTAAACTAGGAGAAAACCAGGATTAAACCAGGACTAAACTAGGACTAAACCAGGTCTAAACCAGGACTAAACCAGGACTAAACCAGGACTAAACCAAACCAGGACTAAACCAGGACTAAACCAGGACTGAACCAGGACTAAACCAGGACTGAACCAGGACTGAACCAGGACTAAACCAGGACTAAACCAGGACTAAACCAAGACTAAACCAGGACTAAACCAGGACTAAACCAGGACTAAACCAGGACTGAACCAGGACTAAAACAGGACTAAACCAGGACTAAACCAGGACTGAACCAGGACTAAACCAGGACTAAACTAGGACTAAACCAGGACTAAACCAGGACTAAACCAAACCAGGACTAAACCAGGACTAAACTAGGACTGAACCAGGACTGAACCAGGACTAAACCGGGACTAAACCAAGACTAAACCAGGACTAAACCAGGACTAAACCAGGACTGAACCAGGACTAAACCAGGACTAAACCAGGACTGAACCAGGACTAAACCAGGACTAAACCAGGACTGAACCAGGACTAAAACAGGACTAAACCAGGACTAAACCAGGACTGAACCAGGACTGAACCAGGACTAAACCAGGACTAAACCAGGACTAAACTAGGACTAAACCAGGACTAAACCAGGACTAAACCAAACCAGGACTACACCAGGACTAAACTAGGACTAAACCAGGACTGAACCGGGACTAAACCGGGACTAAACCAAGACTAAACCAGGACTAAACCAGGACTAAACCAGGACTGAACCAGGACTAAACCAGGACTAAACCCAGACCAAGTGTAACCCGGTGTGCCCCGATCAGATGCCCCGCCACACTCACCCACGGGGGTCTTCTCCAGGAGGTACAAGTAGCTGGCGAAGAAGTCCTTCTGGAGGGCGTGGTGCAGGTGGAAGCTCATACTGTGTCTGCACATGGAGTCGTCCGTCTGTCTCCACTTGTCGCTGAACGCCTGATGGATCATCTTATACTGCGTCTGAAGGGTGGGGGCCGGAGCGCTCCCATCCTGCACCTCCTCCTCCTCCTCCTGCACCTGCCCGTTCACCTGCCCGTTCACCTGCCCGTTCATTTCGCCGTGTGCTAGCCCGTTAGATGTGATGTTAGCCGTGTTGTTAGCATGTCTCTTGGCCGCGGCGGTCGGAGGTGGGACCACGGAGGCCTCCATCTGCAGAGACAAAAGGTCAGAGGTCAGACAAAAGGTCAGAGGTCACACACAGGGTCAGTCCTGCGGAAATGTCCGACACAGATCGATAAATCGGCCCGATATTTGCACTTTTGAGCATCTGGCCATCGAGCTGAAACCTCCTGAAGAGGCCGATGTGGGATCGGATCGATGTGAATCCACAAAGAACACAACCCGGGAGTCTGACCCGGGAGTCTGACCCGAGAGTCTGACCCAAGAGTCTGACCCGGGAGTCTGACCCGAGAGTCTGACCCGAGAGTCTGACCCAAGAGTCTGACCCGAGAGTCTGACCTGGAGTTTGACCTGGGACTCTGACCCGGGGGTCTGACCCAAGAGTCTGACCCGGGGGTCTGACCCGGGAGTCTGACCCGGGGGTCTGACCCGGGAGTCTGACCCGGGGGTCTGACCCGGGGGTCTGACCCGGAGTCTGACCCAGGCGCCTGACCCGGAGTCTGACACGGAGTCTGACCCGGGAGTCTGACCCGGGAGTCTGACCCGGGCACCTGACCCGGAGTCTGACACGGAGTCTGACCCGGGTCAGACAAAAGGTCAGAGGTCACACACAGGGTCAGTCCTGCGGAAATGTCCGACACAGATCGATAAATCGGCCCGATATTTGCACTTTTGAGCATCTGGCCATCGAGCTGAAACCTCCTGAAGAGGCCGAGATTTAGTTTGGATCGATGTGAATCCACAAAGAACACAACCCGGGACTCTGACCCGGAAGTCTGACCCGAGAGTCTGACCCAAGAGTCTGACCCGGGAGTCTGACCCGAGAGTCTGACCCGAGAGTCTGACCCAAGAGTCTGACCCGAGAGTCTGACCTGGAGTTTGACCTGGGACTCTGACCCGGGAGTCTGACCCGAGAGTCTGACCTAAGAGTCTGATCCGGGAGTCTGACCCGAGAGTCTGACCCGAGAGTCTGACCCAGGAGTCTGACCCGAGAGTCTGACCCGAGAGTCTGACCAAAGAGTCTGACCCGAGAATCTGACCCGGGAGTCTGACCCGAGAGTCTGACCCGAGAGCCTGACCCGGGAGTCTGACCCGAGAGTCTGACCCGGGGGTCTGACCCGGGAGTTTGACCCGGGGGTCTGACCAAAGAGTCTGACCCGAGAATCTGACCCGGGAGTCTGACCCGAGAGTCTGACCCGAGAGCCTGACCTGGGAGTCTGACCCGAGAGTCTGACCCAAGAGTCTGACCCGGGGGTCTGACCCGGGAGTCTGACCCGGGGGTCTGACCCAGGAGTCTGACCCAGGAGTCTGACCCGGGAGTCTGACCCGGGAGTCTGACCCGGAGTCTGACCCAGGAGTCTGACCCGAGAGTCTGACCCGGGAGTCTGACCCAGGAGTCTGACCCGAGAGTCTGACCCGGGAGTCTGACCCGAGAGTCTGACCCGAGAGTCTGACCAGGGAGTTTGACCCGAGAGTCTGACCCGAGAGCCTGACCCAAGAGTCTGACCCGAGAGTCTGACCCAAGAGTCTGACCCGAGAGTCTGACCAGGGAGTTTGACCTGGGACTCTGACCCGGGGGTCTGACCCGGGGGTCTGACCCGGGAGTCTGACCCGGGAGTCTGACCCGGGGGTCTGACCCAGGAGTCTGACTCAGGAGTCTGACCCGGGAGTCTGACCCAGGAGTCTGACCCGGGACTCTGACCCGAGAGTCTGACCCAAGAGTCTGACCCAGGAGTCTGACCCAGGAGTCTGACCCGGGACGCTGACCCGAGAGTCTGACCCAAGAGTCTGACCCGAGATTCTGACCCGGGAGTCTGACCCGAGAGTCTGACCCGGGAGTCTGACCCGGGAGTCTGACCCGGAGTCTGACCCGAGAATCTGACCCGGGAGTCTGACTCGAGAGTCTGACCCGAGAGCCTGACCCGGGAGTCTGACCCGAGAGTCTGACCCGAGAGTCTGACCCGAGAGTCTGACCCAAGAGTCTGACCCGGGAGTCTGACCAGGGAGTTTGACCTGGGACTCTGACCCGAGAGTCTGACCCGAGAGTCTGACCCGAGAGTCTGATCCGGGAGTCTGACCCGAGAGTCTGACCCGAGAGTCTGACCCAGGAGTCTGACCCGAGAGTCTGACCCGAGAGTCTGACCCGGGAGTCTGACCCGAGAGTCTGACCCGGGAGTCTGACCCGGAGTCTGACCCGAGAATCTGACCCGGGAGTCTGACTCGAGAGTCTGACCCGAGAGCCTGACCCGGGAGTCTGACCCGAGAGTCTGACCCGAGAGTCTGACCCAAGAGTCTGACCCGGGAGTCTGACCAGGGAGTTTGACCTGGGACTCTGACCCGGGGGTCTGACCTAAGTGTCTGACCCGCGGGTCTGACCCGGGAGTCTGACCCGGAGTCTGACCCAGGAGTCTGACCCAGGAGTCTGACCCAGGAGTCTGACCCGGGACTCTGACCCGAGAGTCTGACCCGAGAGTCTGACCCGAGAGTCTGACCCGAGAGTCTGACCCAGGAGTCTGACCCGAGAGTCTGACCCGAGAGTCTGACCCAGGAGTCTGACCCGAGAGTCTGACCCGGGAGTCTGACCCGGAGTCTGACCCGAGAATCTGACCCGAGATTCTGACCCGGGAGTCTGACCCGGGGGTCTGACCCAGGAGCCTGACTCGGGAGTCTGACCCAAGAGTCTGACCCGGGAGTCTGACCCAGGAGTCTGACCAGGGAGTCTGACCCAAGAGTCTGATCCGGGGGTCTGACCCAGGCCAAGAGGACCTGACCCGGGAGTCTGACCCGGGAGTCAGAGACAACGGCAGAGTGGTTAGCCACAGTGACAGCACATCATTAAAGAATCAACAGAACCAGAACAGGACTAAACCAGGGCTAAACCAGGACTAAATCAGGACTGATCCAGGACTAAACCAGGACTAAACCAGGACTGAACCAGGACTAAACCAGGACTAAACCAGGACTCAACCAGGACTAAACCAGGACTGAACCAGGACTGAACCAGGACTAAACCAGGACTCAACCAGGACTCAACCAGGACTCAACCAGGACTAAACCAGGACTGAACCAGGACTGAACCAGGACTAAACCAGGATTAAACCAGGACTCAACCAGGACTGAACCAGGACTCAACCAGGACTCAACCAGGACTAAACCAGGACTGAACCAGGACTAAACCAGGACTAAACCAGGACTCAACCAGGACTAAACCAGGACTGAACCAGGACTAAACCAGGACTAAACCAGGACTGAACCAGGACTGAACCAGGACTCAACCAGGACTAAACCAGGACTAAACCAGGACTAAACCAGGACTAAACCAGGACTGAACCAGGACTAAACCAGGACTACGGTACATGCAGCCGTGCATTAGTTACCGGCAGTGGGAGTGTGAGGTCTAAAAGAGTCCTCTGTCAGAGTCGTCTGGTCCAGATCTGGTCCAGGACCCGGATCAGGTTCAGGGGGCGGAGCCAAGACAGGGTCAAGTTCCCTGGGGGTGTGGCAGAATGGTGAGCCTCTCCTCATCTCAGTTGGGAGGATCTGGGTTTAGGGTTGGGAAAAGTATCAGAAATCAGATCCTAATCGATACTAAAACTAATATCGAAACTCAGTCCTCATGTTCCTCAGGTCTGGATCCTAAAGTCCCAACAGAACCGAGCAGAACTGAGAAGAACTGAGCAGAACTCAGAAGAACGGAGCAGAACTGAGAAGAACTGAGAAGAACCGAGAAGAACTGAGAAGAACCGAGAAGAACAAAGCAGAACCGAGAAGAACTGAGAAGAACTCAGAAGAACCAAGCAGAACCGAGAAGAACAGAGAAGAACTGAGAAGAACTGAGAAAAACCGAGAAGAACCAAGAAGAACCGAGAAGAACTGAGAAGAACCTAGCAGAACTGAGAAGAACTCAGAAGAACCAAGCAGAACCCAGAAGAACTGAGAAGAACTGAGAAAAACCGAGAAGAACCAAGAAGAACCGAGAAGAACTGAGAAGAACTGAGAAAAGCTGAGCAGAACTGAGAAGAACCGAGCAGAACTGAGAAGAACCGAGCAGAACTGGGAAGAACTGAGCAGAACTGAGAAGAACTGAGAAGAACTGAGAAGAACTGAGAAGAACCGAGCAGAACTGAGAAGAACTGAGAAGAACCAAGCAGAACCGAGTAGAACCGAACAGAACCTTTCCTGAATGTGTTTAGAATGATCTGGAGCTGAATCAGAACAAGAATAAGAGCACAGAGACTAGAATACACCCATGGACCAGACCAGGACTAAACCAGGACTAAACCAGGACTAAACCAGGACTAGACCAGGACTAAACCAGGACTAGACCAGGTCTAAACCAGGACTAAACCAGGTCTAAACTAGGTCTAAACCAGGACTAAAACAGGGTCCAGGGAGGCTCAAGGCCGTGGTCCAGACTGGGGACTGAAATAGTTCTTTGTTTTTGGGAACAGCTGCGGCTCAGACACACGTGTAATAAAAGAACATGTGTGTGGAAGCCCCACAACACACAACACACAACACAACACAATACACAACACACATATATACACACACAACACACAACATAACACACACATATATACACACAACACACAACACAACAGACACGCAACACACACACAACACACATATATACACACACAACACAACACACATATACACACACACACACACGCACACATACAGGGCCTATTTTAGCATGTGCTGTCTGTAAGCACATTCACTCAGGCGAGCAGGGGGAGTGTCGTGCTCAACGGTACAAAAACAGATTTGAATTACCAACCCTGAAGTTTCCTTAAAGATGAGGATTCTGCAGAAGCTTCGCCCCATGTTCTACTGTTCCTCACAAACCTGCCTGAGGACGGCTGAGAGTCCTCCATGTTTGAGTCATCTAGAGATCTCCCAGAGCCTGGGTCCTATTCAAACCCTGTACGAGGCTCCGCCCACAAGTCTACGTCCCCCATGCTCCCACAGTATGAGTCTGTACGAGGCTCCGCCCACAAGTCTACGTCCCCCATGCTCCCACAGTACGAGTCTGTACGAGGCTCCGCCCACAAGTCTACGTCCCCCAGGCTCCACACGACAATTCTCCATAAATACACAAAAACAGCAGGTTGTGGGTTCGATTCCCGGTGCTGCTGTTACATAAGCGTCTGTCTCCTGTATGTGTCATGTGACCCAGTGACCTCTGACCTCTGGCCATCTCCACAGGTCAAAGTTCAGGACTAAAACTGCCCCGAGACTGAAACGGATCAACACGTCCAACACGAGACCAGGACCAGATCAGGACCAGACCAGGACCGAACCAGGACCAGAACAGAACCAGGACCAGACTAGGACCGGACCAGGACCGGACCAGAACTGAACCTGGACCAGACCAGGACCAGACTAGGACCAGACCAGGACTGAACCAGGACCAGACCAGGACCAGACCAGGACCGGACCAGGACTGAACCAGGACTGAATCAGGACCGGACTAGGACTAGAACAGGACTGAACCAGGACCAGACCAGGACTGAACCAGGACCAGACCAGGGCTGAACCAGACAGTTGCCAGCTATGCCCCTCTCTTCACCCAAGTGTCCAAAACACGCAGCCAGAGGTCAGATGACACGACAACAAAGTCGATCATCGACCTCCGGCCTGGGGTGTCCAGGTGCCGCGTGCACTGATGGACACCCTTGTGCTCGAACATGGTGTTCATTATGGACAAACCGTGGCTACCACAGAAGTCCAATAACAGAACACCACTCGGGTTCAGATCAGGGAGGCCGTTCCTCCTGATCACTCCTCTCCAGGTGTCACTGTTGTTGCCCACGTGGGCGTTGAAGTTCCCCATTAGAACAACGGAGTACCCGGTCGGTGCACTGTCCAGTACCCCTCCCAGGGACTCCAAGAAGGCCGGGTACTCTGCCCTGCTGCTCGGTCCGTAGGCCGACACAACAGTGAACTCCAACACACGTGGGCAATGCCAGAGAAATGAGAGCCCAGCCCCCCTCATGGAGTTGGGTTCCAGAGCCCAAGCTGTGTGTGGAGGTGAGGCCGACTATATCTGGTCGGTAACGCTCAACCTCCCGCACGAGCTCGGGCTCCTTCCCCCAACAAGGTGACATTCTGTGTCCCCAGAGCTGGTCTCCATGTCCGGAGATCCGGTCGTCAAGGCCCCCACCTTCGACTGCCGCTCAGATCTCCCTGCACCGGCCCCTATGGATCCACCGGCCCCTATGGATCCACCTGCCCCTATGGATCCACCGGCCCCTATGGATCCACCTGCCCCTATGGATCCACCGGCCCCTATGGATCCACCTGCCCCTATGGATCCACCGGCCCCTATGGATCCACCGGCCCCTATGGATCCACCGGCCCCTATGGATTCGTGGTGGGTCCACGGGAGGATGGCCCCACGCCGCTCCTTCAGGCTGTGGCCAGCCGGACCCCGTGGGGAAAGGCCCAGCCACCAGACACTCGCCATCGAGCAAACACACACACACACAAAACACACACAAAACACACACACAGTTCTTTCATTTCATGGTAAAATCACAGTATTTTGTCTAAACAAATAGCGTTTTTATCATCGGGGAGTCAGAATCGGTATTGAGTATCGAGTCTGTTCATTAGAATTGAAATCCACTTTGAAGTTTTAGTATCGTGACAGTAGTGTGAGGTTCTATTCCTGTTGTGGTTCTGTGGGTGTTTTGCTCAGGGGTTCTATTCTCATTCCAGGGCTGGAGTATCTCCGGGAGCAGGTTCTGTGTGTCCTGTACCAGCTCAGTCTGTCCCACCACCAGAGGGCACTCTACTGCTCCACACACTGCATCCCCCAGGTGAGACAGGGGGACAGGGGAGACACGGGGGAACAGGGGAGACACGGGGGAGACACAGGGGAACAGGGGAGACACGGGGGAGACACAGGGGAACAGGGGAGAGACGGGGGAGACACAGGGGGACAGGGGAGACACAGGGGAGACACAGGGGAGACAGGGGAGAGACGGGGGGCTGGGGAGACAGGGGAGAGACGGGGGGACAGGAGACAGGAGTAGCAGGGGAGAAAGGGGGACAGGGGGAGACAGGTGAGTGTGGACTAAATCTGTCTCTTTATCTCCTCTTCTCCCTCCTCGTCTTTGTCAATCTCTCTCTCTCTGTCTCTCTCTGTCTCTCTCTCTCTCTCGATACATTTCTGACCTCTTTTCTCTTTCTCTCCCTCCCTTTCCCTTTCTCTTTCTCTCTCTTTCTCTTCAGTCCTTCTTCACTCCCCCTCCCCTTTGCCCTCTCTCTCTCCCCCTCCTCTCTCTCTCTCCTCTCTCTCTCTCTCCCCCTCCTCTCTCTCTCTCCTCTCTCCTCTCTCTCTCTCTCTCTCTCCCCTCCTCTCTCTCTCTCCTCTCTCTCTCTCTCCTCCTCTCTCCCCCTCCTCTCTCTCTCTCTCTCTCTCTCTCCTCTCTCTCTCCTCTCTCTCTCTCTCTCCCCCTCCTCTCTCTCTCTCCTCATCTCTCCCCCTCCTCTCTCTCTCTCTCTCTTTGGGGAGCATTCGTTTTGTTGTAAATCAGCTCCAGATGTTGCTCTCTGACATTGCACCAACAGGAAGTGACCTCTGACCCCGCGCTCCATAAACACCAGGGACCCCATTTCTCTCACAAAACCTCCACACAGGCCCCGCCCCCTACGTGCACAGGCCCCGCCCCCTGTGCCACACTCAGGCGTCGTCATAGTGATTAACAATTAAGTGTGTTTCCAATACTGCATCAGACCATGTCACCATGTCGTGTTTTTCTTTCACTAAACTCCAGAGTCTCTTTCAGGAAACGGCTTGAAGGTTCTGCTGAGTCGAGCTCTGAGGAACCGAGACGTTCTCCTCATGAAGATCATCAGGAACCTGTCCCAGCACCAGGAGACCTCCACACTACTGCTGGTACTATCATACTATACTATAATACTGTAAAATACTGTAATACTACTAATACTAGGATACTACTACTACTACTACTACTACTACTACTAAAACAATACTGTAATACTACTACAACCACCAGCACCAGGAGACCTCCACACTCCTGCTGCTGCTGCACACAGATTATAACAGGAGTGTCCTGAGTGTGAGTCACCACAGAGTTCAGCTCCAGTCAAACGAAGCTCACTGATGTTAGCAGTTATAGGAGAGAATCTGGAGCCAGGCTCGATATGAGGAACAGGAATATTTTTGACTGATAAAATATTGAAGTCAAACCCCAGGATCCTGTCGCAGCTTCAGAAGAACATCTCAGACCAAACTGAGGCTCACAACAGCAGGAACAGAGAGGAGCCACAATATTCCACTGGAGCCAGAGTCAGAAGAGCCGGAAGAGCCGCCATGAACACTTCTTGTTTGGAACGCGGCAGCTAACGCATTAGCTACGTTTTTGTTTGTTTTTTTAATTTAACCTTTATTTTACCAGGTAGGTCGGTTGAGAACCAATTCCCATTATCAACGACGACCTGGCCAAGAGGCAGAAATTACAACATACAACAGAATAACACCCAAACAGGCAAAGACAAGACAAAACAACAACATTAAGACAGTTCCTATTTTCCACTATTTACATATATACACATGAGTGAGCAGAGTTTAAAAACAGGTACATTGGTCACGTACTGTAGATTTTATTGAGCTGATGAATGTAGCTACTGGAGTCAGAATACTGAGTTTTAGTGTTTTTTGTAAATTGTTCCAGTCGTTGGTGCAGTGAAATGAAATGATGATTGACCAAAGGATGTACGGACTCGTGGGGTGATCATAGTGATAATGTTACTGGAGCGTAGGTTATGTGTGTAATTGGAAATGTTGATGAGTGAGTGAAGATAATGAGGGATTTTACCAATTAATGTTTTATAGATGAATTTGTACCAATTTATCAATCTGCGGGAGTGAAGTGACGGCCAGTTAACCAGTGAGTACAGATGACAGTGATGGGTGGTGAAAGGGGCACCTGTTGTTGAGTGATAAATGACATCAAGTTTATGGAGGAGAGTTTTGGATGCTGACCTGTAGATAATGTCACTGTTCTGTTATGCATAAAGAGTAAAAAAAATGTTTAAAAACGTGTAATTCACGTGTCTTTAAATTTGTTAAGTTTCACATGTGTATGGTGACATCTAGTGGACGCTTCCGCATTTGCAGGCGGAGCACATGTTTTGGACAAAACTTTATTGAACGGTGGTGACAGTTGTAAGCAGCAGACATGGCAGCACGCAGTTTGGTTGTCTGTTGAGTCCACGGATTTCTTTGTTTTGGGGTTGTATTGCCGGTATGTATTTTGTGTTCGTGTTCAACAACTTTGGTCATAATTAATTGAAGGTCCAGCATTGTGATGTTTGTGGTACTGGTGTTGTGGTGTGTTCATTACACGTGAACCACGCGGTTCTCAAGATGGCGTCAGATAGCCTTCAATGTGTGGATATAATTTTGTTTACTGTATATTTTGTAATAAGCATATTGTAATTTGACATTTATCTGTTCTACAGTTTTACCTTTTTGATCATCATTAAACCTGCTTAAAGACGACATGTCTGCAGAGTCTTTGATGTGAGAGAAGAGTTTATAGCCACAGTTCCCATTACGGCACAGTCACCGTAATCGAAGATGGGGAGGATTGTCATTTTAACAAGGGTGTGTTTTGCGGAATGGATAAATGAGGATTTATTGCCGTATAGAAAGCTGATTCTTGATTTGACTTTGGAAAGTAATGTGTTAATGTGAATATCAAAGGAAAGTGTATTGTCAAGCCATATGCCTAAGTATTTGTAAGAATTTACTAGTTGTAGATGTGTGCCGTCCAGGGATGAGATGTTGGTGTGGTAGGGAATCTGAGGTAAATTACGGTTGAAAATCATGTATTTCGTTTTGGTTGTGTTTAAAAGAAGATGAAGGTTGGAAAAAGCGTATTGGAGACTGGTGAAGCTGTTTTGTAAAGAGCGGAGGGCTGTGTTAAGGCACGGACTGGATGTGTACAGAATGGTGTCGTCAGCGTATAAATGTATGTGGGAGGTGACAGCAGCAGAAACTATGTTATTGATGTAGATTTTAAAGAGGGTTGGTCCTAGTATGGACCCTTGAGGAACCCCCGTGGTCAAGGTTAGGGGGTCAGATTGATGCCCCTCAGCTCGCACCAACTGAATGCGTCCCGAGATGTAGCTCCTAAACCATGCCAGGCACTTCTCCGAGAGGCCTATCTGCTGAAGTCTGCTGAGTAGGATGTTGTGATCTACTGAGTCAAAGGCTTTAGCCAAGTCTACAAAGACAGCCACACAATATTCTTTTTTATCTATGGCACTTACGTACATTTATAGAAACAGGAAATGATACTGCAACAATAGTACAATACTACTACAACTCTGCAATACTTCTGATAGTACTGCTACTACAGTCCTGGTCCTAGTTCAGTCCTGGTTCAGTCCTGGTCCTGGTTCAGTCCTGATCCTGTCCTGGTCCTGGTTCAGTCCTGGTCCTGGTTCAGTCCTGGTTCAGTCCTGGTCTGGTTCTTCTCAGGAGCACTTGGAGGCTCTGGTGTCTCAGATCTCAGAGCTTCAGGAGGAGGACTTTGTTCTGGAGGTTCTGGGGACTGTGTCCAACCTGCGGCTAACGGACCTGGACTGGGCCCTGGTCCTGGACCAGTTCAGAGGTCTGTTGCCCTTCCTCCAACAGAGACTTATGCCAGGTACTGCCCCTGCCTACTCGTGTCTGCTACTGCCTGCTCCTGTCTGCTCCTCTGCTCCTGCCCGCTCCTGCCTGCTCCTGTCTGCTCCTCTGCTCCTGCCTCTTTGTATATTTCTCGTATGTTTCTTGTCTGTTTCTGTTATATTGTTTTGTGTATTTCTTGTGTACTTATTGTATGTTTATTATATGTTTATTGTATGTTTATTGTCTGTTTCTTGTCTGTTTCTTGTATGTTTCTTGTCTGTTTCTTGTCTGTTTCTTGTATGTTTCTTATCTGTTTCTTGTCTGTTTCTTGTATGTTTCTTGTCTGTTTCTTGTCTGTTTTTTGTCTGTTTCTTGTCTGTTTCTCATATGTTTCTCGTCTGTTTCTTGTCTGTTTTTTGTCTGTTTCTTGTCTGTTTCTTGTCTGTTTCTTGTATGTTTCTCGTCTGTTTCTCGTCTGTTTCTTGTATGTTTCTTGTCTGTTTTTTGTCTGTTTCTTGTGTGTTTCTTGTCTGTTTTTTGTCTGTTTTTTCTGTTTCTTGTATGTTTCTTGTATGTTTCTTACCTGTTTCTTGTCTGTTTCTTGTCTGTTTCTCGTATGTTTCTCGTCTGTTTCTTGTCTGTTTTTTAAATATTTTTTATTGTATTTCTTGTGTACTTATTGTCTGTTTCTTGTCTGTTTCTGTTATATTTTTTTGTGTATTTCTTGTCTGTTTCTTGTCTGTTTCTTGTATGTTTCTTGTCTGTTTTTGTCTGTTTTTTGTCTGTTTCTTGTATGTTTCTTATCTGTTTTTTGTCTGTTTCTTGTATGTTTCTCGTCTGTTTCTTGTCTGTTTTTGTCTGTTTCTCGTATGTTTCTCGTATGTTTCTCGTCTGTTTCTCATCTGTTTCTTGTCTGTTTTATATATATATATATATTTTTTTTTATGTATTTCTTGTGTACTTATTGTCTGTTTCTTGTCTGTTTCTGTTATATTTTTTGTGTATTTCTTGTGTACTTATTGTCTGTTTTTTGTCTGTTTCTTGTATGTTTCTCGTCTGTTTCTTGTCTGTTTTTGTCTGTTTCTTGTCTGTTTGTTTCTTGTCTGTTTGTTTCTTGTCTGTTTGTTTCTTGTATGTTTCTTGTGTGTTTCTTGTCTGTTTCTTGTCTGTTTGTTTCTTGTCTGTTTGTTTTTTGTCTGTTTCTCATATGTTTCTTGTGTTTCTCGTCTGTTTCTTGTATGTTTCTTGTCTGTTTGTTTCTTGTCTGTTTCTTGTCTGTTTCTTATCTGTTTTTTGTCTGTTTCTTGTCTGTTTCTCGTATGTTTCTCGTCTGTTTCTTGTCTGTTTTTTGTCTGTTTATTGTCTGTTTATTGTCTGTTTCTTGTCTGTTTCTTGTCTCAGATGTTGTAGAGGATGATCTGGTTCTGGAGGTGATTCTGATGATCGGGACTCTCTCCTCTGACGAATCCTGCACCGCCATTTTGTCTCGTTCCGGAATCGTACCTGCGCTTGTGCATTTGCTCAACGGTACAACAACACACATTTGTTCACCTTTTAAGTTCAGTCAAACGTGAAAAACAGAACTAGTTCCCTCAGAGTTTCTTCCTCATTCTTCACCACAATGAGTTTTGAAGCACTTTTCACGACTCCACAAACCCCATAAAAGTCAAATACACGATGTTCAAAGGTCCTTCATAAGAAACAAGGTCCATCAAATAAACGCCCTGAATGTAAAACACAATATACAGATCCACTAGCATGCTAACAGCACACCTCTGCTGTGTCTCCTGTGTGTTTGTGCAGCACGTCAGTCAGACGATGAGTTTGTGGGTCAGATGGTTTTTCACCAAGAAACGAGACGCCCTGATCCAAGACCCTCGTATCCTCCAGACCCGAACCGGACCTGCTGTAGACCTGGTTTAGTCCTGGTTTAGTCCTGCTGTAGACCTGGTTTAGTCCTGGTTTAGTCCAGGTTTAGTCCTGGTTTAGTCCTGGTTTAGTCCTGGTTTAGCCCTGATTTAGTCCTGGTTTAGTCCAGGTTTAGTCCTGATTTACTGATTTAGTCCAGGTTTAGTCCTGATTTAGTCCTGGTTTTGTCCTGGTTTAGTCCTGATTTACTCCTGGTTTAGTCCTGGTTTAGACCTGGTTTAGACCTGGTTTGGTTCTGGTTTAGTCCTTGACTGGTCTCAGAGATCTCGTTGTTGTTTTTAAACCTGATGCACGACGCAAACCCTGAAATCTGCAGAGTCTGTGACCGAGTCCTGGACGTGATCGCACTGAGTCCCACCACAGTACAAATACTGCAAATACTACTACTGCAAGTACTACTACTGCAAATACTACTACTGCAAATACTACTACTACAAATACTACTACTACAAATACTACTACTTCAAGTACTACTACTGCAAATACAGATGTTAGTACTGCACACAGTACTGCGCTCACAGTACTGTGGTGTTTGCTGTGGTCTGAGCAGAGCCACAGGGCGATGGTTTTCTGCCCTGACCACGTGCCTTTGAGCAAGACACTGTCTGTGTGAGTCTGACCCACACCTGTACACACCTGTACACACCTGTACAAACCACACAAATACTACAAATACTGCAGCTACTACAAATACTGCAAATACTACAAATACTACAAATACTACAAATACTGCAAATACTACAAATACTACAAATACTGCAAATACTAACCCTAACCCTAACCCCAGCTTCAGACTTGTCATAGTCCAGCTTCAGACCTGTCATAGTCCAGCTTCAGACCTGCTTCAGACCTGTCATAGTCCAGTTTCAGACCTGTCATAGTCCTGCTTCAGACCTGTCATAGTCCATCTTCAGACTTGTCATAGTCCAGCTTCAGACCTGCTTCAGACCTGTCATAGTCCAGCTTCAGACCTGTCATAGTCCAGCTTCAGACCTGCTTCAGACCTGTCATAGTCCAGCTTCAGACCTGTCATAGTCCTGCTTCAGACCTATCATAGTCCAGCTTCAGACCTGTCATAGTCCAGCTTCAGACCTGCTTCAGACCTGTCATAGTCCAGCTTCAGACCTGTCATAGTCCTGCTTCAGACCTGTCATAGTCCAGCTTCAGACCTGCTTAAGACCTGTCATAGTCCAGCTTCAGACCTGCTTCAGACCTGTCATAGTCCAGCTTCAGACCTGCTTCAGACCTGTCATAGTCCAGCTTCAGACTTGTCATAGTCCTACTTTAGACCTGTCATAATCCAGCTTCAGGCCTGTCATAGTCCAGCTTCAGACCTGCTTCAGACCTGTCATAGTCCAGCTTCAGACCTGTCATAGTCCAGCTTCAGACCTGTCATAGTCCAGCTTCAGACCTGTCATAGTCCAGCTTCAGACCTGCTTCAGACCTGTCATAGTCCAGCTTCAGACCTGTCATAGTCCAGCTTCAGACCTGTCATAGTCCAGCTTCAGACCTGCTTAAGACCTGTCATGGTCCAGCTTCAGACCTGCTTCAGACCTGTCATAGTCCAGCTTCAGACCTGCTTCAGACCTGTCATAGTCCAGCTTCAGACCTGTCATAGTCCTGCTTCAGACCTGTCATAGTCCAGCTTGAGACCTGTCATAGTCCAGCTTCAGACCTGCTTCAGACCTGTCATAGTCCAGTTTCAGACCTGTCATAGTCCAGCTTCAGACCTGTCATAGTCCAGCTTCAGACCTGCTTCAGACCTGTCATAGTCCAGCTTCAGACCTACTTCAGACCTGTCATAGTCCAGCTTCAGACCTGTCATAGTCCTGCTTCAGACCTGTCATAGTCCAGCTTCACACCTGTCATAGTCCAGCTTCAGACTTCAGACCTGTCATAGTCCAGCTTCAGACCTGTCATAGTCCAGGTTCAGACCTGTCATAGTCCAGCTTCAGACCTGCTTAAGACCTGTCATGGTCCAGCTTCAGACCTGCTTCAGACCTGTCATAGTCCAGCTTCAGAGCTGCTTCAGACCTGTCATAGTCCAGCTTCAGACTTGTCATAGTCCTGCTTTAGACCTGTCATAATCCAGCTTCAGACCTGTCATAGTCCAGCTTCAGACCTGCTTCAGACCTGTCATAGTCCAGCTTCAGACTTGTCATAGTCCAGCTTCAGACCTGCTTCAGACCTGTCATAGTCCAGCTTCAGACTTGTCATAGTCCTGCTTTAGACCTGTCATAGTCCAGCTTCAGACCTGTCATAGTCCAGCTTCAGACCTGCTTCAGACCTGTCATAGTCCAGCTTCAGACTTGTCATAGTCCAGCTTCAGACCTGCTTCAGACCTGTCATAGTCCAGCTTCAGACTTGTCATAGTCCTGCTTCAGACCTGTCATAGTCCAGCTTCAGACCTGTCATAGTCCAGCTTCAGACCTGCTTCAGACCTGTCATAGTCCAGCTTCAGACCTGTCATAGTCCTGCTTCAGACCTGTCATAGTCCAGCTTCAGACCTGTCATAGTCCTGCTTCAGACCTGTCATAGTCCAGCTTCAGACCTGTCATAGTCCTGCTTCAGACCTGTCATAGTCCAGCTTCAGACCTGCTTAAGACCTGTCATGGTCCAGCTTCAGACCTGCTTCAGACCTGTCATAGTCCAGCTTCAGAGCTGCTTCAGACCTGTCATAGTCCAGCTTCAGACTTGTCATAGTCCTGCTTTAGACCTGTCATAATCCAGCTTCAGACCTGTCATAGTCCAGCTTCAGACCTGCTTCAGACCTGTCATAGTCCAGCTTCAGACTTGTCATAGTCCAGCTTCAGACCTGCTTCAGACCTGTCATAGTCCAGCTTCAGACTTGTCATAGTCCTGCTTTAGACCTGTCATAGTCCAGCTTCAGACCTGTCATAGTCCTGCTTCAGACCTGCTTCAGACCTGTCATAGTCCAGCTTCAGACTTGTCATAGTCCAGCTTCAGACCTGCTTCAGACCTGTCATAGTCCAGCTTCAGACTTGTCATAGTCCTGCTTCAGACCTGTCATAGTCCAGCTTCAGACCTGTCATAGTCCAGCTTCAGACCTGCTTCAGACCTGTCATAGTCCAGCTTCAGACCTGTCATAGTCCTGCTTCAGACCTGTCATAGTCCAGCTTCAGACCTGTCATAGTCCTGCTTCAGACCTGTCATAGTCCAGCTTCAGACCTGTCATAGTCCTGCTTCAGACCTGCTTCAGACCTGTCATAGTCCAGCTTCAGACCTGTCATAGTCCAGCTTCAGACCTGCTTCAGACCTGTCATAGTCCAGCTTCAGACCTGTCATAGTCCTGCTTCAGACCTGTCATAGTCCAGCTTCAGACCTGTCATAGTCCAGCTTCAGACGTGCTTCAGACCTGTCATAGTCCAGCTTCAGACCTGCTTCAGACCTGTCATAGTCCAGCTTCAGACCTGTCATAGTCCTGCTTCAGACCTGTCATAGTCCAGCTTTAGACCTGTCATAGTCCAGCTTCAGACCTGCTTCAGACCTGTCATAGTCCAGCTTCAGACCTGCTTCAGACCTGTCATAGTCCAGCTTCAGACCTGTCATAGTCCAGCTTCAGACCTGCTTCAGACCTGTCATAGTCCAGCTTCAGACCTGTCATAGTCCAGCTTCAGACCTGCTTCAGACCTGTCATAGTCCAGCTTCAGACCTGCTTCAGACCTGTCATAGTCCAGCTTCAGACCTGTCATAGTCCAGCTTCAGACCTGTCATAGTCCAGCTTCAGACCTGCTTAAGACCTGTCATGGTCCAGCTTCAGACCTCCTTCAGACCTGTGATAGTCCAGCTTCAGACCTGCTTCAGACCTGTCATAGTCCAGCTTCAGACTTGTCATAGTCCTGCTTAAGACCTGTCATAATCCAGCTTCAGACCTGTCATAGTCCAGCTTCAGACCTGCTTCAGACCTGTCATAGTCCAGCTTCAGACCTGTCATAGTCCTGCTTCAGACCTGTCATAGTCCAGCTTCAGACCTGTCATAGTCCAGCTTCAGACTTGTCATAGTCCAGCTTCAGACCTGCTTCAGATCTGTCATAGTCCAGCTTCAGACTTGTCATAGTCCTGCTTTAGACCTGTCATAGTCCAGCTTCAGACCTGTCATAGTCCAGCTTCAGACCTGTCATAGTCCAGCTTCAGACCTGCTTCAGACCTGTCATAGTCCAGCTTCAGACCTGTCATAGTCCTGCTTCAGACCTGTCATAGTCCTGCTTCAGACCTGTCATAGTCCAGCTTCAGACCTGCTTCAGACCTGTCATAGTCCAGCTTCAGACCTGTCATAGTCCAGCTTCAGACCTGCTTCAGACCTGTCATAGTCCAGCTTCAGACCTGTCATAGTCCTGCTTCAGACCTGTCATAGTCCAGCTTCAGACCTGTCATAGTCCAGCTTCAGACGTGCTTCAGACCTGTCATAGTCCAGCTTCAGACCTGTCATAGTCCAGCTTCAGACCTGCTTCAGACCTGTCATAGTCCAGCTTCAGACCTGTCATAGTCCTGCTTCAGACCTGTCATAGTCCAGCTTCAGACCTGTCATAGTCCAGCTTCAGACCTGCTTCAGACCTGTCATAGTCCAGCTTCAGACCTGTCATAGTCCAGCTTCAGACCTGTCATAGTCCAGCTTCAGACCTGTCATAGTCCAGCTTCAGACCTGCTTCAGACCTGTCATAGTCCAGCTTCCGACCTGTCATAGTCCAGCTTCAGACCTGTCATAGTCCTACTTTAGACCTGGTTCAGACCTGGTTCAGACCTTGTTTGGACCCGTTTCAGGACCATGAGGAGTGGTGGCAGAAGAAGCTGCAGATGGAGCGGTTCCAGAGACAGAACTCTGTTTGGATTGAGATGGTCCAGAACCAGGACCTGATGTTCTCCGAAGAACCAGAGGAACCAAGAACCATGTTCTACAGCCTTCCAGGTCTGCTCCTGTCTGCTCCTGTCTGCTCCTGTCTGGTGTATAGTTGTATGTAAGTATGTGTGTGTATTGTGTTCCAGACGAGCTGCTCTCTGCAGATGGACGTTTTTCTCCTGAGTTCCTTCATCAAACAGAACTGAAACATGTCCTCATCAACAACAGGTCTGTGCCCCTGCAGCTGTTCAGTCCTCTGTCCCAGTGAACCCTGCAGCTGTTCACTCCTCTTTCCCAGTGAACCCTGCAGCTGTTCAGTCATCTGTCCCAGTGAACCCTGCAGCTGTTCACTCCTCTTTCCCAGTGAACCCTGCAGCTGTTCAGTCCTCTGTCCCAGTGAACCCTGCAGCTGTTCCAACTTTCCCTCTCTCCTCCCCCTCCCTCCCTCCCTCCCTCCTCTCCTCCTCCTCTCCCTCGTTTCCTTCCTGTTCAGATTCAGTTTCTCTCTAAAATATGATGTGTTTGTTTAGGGGCAGTAAACGCCTCCACACTTTGCTTTTCTTTACCCCCCTCCCCCCTCTGTTCTTCCTTTCCCTCCCCCCCCCTCCCCCCCCCCCCCCCCCCTTCTCTCCCTCTCTCCCTCTCTTTCTCTCCCTCTCTCCCTCTTTCCCTCTCTTTCTTTCTCTCTCTCTCTCTCCCCCCCCCCCCTCACTTTAATCTAAACTGACGTTTGTGTTTCTGCTGCGATTTTGGGTCGAAGCAGATTTCTTCTGTCAGGCGACGCCGTCAAACTCCATCTACCTGAAACCAGGACTTAACCAGGACTGAGATGAAAAAGTTCAGAGTCACAGCCCCATCCAGTGGTGAAATGGAGCACTGCAGCTTTTAGCTGTTAAAAAAGAGAAGTGGCGCCCCCTGGTGGTGTCTGTGCAGAGCTGCCGTTTCATTTTCTTACAATTTAAAAGATATTTTGTTTTAAATTGTAAATCACTATGGAAACAGTCCCAGTTTTCCATCATTCTGAAATCCAGAGGTAAAGTGAGTCAGGTGAGAGTGATAGGGCCTTCATACTCAGACTTAAAGCACCTGTCGCCTGTGACACTAAGACACAGTTCACCTCATGAGACTTCAGTCAATCTTTCGTCTATTTTTGTCATTTTGTGACGTTTCTAAAGGTGCTTCCTGGTTGGTCATTCATAACTGTTGCCTAGCAATCATAACTGTTGCCTAGCAACCATAACTGTTGTCTAGCAACCATAACTGTTGTCTAGCAACCATAATGTAAACAACAGTTGTGATCAGACTGTAAGCGTATCCATTTTCTGAAGTCTAGAGTAAAAACTTGCAAAGAGACAACGAGGAGAATCACACAAGTTTTATTACCCTAACAATTACAATTCTAATAAGAGCGCGGACCTGTCCCTACTCTGTTACACCAGGAACTCCTACTAGATCAGAGGCGCTCCCATATTTCTAGTATGCCTCTCCCTGCGCTCAGATATGGTATCACATCCTGAGAGTGCAGCATGACCCAGAGTTGTCTCTAGGCCGGTCCTGATAGTATTTTCTTCAGCTCGGGCCGCTCCAATATGTGGTGTTGTTATTCAGTCTTCAGTCAGCATGCGTCACCCTGATGAGCCTGCACAGATTATCTTAAGCACACATTACAATACATACAGTCCCTACTCTGATTAGATGTTCTCATCTTTTTAGTTCATTGAAGGTTTAAAGTGTCAGTAAAGTTCTTCCTTGGGCCTAAAGTGTCTCTGTGTTTTGGACTTTTCCTGTGATGACATCAGCAGAGGAATCCTGTTTTTCAGCTCACACACACGTCTGTGTTTTGGACTTTTCTTCACAAACTGAAACTGAGCTGAAGTCAAAGTGTGATTCAGATTTACCAACGAGGAACCGCACACCTGAATTCACTAGCAAGGACCACGCCAACAACGTAATGCAGTGAGATATTTATTAGAGGACGAATGACGGGTGTCTGAACAAAAGAGGTAGAGATGGCTGGGTTGAGACTCAGGGTGGGGGCTCCGTCTCAATCTTCAATTGGCCCAGCCGGAACGGGACCCCCTTTGTGGATGTCTTATAGCTGAAAGACAAACGAGATAGGGGGTGGGAGGGAGGGGTCGAGTTAGCTGAGACAAACTGGGATGATGGGATAGGCGGGAATAAATGGCTTCTGGGAAATTAGAGGTGTGGTTGCGGTGAGCTGTGGTTCGCTGGTGAGGAGGAGAGGGCGGTCGAGGCGTGGTCCTGCTCCTGAATCTCAGTTAATCATATTAACTCCACATATGCAAATGTTTAAACATGTCTCCCCCTGTCTCTGTCCCTGTCTCCGTCTCTGTCCCCGTCTCTGTCCCTGTCCCCGTCTCTGTCCCCGTCTCTGTCTCTGTCCCTGTCTCTGTCCCCGTCTCTGTCCCTGTCTCTGTCCCTGTCCCCGTCTCTGTCCCCGTCTCTGTCCCCGTCTCTGTCTCCGTCTCTGTCTCCGTCACTGTCTCCGTCTCTGTCCCTGTCTCTGTCCCCGTCTCTGTCCCCGTCTCTGTCTCTGTCCCTGTCTCTGTCCCCGTCTCTGTCCCTGTCTCTGTCCCTGTCTCCGTCCCTGTCCCCGTCTCTGTCCCCGTCTCTGTCTGTCCCCGTCTCTGTCCCTGTCTCTGTCCCCGTCTCTGTCCCTGTCTCTGTCCCTGTCCCCGTCTCTGTCCCCGTCTCTGTCCCCGTCTCTGTCTCCGTCTCTGTCTCCGTCACTGTCTCCGTCTCTGTCCCTGTCTCTGTCCCCGTCTCTGTCCCCGTCTCTGTCTCTGTCCCTGTCTCTGTCCCCGTCTCTGTCCCTGTCTCTGTCCCTGTCTCCGTCCCTGTCCCCGTCTCTGTCCCCGTCTCTGTCTGTCCCTGTCTCCGTCCCCGTCTCTGTCCCCGTCTCTGTCCCGGTCTCTGTCCCCGTCTCCGTCCCCGTCTCCGTCTCTGTCCCCGTCTCTGTCTCTGTCCCTGTCTCTGTCCCCGTCTCTGTCCCTGTCTCCGTCTCTGTCCCTGTCTCCGTCTCTGTCCCTGTCTCTGTCCCCGTCTCTGTCCCTGTCTCCATCCCTGTCTCCGTCTCTGTCCCCGTCTCTGTCCCCGTCTCTGTCCCCGTCTCTCTTTGTGTCTCAGTGTTTTGGAGCCGCTCACTTCAGATCAAGGATTCAGCGCCGACGAAGGTTCTACTTCAACTTCAACAGCTCCAGAAACCAGGACTAAACCAGGACTGAACCAGGACTAAACCAGGACTACACCAGGACTAAACCAGGTCTAAACCAGGTCTAAACCAGGTCTAAACCAGGACTGAACCAGGACTAAACCAGGACTACACCAGGACTAAACCAGGACTAAACCTGGTCTAAACCCGGAGTTTACAGAGTGTGGTGCAGAAACATCTGAACAGCTCAAAAGTTTCTCTTGTTCTGATCTTTTCTTTAAAGGTGCATTATGTAACTTTTCTGATGGGGTCAAACGCTGTAAAAGTGTTTGCGTTGCCTGGAATGTTCCACAGTGTGGCTTTAAAGTTTTGTATTATTATATTACAGTTTTCTATTGTAGAGAAAGTGCTCGTTTCCATGGAGACGTGAATTTAATAAAGAAAAAACACAAAGTGTTTGATCATTTTTATTCTTGACATTTCTCAGGGTTTTGGTCTCTATTAGTTTTATCCATCCATCCATCCATCCATTTTCTCCCGCTTAATCCGGCTGGGTCGCGGGGGCAGCACGCTGCCCATTACTCTGTGCACCATAGACCCCTATGAACCCCTCTGCAGGTGGTGAGCCCACAGGAGGGAGGAATTCCTTGACGGTCCTTGATTGTAAACTGTTCATAGGGGTGTTACATGTTTTTGGTTGATGGGGGGAAACCGGAGTACCCGGAGGAAACCCATCCAGACACGGGGAGGAAACATGCAAACTCCACACAGAAAGGCCCGGGTGACCCGGGGATCGAACCCGTAACCTTCTTGCTGTGAGGCCATTAGTTTTATATAAATATGAAATTTTACAAACTTCACTTTTATTCAAATCGACAAAAATCAAGTTTCAGAAACATTCAAATATGAAAATAAAACTTTTACAGCAGAACAACAGGAGGTAACAGCAGGGGGCGCTGTGTCCTGAGGCAGTTTAAGGCACATTTTTAAATACAGTTTAAAAAGAATAAGAAAAATCGATCTATTTAAATTCATTTAAATCAGAAAAGTGCAAAACTAAAATAAAATAAAATCATATTTAATGAAAGCGTTTAAAGGGTCATCATGGAAACAGGTCCTTTGTGTAAAGATCAGGTTTAATGTTTTTTAAACTTCAGCAGATTCCAGGGTTACGTGTTTGGACTTCAAAAAACATGGAACAGAGAACGCTGTCCTTCCTTCCACCTGTGTGTCGAGACGAAGAGTTCAGCACTGCTTGAACGCGCTCGCCGGCAGGACGCGCTCGCCGGCAGGACGCGCTCGCCGGCAGACCGCGCTCGCCGGCAGGACGCGCTCGCCGGCAGGACGCGCTCGCCGGCAGGACGCGCTCGCCGCCTCGGGGGCGTCGGCTTTCGGACACTTTGTATAAATCACTTTTACATGGTTACAGAAAGTGACATCATCAAACACCTGATGCAGGATCAAGGGTCAAAGGTCAGAGGTCACATTTGTGCTGTAGCGTCTCTTTTTCCCACAGACGGTAACAGGAGGGTCCTGAGCGCTCCAGTCAAATGAAGTTCACTGAGGCCTGCGGCCGCGGGAGAGAATCTGGAGCCAGGTCAATGTGAAGAAGAAGAGTTGACCCTAAACCTGACCCTCTGACCCTCTGACCCTAAACCTGACCCCCTGACCCTCTAATCCTAAACCTGACCCCGACCCTAAACCTGACCCCCTGACCCTAAACCTGACCCTCTGACCCTAAACCTGACCCCCTGACCCTAAACCTGACCCTCTAACCCTAAACCTGACCCTAACCCTAAACCTGACCCCCTGACCCTAAACCTGACCCCCTGACCCTAAACCTGACCTCCTGACCCTAAACCTGACCCTCTAACCCTAGACCTGACCCTCTAACCCTAAACCTGACCCCGACCCTAAACCTGACCCCCTGACCCTCTGACCCTAAACCTGACCTCTGACCCCCTGACCCTCTGACCCTGATGTGAAAAATCATATTGTCATAAATGAGCATTAACCTGATCAGCTCCAGTGCAAAGTGACGCTTGTTTGGAAAAAGTTGGGGAAAAAATGAGGCTCTGGGTTCACTCCTGGTTCAGTCCTGGTGTAGTCCTGGTTTAGTCCTGGTGTAGTCCTGGTTTAGTCCTGGTGTAGTCCTGGTTCAGTCCTGGTTTAGTCCTGGTGTAGTCCTGGTTCAGTCCTGGTTTAGTCCTGGTTCAGTCCTGGTTCAGTCCTGGTTTAGTCCTGGTTCAGTCCTGGTTCAGTCCTGGTTCAGTCCTGGTGTAGTCCTGGTGTAGTCCTGGTTCAGTCCTGGTTTAGTCCTGGTTCAGTCCTGGTTCAGTCCTGGTTTAGTCCTGGTTTAGTCCTGGTTCAGTCCTGGTTTAGTCCCAGTTTAGTCCCAGTTTAGTCCTGGTTTAGTCCTGGTTTAGTCCTGGTGTAGTCCTGGTTCAGTCCTGGTTCAGTCCTGGTTTAGTCCTGGTTCAGTCCTGGTTCAGTCCTGGTTTAGTCCTGGTCCAGTCCTGGTTTAGTCCTGGTTCAGTCCTGGTTCTGGGCTGGACTCCACAGGAACTCCTGAGGGATATCTCTGGACGAGGTCTTCCACCTCGATCACCTCCTGCACCAGCTCCCGGATAGCCCTGATACAGTCCAGGGGGCGCTCTCCTTCCTCCAGGGGGCGCTCTCCTTCCTCCAGGGGGTGCTTTTCTTCCTTCAGGGGGCGCTCTCCTTCCCCTTCCTCCAGGGGGCGCTCTCCTTCCTCCGGGGGGTGTTCTCCTGCCTCCGGGGGGCGCTCTCCTTCCTCCAGGGGGTGCTCTGGTGGAGTTTGGAGCAGCTCTTCACTGTAAAACAAACTGTGTGACTGCACTGTACAGAAGGTCAGGGGGTCAGAGGGTCAGGGGGTCAGAGGGTCAGAAGTTCAGGGGTCTGAGGGTCAGAAGGTCAGAGAGGGTCTGAAGCGTCTAAAGAAACTCGCCGTCACCTGATCTCCGGCACCGTGCGGCTCCTCTCCTCTGATTGGTCGTTCTCCTCAGAGCTCAGTGGTGATTGGCTGTTGTCCTCCAGGACGTCTGACGTGGTGGAACCTTCATCGTCACAGTCCTCCTCGTCCTCCTCATCCTCGCCCGCCTGCCCACCAGAGGGCGCCACTGCCTGCACCTCCTGTCCCTGTCCTTCCTGTCCTCCCTGTCCCTGTCCTTGTCCTTCCTGTCCCTGTCCTTCCTGTCCCTGTCCTTCCTGTCCCTGTCCTTCCTGTCCCTGTCCTCCCTGTCCTTCCTGTCCCTGTCCCTGTCCTCCCTGTCCCTGTCCTCCCTGTCCTTGTCCTTCCTGTCCCTGTCCTCCCTGTACCTGTCCTTCCTGTCCCTGTCCTTCCTGTCCCTGTCCTCCCTGTCCCTGTCCTCCCTGTCCCTGTCCTCCCTGTCCCTCTACGTTTCCTGTTTCAGACTCAGGAGCTTCATAATCGTCGGTTTTCACGTCTGTGGCGTCGGCCATTTTGTTTTCTTCTTCATTCTTTGCCGTCGTTTTTTCCTCTCCCTGATTTTCCGAAGCTTCATTCCCTCTTGGACTTTGGGGTTCCAGGTTCGTCTCTTCTTTTGTGGCTGAAACTACTTCCTGTTTTTGACCCTCCACTATTTCTGTCCCCGCCGTTTCTGACCCCGCTGTTTCTGTCCCCGCTGTTTCTGACCCCGCTGTTTCTGACCCCGCTGTTTCTGACCCCGCTGTTTCTTCTTTTTGGTCAAAAACGTCATCGTGAAGTTTAGATGTTTGTTCTCCATCTTCTTCTCCAGCAGTGATCTCTGCAGGTTGCTGAAGGTTCTCTTCCGGGTTGAACATCTTGTGGTTTCCCGCCAGACGTGCGTTGCTCAGCAGCTCTGAGACCAAAACTCGCTCCTGATCCTCGGATTTTCTCTCCGCACTTTCCACCATTTTGTTTCCTTCTTTGTCCTGAAGATTCACTCGGATTTCATTTCCTGTTTCTTCTAAAATGTCTCTGATCTCCTCCACCACGACTTTGGCGTCCTGACGTCCGTTTGCAGCGCTTTCTCGATTCGTGTTTTCCACAGCGGCCATTTTGTCCCCGTTGGTCTCCACAGTTTGGGCACCTGCCGGATCCGCGTCGCCCTGCACTTCCTGGGTCCTGGTGGGCGTGTGGGGTGTGGTCATGGGGGAGGGGCTGTGATTGGGCGCACAGGGCGATGATGCAAGCGAGGGGGCGGGGCTTGCGGGCGCAGATCCGGCGGACGACGCGCTGCAGCGGCTCAGTAAGTCTCTGCTGTCGCTACACAGATTAAACTTCTGCAAAGTCGCCGCTTCTTTGACAACTACAAGGAAAAAGAAAGAACTGAGCCAGGACTAAACCAGGACTAAACCAGGACTAAACCAGGACTGAGCCAGGACTAAACCAGGACTAAACCAGGACTAAACCAGGACTGAGCCAGGACTAAACCAGGACTAAACCAGGACTAAACCAGGACTGAGCCAGGACAAAACAAGGACTAAACCAGGACTGAACCAGGACTAAACCAGGACTAAACCAGGACTGAGCCAGGACAAAACCAGGACTAAACCAGGACTAAACCAGGACTAAACCAGGACTGAGCCAGGACAAAACCAGGACTGAGCCAGGACTAAACCAGGACTAAACCAGGACTAAACCAGGACTAAACCAGGACTAAACCAGGACTGAGCCAGGACTAAAGGCGGTCTTACCTTTGGAGACCTCTTTATGGAGAACACTGAGTAGAACATCTTCATAAACGTTCTCGATGTCGATGAAGTCGCTGTGATCGAACTGCAGGTTCTGGACCTGAGACAAAGAAACAGAAACTGAACCCACAACCTGTGTGTGTGTGTGTGTGTGTGTGTGTGTGTCTGTGTCTGTGTGTCTGTGTTGTGTGTGTATCCTGCAGGTGTTCAGTACCTGCTTGTGTTGCTCCTGCAGATGTTCCTTGAGGTAGGGCAGTGTGATCTGGACCAGAACCTCCTCACAGATCTTCTTCCTCATGGAGCTGCTGTCGTAGTCGAAATGCTGAAAGACAAAAAACGAAGATTCGTGAGAAATTTGCAAAAGTCAAATCCATGTGACCTGTCCCACAGGGACGGGAGGGCATCTGACACACAGGAGGACGGGAGGGCAGCTGACACACAGGAGGACGGGAGGGCATCTGACACACAGGAGGACGGGAGGGCATCTGACACACAGGAGGACGGGAGGGCATCTGACACACAGGAGAACGGGAGGGCATCTGACACACAGGAGAACGGGAGGGCATCTGACACACAGGGAGGATGGGAGGGCATCTGACGCACCTTGAGGACGCGGTGCCGGGCCTTGTCGATGGCGGACGCAGCATTGTCCTGATGTTCCTCCAGAACTTTGGACAAAAGAGTCTCAAACGTGAAGGCGGCGTTTTCCACCAACTGAAACAAAACCAGAACTAAACCAGGACTGAACCAGGACTATAACAGGACTAAACCAGGTCTAAACCAGGACTAAACCAGGACTATAACAGGACTAAACCAGAACTAAACCAGGACTAAACCAGGACTAAACCGGGACTGAACCAGGACTAAACCGCAACTAAACCGGGACTAAACCAGGACTAAACCAGAACTAAATAAGGACTAAACCAGGACTAAACCAGGACTGAACCAGGACTGAACCAGGACTAAACCAGGACTGAACCAGGACTGAACCAGAACTAAACCAGGACTAAACCAGGACTAAAACAGGATTAAACCAGGTCTGAACCAGGTCTCGTCCAGGTCTCATCCAGGCCTAGTCCAGGACTCGTCCAGGTCAGGTCCAGGTCTAGTCCAGGTCTCGTCCAGGTCTCGTCCAGGTCCTGTCCAGGTCCAGTCCAGGTTTCGTCCAGGTCTCGTCCAGGTCTAGTCCAGGTCCCGTCCAGGTCTCGTCCAGGTCTCGTCCAGGTCTAGTCCAGGTCTTATCCAGGACTCGTCCAGGACTCGTCCAGTTCTTGTCCAGGACTCGTCCAGGTCTCGTCCAGGACTGAACTAAGTCTCGTCCAGGTCTCCTTCAGGACTCGTCCAGGACTCGTCCAGGTCTTGTCCAGGACTCGTCCAGGACTCATCCAGTTCTCATCCAGGGCTCGTCCAGGACTCGTCCAGGTCTAGTCCAGGAGTCATCCAGGTCTAGTCCAGGACTCGTCCAGGTCTAGTCCAGGTTTCGTCCAGGACTGAACTAAGTCTCGTCCAGGTCTCGTCCAGAACTCGTCCAGGACTCGTCCAGGACTCGTCCAGGTCTCGTCCAGAACTCGTCCAGGACTCGTCCAGGTCTCGTCCAGTTCTCGTCCAGGGCTCGTCCAGGGCTCGTCCAGGGCTCGTCCAGGACTCGTCCAGGTCTAGTCCAGGACTCGTCCAGGTCTAGTCCAGGTCTAGTCCAGGACTCGTCCAGGTCTAGTCCAGGTCTCGTCCAGTTCTTGTCCAGTTCTCGTCCAGGGCTCGTCCAGGGCTCGTCCAGGGCTCGTCCAGTTCTTGTCCAGTTCTCGTCCAGGGCTCGTCCAGGGCTCGTCCAGGGCTCGTCCAGGACTCGTCCAGGGCTCGTCCAGGACTCGTCCAGGAGTCGTTCAGGTCTAGTCCAGGACTCGTCCAGGTCTAGTCCAGGTCTAGTCCAGGACTCATCCAGGTCTCGTCCAGGTCCTGTACCTGCTGCAGGTCGATCTGGGCGCTGTGGACAAGTCCGGTCACGTTCTTGAATCCGAATCGTTCTCTGAGTCGCTGAAGTCGCTCGTCCAGAGACGCCACGGCCTGAAAACTGTCCCCGAGGACAGGGCCCGACAGGGACCGGAGCACCTGACACAGAGACACCTGGCAGTGTGTGTGTCTGTGTCTGTGTGTGTGTGTGTGTGTGTGTGTGTATATAGTTGTATAGTGTGTGTATAGTGTGTGTATAGTGTGTATAGTGTGTGTATAGTGTGTGTATAGTGTGTGTATAGTGTGTGTATAGTTGTATAGTGTGTGTACAGTGTGTGTATAGTTGTATAGTGTGTGTACAGTGTGTGTACCTCCTGGAGTGTGTCTCGGTCCTCTCCCTGGAGGACCCCCTCTCTGACCCGCTCCATCGTCCCCGCACATGCCTCTCGTCCCTGGGCAAAGCCTTGGCTGATGGGCCCCATGAGCTCCTCCAGGACGGAGCTCAGGTACGGCTGGACCTTCTGAACACAGAGGCCCTCAGCGGGGCCCCACACCACCGCTGAGAGGAGGGTTAGACCGGGGACAGTCCTGGTCCAGTCCTGGTTTAGTCCTGGTCTAGTCCTGGTCCAGTCCTGGTCCAGTCCTGGTTCAGTCCTGGTTCAGTCCTGGTCTAGTCCTGGTTCAGTCCTGACCTTGGACCTGCTCCTGCAGTTGTTCTCTGCTCCTCTGGATCAGGTCCATGTCCGAGTGGATCTGGACTTCCCTCTGCCTCAGAGTGCTCCTCAGCTCGTCCTTCAGACATGACAGTCCCTCCAGGAGAGTCTCCTGCACCAACACGTACACCGCCTCTACCGTCTGCGATAGAAAGGGGAGTCTGACCCGCAACCTCCAGAACCTCCACAACCTCCAGAACCTCCAGAACCTCCACAATTTCCACAACATCAGAGAGAGAGGGGAGTCTGTGGGCGGGGTTAGGTGCTGTAGGGGCGGGGTTATGTGGCTGTGGGTGGGGTTAGGTGGCTGGGGGCGGGGTTAGGTGGCTGGGGGTGGGGTTAGGTGGTGTGTGGGCGGGGTTAGGTGGCTGGGGCAGGGTTAGGTGGTTGTGAGCGAGGTTAGGAGTTGTAGGGGCGGGGTTAGGTGGTTGGGGGAAGGGTTAGGTGCTGTAGGGGCGGGGTTAGGTGGCTGGGGGCGGGGTTAAGTGGTTGTGGGATGGGTTAGGTGCTGTAGGGGCGGGGTTAGGTGGTTGTGGGCGGGGTTAGGTGGTTGTGGGATGGATTAGGTGGCTGGGGGCGGGGTTAGGTGGCTGGGGGCGGGATTAGGTGGTTGTGGGCGGGGTTAGGTGGCTGGGGGCGGGGTTAGGTGCTGTAGGGGCGGGGTTAGGTGGTTGTGGGCGGGGTTAGGTGGCTGGGGGCGGGGTTAGGTGGTCGACTTACACAGAACCACAGGCGTTTCTTGTCGTTCTTCTTGCTCTTCAGTTTGGGGAGCAGATCTTTCTCCAGCGTCGGCAGCAGACGCTCCATCACGGCGTTGGACAGGACCTGGAGGTCACACAGAGGTCAGGGGTCAAAGTGCAGAGTTACTCATCATTTACAGCTGATGCCGTCAACGTTCCCCGGGGATGTGATGCTAATTGCAGGCACTGCTCTGTCTGAACTTTCAGCTCGTTTCCTCATGTGTGTCCTGGGAACTGCTGAACATTCTACCATAGACAAACACGTAGAACACCCCCACATCAGGCTCCAAACACACTTTATTTCAACATTTTATCGACAATTTTTGTCAAATGGACGTTTGTCCATTGGACGTTTCTCCATTTGACGTTTGTCCATTGGACGTTTGTCCATGTTTCACCTCATGTCCTGCTCCTTTATTCTCCTGCTCATTGCTGTTGTGCCCTCGAGGAGCACACTTCCCCCAGAGTCTGTGCTCAACTCTGAGGAGGAGCCACAGGTCTGAGATTCACCACAATTTTCCTCTGACAGGAATGAATGAGTCCAAAACACACGGGTTAGACCTGGTTTAGACCTGGTTTAGACCTGGTTTAGACCTGGTTCAGACCTGGTTCAGACCTGGTTTAGTCCTGGTTAAGCACAAACGCAACATTAAGCAGTAGTAGTATTTGCAGTAGTAGTAGCAATAGTTGTAGTAGTTGTAGTACTTGTAGTAGTTGTAGTACTTGTAGTAGTAGTTGTAGTAGTAGTAGTTGTAGTACTCGTATCTTTACCCTCACGTCACTCCCCATCATCATGCTCCAGGCTTCATATCGTCCCTGAGATTCTCGGTAAAACTTCATGGCTTTGAGGAACGACTGGACCTCACAGGAGGATTTCTTCAAGAAGTCTGAGAACACAAACACACACACACACACACACACACACACAAACACACAAACACAGGTAGGAGAAACATCAGAACATTTCCACAAACACAAAATACTGTAATACTGTAGTATTGTAATACTGTAGTACTGTAGTACTGTAGTATTGGAGTATTGTAATACTGTAGTACTGTAATATTGTAGTACTGTAATACTGTAGTACTGTAATACTGTAGTACTGTAATACTGTAGTACTGTAGTATTGTAGTACTGTAGTACTGTAGTACTGTAGTATTGTAGTACTGTAATACTGTAATACTGTAGTACTGTAATACTGTAGTACTGTAGTACTGTAATACTGTAGTATTGTAATATTGTAGTACTGTAATACTGTAGTATTGTAGTACTGTAATACTGTAATACTGTAGTATTGTAGTACTGTAATACTGTAGTACTGTAGTATTGTAGTACTGTAATACTGTAGTACTGTAGTACTGTAATACTGTAGTATTGTAGTACTGTAATACTGTAATACTGTAGTATTGTAGTACTGTAATACTGTAGTACTGTAGTATTGTAGTACTGTAATACTGTAGTACTGTAGTACTGTAGTATTGTAGTACTGTAGTACTGTAATACTGTAGTATTGTAGTACTGTAGTATTGTAGTATTGTAGTATTGTAGTATTGTAGTACTGTAATACTGTAGTACTGTAGTACTGTAATACTGTAGTATTGTAGTACTGTAATACTGTAGTATTGTAGTACTGTAATACTGTAGTACTGTAGTACTGTAGTATTGTAGTACTGTAACACTGTAGTACTGTAGTATTGTAGTACTGTAACACTGTAGTACTGTAGTATTGTAGTACTGTAATACTGTAGTACTGTAATCTTGTAGTACTGTAGTACTGTAATACTGTAGTACTGTAGTATTGTAGTACTGTAATACTGTAGTACTGTAGTATTGTAGTACTGTAATACTGAAATACTGAAATACTGTAGTACTGTAGTATTGTAATACTGTAATACTGTAATACTGTAGTACTGTAATACTGTAGTACTGTAATACTGTAGTACTGTAATACTGTAGTATTGTAGTACTGTAGTATTGTAGTACTGTAATACTGTAGTACTGTAATACTGTAGTATTGTAGTACTGTAATACTGTAGTACTGTAGTACTGTAATACTGTAGTATTGTAGTACTGTAGTATTGTAGTACTGTAATACTGTAGTACTGTAATACTGTAGTATTGTAGTATTGTAGTACTGTAATACTGTAGTACTGTAGAACTGTAGTACTGTAATACTGTAGTATTGTAATACTGTAGTACTGTAATATTGTAGTACTGTAGTACTGTAATACTGTAGTACTGTAGTATTGTAGTACTGTAGTATTGTAGTACTGTAATACTGTAGTACTGTAGTATTGTAGTATTGTAGTACTGTAGTACTGTAGTACTGTAATACTGTAGTACTGTAATACCATAGTACTGTAATACTGTAATACTGTAGTACTGTAGTACTGTAGTAGTATACAGCTCGTCAGCGCTGACAGTAGTAGTAGTAGTAGTAGTACTGCAGTACCTTGGTTCTGGTGGCGTACACAGCTCCTCAGTAGTAGTAGTAGTAGTAGTAGTAGTAGTACTGCAGTACCTTGGTTCTGGTGGCGTACACAGCTCCTCAGTAGTAGTAGTAGTAGTAGTAGTAGTAGTAGTAGTACTGCAGTACCTTGGTTCTGGTGGCGTACACAGCTCCTCAGTAGTAGTAGTAGTAGTAGTAGTAGTAGTAGTAGTAGTAGTACTGCAGTACCTTGGTTCTGGTGGCGTACACAGCTCCGGAGCGCGTACAGGAAGTGCTCTTGTCTTTGTTGTTGTCTGAAGCAGAAGTATGAGTCCCGTCGATACGGCAGCCGCAGGTAAACAGGAAACTGCCCCGGCATCGAGGACAGGGGCGGGGCAAAGTCCTCCTGAACACCTGTCACAGAGACACCTGTCAGAGCAGCATCTGTCAGAGAGTACTGTGGTCTCGATACTGGATTTAGATTCTAATGAACAGACGCGATACTCGATACTCGATACCGAACTCTCTTTGTTTTGACAATCTCCTGTGATTTTCCACGTGGAAGAACTTTATTTTCTCTTCACGAGTCTTTATGTCTGTGGAATCCTGGTTTAGTCCTGGTTTAGTCTTGGTTTAGTCCTGGTTTAGTCCTGGTTTAGTTCTGGTCCAGTCCTGGTCCAGTCCTGGTCTAGTCCTGGTCTAGTCCTGGTCCAGTCCTGGTCTAGTCCCGGTTCAGGAGTACACAGGATCACACAGGAGCAGGCAGGAGCAGACAGGAGCAGGCAGGAGCAGACGGGAGCAGACGGGAGCAGACGGGAGCAGACGGGAGCAGGCAGGAGCAGGCGGGAGCAGACGGGAGCAGGCAGGAGCAGAGTGACTCACTGGCGTCGTCGGGGAAGCATCGGTCCACCAGCTCCATGTATCTCTCCTCTGTGGTCAGCACAGCGCCCCCTGTGGGCAGCAGACGGTGATGCGGTGGCGCCCCCTTCAGGAAACTCTGGAAACACACGAAAAACACACCACAGTGTTCAAGAGTCTGCTCCACCCACGGACCTCACCCACGGACCTCACCCACACCCACGGATCTCACCCACGGACCTCACCCATGGACCTCACCAGTGGACCTCACCCACAGACCTCACCCACAGACCTCACCCACACCCACGAACCTCACCCACGGACCTCACCCACAGACCTCACCCACACCCACAGACCTCACCCACAGACCTCACCCACGGACCTCACCAACGGACCTCACCCACAGACCTCACCCACGGACCTCACCAATGGACCTCACCCACACCCACGGACCTCGCCCACGGACCTCACCCACACCCACTGACCTCACCCACAGACTTCACCCACAGGCCTCACCCTCACCCACGGACCTCACCCACGAACCTCACCCTCACCCACGGACCTCACCCACGAACCTCACCCACGGACCTCACCCACACCCACAGACCTCACCCACAGCGTTTAGCTCCAAATGAAGCTCATCGAGGCCAGCAGTTATAGCGGCTAATCTGGAGTTAGGTCCATGTTTGGAATTCTGACCGAGAGTATCATAGCAACCAAAGAGCCAATCAGGAGCGAGGCTGAGAAATGTACAGTCTGAGACAGACCGTATGTCCCTGTATGTCTCTCCCCTCATCCCCGTAAGTCTCTCACCTCGTCCTCGTGTGTCTCTCACCTCGTCCCTGTATGTCTCTCCCCTCATCTCCGTATGTCTCTCCCCTCGTCCTCTTATGTCTCTCCCCTCGTCCTCTTATGTCTCTCACTTCATCCTCGTATGTCTCTCCCCTCGTCCTCTTATGTCTCTCACTTCGTCCGCGTATGTCTCTCCCCTCGTCCCCGTATGTCTCTCCCCTCGTCCCTGTATGTCTCTCACCTTGTCCCCGTATGTCTCTCTCCTTGTCCATGTATGTCTCTCCCCTTGTCCCCGCAAGTCTCTCCCCTCATCCTCGTATGACTCTCCCCTTGTCCCTGTATGTCTCTAACCTCGTCCCTGTATGTCTCTCCCCTCGTCCCCGTAAGTCTCTCTCCTTGTCCCCGTATGTCTCTCACCTCGTCCCCGTATGTCTCTCACCTTGTCCCCGTATGTCTCTCCCCTCGTCCCCGTATGTCTCTCACCTTGTCCCCGTATGTCTCTCTCCTCGTCCCCGTATGTCTCTCACCTCATCCCCGTAAGTCTCTCCCCTCGTCCCCGTATGTCTCTCACCTCGTCCCGTATGTCTCTTTCCTCGTCCCTGTATGTCTCTCCCCTCGTCCCCGTATGTCTCTCCCCTCGTCCCCGTATGTCTCTCCCCTCGTCCCGTATGTCTCTTTCCTTGTCCCTGTATGTCTCTCCCCTCGTCCCCGTATGTCTCTCACCTCGTCCCGTATGTCTCTCACCTCGTCCCCGTAAGTCTCTCCTCTCGTCCCCGTATGTCTCTTTCCTTGTCCCTGTATGTCTCTCCCCTCGTCCCTGTATGTCTCTCCCCTCGTCCCGTATGTCTTTCACCTCGTCCCCGTAAGTCTCTCCCCTCGTCCCCGTATGTCTCTCCCCTCGTCCCCATATGTCTCTCACCTCCAGGCTCTCGTGACACTCCAGGCTGTAGTTGGCTCTCATCACGATGTATCTCTCTCTCCATTTCCGCGTCTCATCAAAATAAAAGACGGCGTCTTCGTAGAGCACCTCGCCGCCTTCAGGGGGCACCTGCCGCGACAGGAGCAGGATGAGCACATGAAGTGCGTCACTGTAAAACTCCTCAGATGTGACTCCTGCAGCCACGGCTGCCCCAGGGCAGCCTGTCCCACCAACACTCACAGGAGAGCTCAAGTGTCTTGCCTAAAGACACAGGGTCAAACGCCTAAGACCGATCCACTGGTGTCTGAACGGCTGCAGGTGTGAGCAGCTGCAGGGTGTGAACAGCTGCAGGTGTGAACAGCCGCAGGAGTGAACAGCCGCAGGAGTGAACAGCCGCAGGTGTGAACAGCCGCAGGGTGCGTTCTGCTCTTACCCTCTGTCGGAGCAGTTGTGCGTGCAGTTGTGCGTTCTTACCCTCTGTCGGAGCAGTTGTGCGTTCTGCTCCTTCAGTTGTTCCACGTTGCTCTGAGCCTCACAGAATCGAGCTACAGAAAACTGCCTCCTGTAGAACGGAGCGAAACGCCGGAGCTCCACCTGCGCCTCCCCTGCAAACACACAAACACACACAATTATAACACACAAAAACACACAAACACACACACATACTGAGGTCAGGTTACACTTTTGTTTTGAGACAAGGTCAGATTTTATAACAGATAAAAACCAAGACTAAAACAGGACTAAACCAGGTCTAAACCAAGACTAAACCAGGACTAAACCAGGACTAAACCAAGACTAAACCAGGACTAAACCAGGACTAAACCAGGACTAAACCAGGTCTAAACCAGGTCTAAACCAAGACTAAACCAGGACTAAACCAGGTCCTTCTCTGAGTCATATTCAAATCTTGTGTGAGGTTCATGCAAAACTTCTGCAACTTTAAAGATTCTAAATCCTCTGACCCTCTGCTCCTCTGACCCTCTGCTCCGCTGACCCTCTGATCGTCTGACCCTCTGCTCCTCTGACCCTCTGCTTCTCTGACCCTCTGTTCCTCTGACCCTCTCCTCCTCTGACCCTCTGACCTTCTGCTCCTCTGACCCTCTGCTCCTCTGACCCTCTGCTCCTCTGACCCTCTGACCTTCTGCTCCTCTGACCCTCTGCTCCTCTGACCCTCTGTTCCTCTGACCCTCTGCTCCTCTGACCCTCTGTTCCTCTGACCCTCTCCTCCTCTGACCCTCTGCTCCTCTGACCCTCTGCTCCTCTGCTCCTCTGACCCTCTGCTCCTCTGACCCTCTGCTCCTCTGACCCTCTGCTCCTCTGACCCTCTGCTCCTCTGCTCCTCTGACCCTCTGCTCCTCCGACCCTTTGCTCGTGGATCATGAAGCTGTTCTAGTGTGACAGGTGTGGGAGGGCATCTGGTGTCGTCATGTGTCTCATAAAAGAGTCGGAATGTGAAGCATGTGCAGAAGAGACGCCAAACCGGTCCAACATGAGACGTGTGTCCACAGGCACATGTCCAAAAAGACATGTCTACACACATGTATATGTGGTTTAGTCTTGGTTTAGACTCTGGGTGAGGGAGTGTCCTGCTCAGACTGTTACCATGGCAACACAACCACACACACAGACAAACACACACACACACACACACACACACAAAAGTGCAGGCTGTGGCTTCTCCCCCTCACCTGGACATGCATGACAGGTTCGACAGGTGAGTCACACCTGAGCAATACTGTACTGCAGTACACAAAGTACAAAGTACTGCAGTACACACAGTACACACAGTACTGCAGTACACACAGTACACACAGTACTGCAGTACACACAGTACACGCAGTACACGCAGTACACACAGTACTGCAGTACACACAGTACACACAGTACGAGTACAGGCCTGTCCAAAGTACTTCATTCACTTCCTCCAAAACCACAGACTGAAAATCCCACTGACGTAATGACACTGATCAGACTATGGGAGGGCATCTGACACAAACAGTAATCAGACAATGGGAGGGCATCTGACACAAACAGTAATCAGTGGACTCTATAGAGACGATATACAACACTAGAACATACAGTCCTAGTTTAGACCTGTTTTAGTCCTGGTTTAGTCCTGGTTTAGACCTGGTTTAGTCCTGGTTTAGTCCTCGTTCAGTCTTGGTTTAGTCCTGGTTCAATCCTGGTTTGGTCTCCATCTGCAGAGCTCCAAACACTCTGATGACATCACCAGGTGGAGCTCCTCTTTGTTTTTAAAAATCACAGTTTGACCTTTTAAAGTTTAAACACCGAAGACTGCGGGTGTGTTGCCGTGGAAACAGGAGGATCCACCCGCAGGCAGAGACGCAGACTATCCATCCATCTTCTCCCGCTTAATCCGGCTGGGTCGCGGGGGCAGCACGCTGCCCATTACTCTGTGCACCATAGACCCCTATGAACCCCTCTGCAGGTGGTGAGCCCACAGGAGGGAGGAATTCCTTGATTGTATACTGTTCATAGGGGTGTTACATGTTTTTGGTTGATGGGGGGAAACCGGAGTACCCGGAGGAAACCCATCCAGACACGGGGAGGAAACATGCAAACTCCACACAGAAAGGCCCGGGCGACCCGGGGATCGAACCCGTAACCTTCTTGCTGTGAGGCATGAGTGTTGCCACTCAGCCACCGTGCTGCCATGGACAGACGCAGACTAAACCAGGACTAAACCAGGACTAAACCAGGACTAAACCAGGTCTAAACCGGGACTAAACCAGATCTAAACCAGGACTAAACCAGGACTAAACCAGGACTGAAACAGGACTAAACCAGGACTAAACCAGACCGTCCTGTTTTACACGGATCAGATTTCACTTTGCGCACAAAACAAACACAAAATGAACCAGGACTTATCCAGGACTAAATCAGGACTAAACCAGGATTTTCCAGGACTGAACCAAGTGTAAACCAGAACTGAGCCTAGACTAAATCCGGACTAAACCAGGTCTGAACTAGGACTAAAGCAGGTTTAAAGTTTTATCCTGGTTTGTTGGCCCTGATCTGAAACCCGCGCCGTGACCAGTCCGGGTCCTGCAGGGTCCGGGTCTAGTCCGAGTCAGGTCCTTTAGTCCGGGTCTAGTCTTTTAGTCCAGTTTTACCTCGGATGAAGGCGGTCTTGCTCTGGTCCAGGAGAGAGGACTCGGAGATCCCCATGATAGACCCGCGCTAGTCCGGTTCAGATCCTGGTCCAGGTGAGACTCAGGTGAAGCTGTGGTCCTATTCCGGGACTCTCCGAGACCACGCCCTCCCCGGATCCGAGCAGCTCCTCTGCCGCGCGAGTCCTGGTTTAGTCCTGGTTTAGTCCTGGTTTAGACCCGGTTTAGACCCGGTTTAGACCCGGTTCAGTCCTGGTCTAGTCCTGGTTCAGTCCTGGTTTAGTCCAGGTTTAGTCCAGGTTCAGTCCTGGTTTATTCCTGGTTTAGTCCTGGTTTAGTCCTGGTTCAGTCCTGGTTCAGTCCTGGTTTAGTCCCGGTTTAGTCCCGGTTCAGTCCTGGTTTAGTCCTGGTTTATTCCTGGTTCAGTCCTGGTTCAGTCCTGGTCTCAAACTGCAGACGTATTTGTATTTTGTTCATTTCGGGTTTGTTGTAATACCTGTGTTGTCCACACGGTGGCGCTGTAGCGCTGCGTCTCTATGTGAACGTGTCACGTGTTGAAGAAGCACCAGAAAAGTTCCGTTTTGTTGGGGAAAGTTCTGCTCAGGCCTCGGTTCCTCCTGGGCCGGATCCCGTTTGTTTTGGTTCTGCAGCTGCGGGCGGTTTGTGGATATTTGTGTTATATTTGCGTTATCACTGTAATAACACTGTAATAACATGGTAATAACACTGTAATAACACCTTTGGTTGTGTCTCTGAACTAGTGCGGAGGAAAGAGAAATAAAGAACCCCCTAAATTTGAAGTACAGTGAAGTACAGTGAAGTACAGTGAAGTACAGTGAAGTACAGTGAAGGACTGTGAGGTACTGTGAGGTACAGTGAAGTACAGTGAGGTACTGTGAGGTACAGTGAAGTACTGTGAAGTACAGTGAGGTACTGTGAGGTACTGTGAGGTACAGTGAAGTACGGTGAGGTACTGTGAGGTACAGTGAAGTACTGTGAGGTACAGTGAAGTACAGTGAAGTACTGTGAGGTACTATGAGGTACTGTATAACCCTGGCTTCATATATTTGCACCTGCACAGGTGACGCATCAGGTGAGTGAGCTGATGAGAGCGCCTTCTGCTGGACACACGGGGTCAGGACCAGGACTAAAGCAGGTCTAAACCAGGACTGAACCAGGACTAAACCTGGACTAAACCAGGACTAAACCAGGACTAAACCAGGACTGAACCAGGACTGAACCAGGACTAAACCTGGACTAAACCAGGACTAAACCAGGACTAAAACAGGACTAAAACACATAAGGGTAAAGGATAAATTAAATTTGTCAACTGGACAGAGTTTATTTGGTTGAATATGTTTCTCATCCAAGCTGCTTCTTCAGTTCTGGTCAGATGCTGGTGGACACTGCTTTATATCTGCCTGAAGAGGGCGCTAACTACAATGAAATGACTCTGAGACACATATATTTGTTTACAGTTTCTGTTAGTCAGGTGAGTCTATTCAATATGCAGTGGGAGTGGGGGAGTAGTTAGCAGAACCATTCAGGACCATGATGGTGTTTTCACACCTCTGGACATGTCCTGGCTAGTCCCATTGTTTTCCCAGTTTGTTTTGATTTAGGTTTGAGGATAGAGTTATAGATGGAGACAAATGATGTCTGAGACCTCCATTTCTGTTCAAGGAAGGATTCTCTTTCTTGACAAAAATAGCTTCTTTAACTCCTCCTCTCAAACCAGTTCTTTTCTCTGGCCAAGATCTGGACCTCACTGTCCTCAAAGGAGTGGCCTGTGGCTTTTAGGTGGAGATGTACGGCAGACTGAGGTCCTTTTAGGTGGAGATGTACGGCAGACTGAGGTCCTTTTAGGTGGAGATGTACGGCAGACTGAGGTCCTTTTAGGTGAAGATGTACGGAAGATTGCGGCCCACTCTGGTTTTCCCGTCTGTGTTGATACATTCGTTTGAAAAGTGGCTGTTTTGTTTCTCCAATGTAGCGCCCCCTGCAGTCTTCACTACACTGAATGAAGTAGACCACATTGCTTTGTTTGTGGCTCGGTGTTTTGTCCTTAGGATGGACCAGTTTTTGTCTTAAAGTGTTTGTGGGTTTGAAATAGACTGGGATTTCATGTTGTCTGAAGATCCTCTGTAGTTTTTCGGAAACGCCAGCCAGGTAAGGAATAGTTACACCCTTTCTCCTGGGCTCTGGTTCTCTGTTGTCCTGTTTCTTTGCTCTCTTCGTTTTATTGAAAGCCCATTTAGGATATCCACAAACGGAGAGGGCTTTCTCCACGTGTTGTTCTTCTTTCTCCTTTCCCTCTGCGCTTGTAGGAACCACTTGGGCCCTGTGTTGTAATGTCCGAATGACTCCAAGTTTGTGCTGAAGTGGGTGGTGTGAATCAAAAAGCAGATATTGGTCGGTGTGTGTGGGCTTCCTGAAAACCTCTACCTGGAGTCGCCGGTCTTCTCTTATCGTTACTGCACAATCTAAGAAGGCCAGTGTGTTATCCTTGGCATCTTCACGTGTGAATTTGATGTTCGGATCTACAGAATTGATATGTGCAGTAAAAGGTTCCAAATCTTGAATTTAGATTTTTGAAAAATTATCATCAACATAACGATACCAGTGTGTGGGTGGAGTGCCTGGATATGAGGCCAGGGCTCTGTTCAAATTGTTCCATGTATAAGTTTGCAATGATCTGGGAGACCTGTGAGCCCATGGCACAGCCGTGGATTTGTCTGTAGAAGTTTCCTCTGAACTGGAAATAGGTGGTACTTAAACAAATTTCCAGCAGTTGGCAGATTTGGTCGGGTGAAAGTTTGGTTCTCTCTTCCAGCTTAGTATCCTCCAGTAGTCTCCTCCTTGCTGCCTCCACCGCTACCGATGTAGGATACAAGTGAAAAGAGAGGTCACATCAAAGGAAACGTCAAAGGAAACGTCAGAGGAAACGTCAGAGGTCACGTCAGAGGAAACGTCAGAGGTCACGTCAGAGGAAACGTCAGAGGTCACGTCAAAGGAAACGTCAGAGGTCACATCAAAGGAAACGTCAGAGGTCAAGTCAAAGGAAACGTCAGAGGTCACGTCAAAGGAAACGTCAGAGGTCACGTCAGAGGAAACGTCAGAGGTCACGTCAGAGGAAACGTCAGAGGTCACGTCAAAGGAAACGTCAGAGGTCACATCAAAGGAAACGTCAGAGGTCAAGTCAAAGGAAACGTCAGAGGTCACGTCAAAGGAAACGTCAGAGGTCACGTCAAAGGAAACGTCAGAGGTCACGTCAGAGGAAACGTCAGAGGTCAAGTCAAAGGAAATGTCAGAGGTCACGTCAAAGGAAACGTCAGAGGTCACATCAAAGGAAACGTCAGAGGTCAAGTCAAAGGAAACGTCAGAGGTCACGTCAAAGGAAACGTCAGAGGTCACGTCAAAGGAAACCATTGTCTCATCCAGGTCAAACTGGAGATGCTTGACTTTGTTCACAAATTCGGCTGTGTTCTCAATATGGTTCTCCGTGTTCCCACCAGAGGAGCCAAGATGGTTTTTAGGTGTTTGGCCACATTGTCCGTGATGGAGTCTGTGGTACGTACAATGGGTCTTGTTTGTGGATTTTTGGGAGGCCATAGATGCCAGGGATGACGTCACCAGGGTACAGTCTGTAATATAGCTGTCGATCAATGACTTCTTCCTTCTCCAGCTTCTGCAGGTATTCAATGATCTTCTTTTTGTACACATTGGTGGGGTCCCGTTTTAGTAATTCGTAGGTTGTGGTGTCACTGAGTCGGCTGTTAACCTTAGCCTCATAATCAGCTGAGTTCAGGATCACAGTGCATCTCCCTTTGTCAGCTGGGAGGATGTTGATGCTGTGGTCCTTCTCCAGAGCAGCGATGGCCTTCCCTTCCTCCGGTGTTACATTGGAGGGTGGAGGTTTGGCATTGCTCAGTGCAGCTGTTAATTTCAGTCTAAGGTCTCCAGCTTCTGTCTCCGTGAGCTTCTTGTTCCTGATGGCGGTTTCTGCTGCTGTGATGTAATCCACCGTGGGGATGCGGTTAGAAGTTACAGAGAAATTCAGTCCTTTGGAAAGTACTTCTTTCTCTGCCTGAGTGAGCACCCGGTTGGAAAGATTTTTCACCCAGCGTTCTTTGTGCAACGATTGGCTCGGTTTATCCTCCTTCCTTTTGTCACTCAGATCCTTGGGGTTAGTTTGATTTTGGAGTTTTTGGAGTTGCGTAAACACGAGGGCAGGAAAATCAGGCCGTTGAGGGGAAACATTTCAAATAAAAGCTCTAAGTAAGATCAAAGGTCAGATGCCCTCCCTGTGTGTCAGGTGCCCTCCCTGTGTGTCAGGTGCCCTCCCTGTGTGTCAGATGCCATCCCTATAAAAACAGAAATACCGAGACAAAAGGTTTGGAACATTTTAAATTTATTCATGACATTTTCTAAAACAAAATTAAAAACAATAAAATCTCTGAAAGAATAAATAAAATAAACAAGAGTCACCTTCGGCGCAGACACCCAGTCCTGGTCCAGTCCCGTTTCAGTCCTGGTCCAGTCCTGGTTTAGTCCTGGTCCAGTCCTGGTTCAGTCCTGGTCCAGTCCTGGTCCAGTCCTGGTTCAGTCCTGGTCCAGTCCTGGTTCAGTCCTGGTTCAGTCCCGGTTCAGTCCTGGTCCAGTCCTGGTCCAGTCCCTGTTTGGCGCAGGTGGGGCTGCTGTATTTGCTGAGGACCGCTGTAAACTGGTTGAGATCCGCGTTGGTCCGGACTCCTGTCGGGTCAAAGTGGGTCCGGCTCACCCTGAACCCGGCCTCAGTCAAGTACTGAAGGAACTTATTCAACCTGAGGAAAGACGAGAGGTCAGAAACCAGGACCAAACCAGGACCAAACCAGGAATAAACCAGGACTAAACCAGGACCAAACCAGGACCAAACCCAGACCAAACCAGGACTAAATCAGGACTAAACCAGGACCAAACCAGGACCAAACCAGGACCGGACCAGGACTAAACCAGGACTGGACCAGGACTAAACCAGGACTAAACCAGGACTAAACCAGGACCAAACCAGGACTAAACCAGGACTGGAATAGGACTAAACCAGGACTGGACCAGGACTAAACCAGGACCAAACCAGGACTAAACCAGGACCAAACTAGGACTAAACCAGGTCTAAACCAGGACTAACCCAGGTCTAAACCAGGACTGAACCAGGTCTAAACCGGGACTAAACCAGAACTAAACCGGGACTAAACCAGGTCTAAACCAGGACTGAACCAGGTCTAAACCGGGACTAAACCAGGACTAAACCAGGACTAAACCAGGACTAAACCAGATCTAAACCAGGTCTAAACCAGGTCTAAACCAGGACTAAACCAGGACTAAACCAGATGTAAACCAGGACTGATTTGTGACCAGTATCTGCAGTATTTGCAGTACTCACAGTATTCGTAGTATTCGCAGTATTTGCAGTACTCAAAGTATTCGCAGTATTCGTAGTACCCGTAGTATTCACAGTATTCACAGTACCCGTAGTATTCGCAGTATTCACAGTACCTGTAGTATTTGCAGTACCTGCAGTATTCGCAGTATTCGCAGTACCTGCAGTATTCGCAGTATTCGCAGTACCCGCAGTATTTGAGTATTTGCAGTACTCGCAGTACTCACTTGGGCATGTTCATGCCTCTGATACTGTGTCGGTGAATACTGTAGTAAAACGGCGGATGTTCCAGGGCCGTGTCGGACTTCAGCTTCTTGAGCAGCGGGCCCCCCTCCTCCGGGCTCCTCCTCTTCCCTAAAGAAGAACACGATTTAAAGCAACACTCTGGAACCTGCACACCTACAGAAGAACACCATTTAAAGCAACACTCTGGAACCTGCACACCTACAGAAGAACACCATTTAAAGCAACACTCTGGAACCTGAACATCACACTCTGGTTCTCCTCATGTGGAGCTCAGAGCCTCCGGTCGTTCCTCCCTGAGCTGCAGAGGCTGCACTGGCTCTGAGCTCTGATTGGTGCAGGGGTTTCGGGAGGGACCAATCAGACGGAGGCATTTCGGTTTAAAGCACAGTGTGGACGGGCTCTGTTCCCGCTGACGTCACGAACCCGGAAGACGTTTGGAAACACGCAGATGGCGACATGGTTTGGGGTATGGCGATGTTGTTTTCTTCATGAAGACGTCGCCGTGTTCTTTTTGACGATTAATTCTTGTGGTATAATTTGTCCAACTTCATAAAGAAGGTGTCACTGTTGCGTTCCGTTATGTTCTACAGATCCACAGTTCCGACCGACGATCCGACTGGAGTCCTGTCGTCATGGAGCGCTCTGGCAGGAGGTGAAGACGCCGCCGCCGCTGCTGAATCCACGCCTAGTGTCGGGAACGCCACCAGAACTCCTCATCCGCATGTTTCCAAACGTCTTCCGGTAAGTGTGAAAAGGCTGATAAAGAAGTGTCCTGAGTGAGGCTCCAGTCAAATGAAGCTCACTGAGGCTCCGGTCAAATGAAGCTCACTGAGGCTCCGGTCAAATGAAGCTCACTGAGGCTCCGGTCAAATGAAGCTCACTGAGACTCCGGTCAAATGAAGCTCACTGAGGCTCCGGTCAAATGAAGCTCACTGAGGCTCCGGTCAAATGAAGCTCACTGAGGCTCCGGTCAAATGAAGCTCACTGAGGCTCCGGTCAAATGAAGCTCACTGAGGCTCCGGTCAAATGAAGCTCACCGAGACTCCAGTCAAATAAAGCTCACCGAGACTCCAGTCAAATGAAGCTCACTGAGGCCCGCGCTCACAGGAGAATCAGGTCCATGTGAGAAACAGGAACCCCAGGATCCTGTCGCGGCTTCAGAAGAACATCTCAGACCAAACTGAGGCTCACAGCAGCAGGAACAGAGAGAAGAGCCACAATATTCCAATGGAGCCAGAGTCAGAAGAGCCGGAAGAGCCGTCGTGAACACTTCCTATTTGGAACGCGGCGGCTAACGTGTTAGCTACGTCCATTTATAGAAACAGGAAATGTTCTGAACACACTGGACTTCAGCTTTGAACCGGCAACCCCAACGAGAGACTCACCTGAAGAATCGGCTCCTGAGTCTTCTGAGCTCTGAAGAGTTTTAATGACAACACCACACTCCACTGAAAGAGAAGAAGAGAGGGATCAGAGGAGGAGGAGAGGAGGAGGGGAGGAGGAAGAGGAGGAGGAGGGGAGGAGGAAGAGGAGGAGAGGAGAGGAGGAGGAGAGGAGAGGAGGAGGGGAGGAGGAAGAGGAGAGGAGGAGGAAGAGGAGGATGAGGAAGAGTAGAAAAGGGGGAGGAGGAAGGAGAGGAGGAGGAGGGGAGGAGGAGAGGAGGAGGAAGAGGAGGAGGCAAGGAGGAGGAGGAGAGGAGGAGGAAGAGGAGGAAGAGGAGGAGGAGAGGAGGAGGAGGAGAGGAGGAGGAGAAGGAAGGCGAGGAGGATGAGGAGGAGGAGAGGAGGAGGAGGAGAGGAGGAGGAGGAGGAAGGCGAGGAGGAGGAGGATGAGGAAGAGTAGAGAAGGAGGAGGAGGAGGAGGAAGAAGAGGAGGAGGAAGAAGAGGAGGAGGAGAGGAGAGGAGGATGAGGAAGAGTAGAGAAGGAGGAGGAAGAGGAGGAGGAGGAGACGGGGCACAGGCGGGCACAGGGGGTACAGACCTTGGTTGGTGAGGGCGGGCGGACACAGGGGGGGGTTCTTCAGGGGGGTACACTCAGATTCACAGAGCAAAGTTTTGAGCAGCGGCTGAACGTCGTCCATCGAGTGTCTGAGCGCCGCCTTCAGCATCCGCCGCAGGAACCCCGAGTGAAACAGGGGCCCACTCCTGGACACACCGGGTTTAGTCCTTGTTCAGTCCTGGTTCAGTCCTGGTTCAGACCTGGTTCAGTCCTGGTTCAGTCCTGGTACAGTCGTGGATTAGTCCTGGTTTAGTCCTGGTTCAGGGTTCATACTTACCACAGCGGTCCCAGGACGACTGCGGTCTTTCCTGGTAAAGTCCCGTGGCACGAACACGGCAAAGTGTCTGAAAGAAAACACCAGAGATCAGGACTCGAACCCGCAACCTCCTCGTGGCAGGACACCGCTCTGCCACAGGCGGGAGTAGAACCCTCACCGTCAATGGAGGTGCCTTGCTTCAGGAACAGTCTCTCCTCGCACCACTGACAGTGCACGAGTCTGCGCAGCCTCCGCACCGACTCGTCGGCCTGAGACGGGCCCCTGAGGACCCGAACCACCACCAGGACGAAGTGCTCCAGGGCCACGGACAGGAGAACCTCCACGCCTTTGGAACAGCGCGCCGCCGCTCTGAGACAGGGGCAGAAGGTCAGGGGGTGAGGTCAGGGTGAGGTCGGGGGGTGAGGTCAGGGGCAGAAGGTCAGGGGGTGAGGTCAGGGGCAGAAGGTCAGGTGGTGAGGTCAGGGGCAGAAGGTCAGGGGGTGAGGTCAGGTGGTGAGGTCAGGGGCAGAAGGTCAGGGGGTGAGGTCAGGGGCAGAAGGTCAGGGGGTGAGGTCAGGGTGAGGTCGGGGGGTGAGGTCAGGGTGAGAGGTCAGGAGGTGATGTCAGGGGGTGAGGTCAGGAGGTGAGGTTGGGGGGTGAGGTCAGGGGATGAGGTCAGGGTGAGGTCGGGGGGTGAGGTCAGAGTGAGGTCAGGGGATGAGGTCAGGGATTACACCTGCTTTATTACTCGTTTAGTTTTTGGGGTTTTCTGCCTCTCTGTGTCCTGTACTTTTGGAGTCTGAAATATTGCGGTACTTCGTAGCGTTCTCGTGGGATTTCTTCCTTTAACTAGAAAAGCACTCAGAGAGCGCAGACCTCCGCCAAGCAGCTCAGTTTTCAAAGTGATCCAGAATCCAGGATTTCTTCTGGATCATCACCAAAATTTAATCATCTGTTGGATTTACCATTAGGAACATTTCCTGAAAATTTCATCAAGATCCGTCCATAACTGGTGACCCAGGATGACGCCCCGGAGACAATATAGTTCCCCGTCATCCGTGTCTCTGTTCCTCTTTTCTTCTCGCGTGCGGTTCGATCTACATGGCGTTAGCCATAACCTAGAACTTGTATTGTTTTCTGTCACCGGACACCCTTTCACCGTCTCGGTCGGAGCCGCGGCTTTTCGCCCTCTGAGGGCTGCGACAGTGTACGGTTTGCTGGAGGATTGAAGATACCACTTTGAATATATTTAACGAATCCTTTTGTTTGTGACGGTGGCGTTCGCGCCCCCTCTCCTAACACTTGGTTTCGAGTTTACTATAATCAGTTTACTATAAAGTGTTTTTTAGTGACGGCTGCGTTTGCGCGCCCTCTCCTAACACTTGGCTTGAGTTTACAATAATCAGTTTACTATAAACTGTTCTTTAGTGAAGGCTGCGTTTACGCACCCTCTAACACTTGGCTTGAGTTTCTGCTACTCTGCTCTTGATGGTGAAGGCTTCGTTCGCGCACCTTCTCCCATCGGGTACGTTGTATTATTAGCAGTACACTGTAGGTTTCTACTGCTAGCGATATAGTATTTTTTGCTTTTTTACCTCTCTGGTGAAGGTCGCGTTCACGCACCCTCTCCCGTCAGATCATTTACGTTTTGTGCTATCAGAGCTACCCTGTAGATGGGCATTTGCTAACGTTGTTAGCCACTTTGATTTGTAATTTTTTGTGGCCGCGTTCTCACATTCTCTTCTGTACTGTTATTTTGATTTTTCGCTTTTGATTATCTGGGCCCTAATTGGTGAAGGCAGCGTTTGCGCCCTCACTCCCAGTTTTGGCTTTTTGCAGACCACGTACTACCTGTCATACTTAGCAGGTGTTTTCATATTGTGTACCTTGGTCGGTGAAGGTTGCGTTCCCGCCCCCTCTCCCACCTTGGTTTCTCTGCTTACCAATTGACCGCTGTCTAGCTATCTCGATTCTCTCCATCTATACTGGTTGTGATCGACCGCTCACACCAGATTGATGGACGGCTCTCATTGTTGTGTAGCCTGTGGGTCCACGCTTCAGGTTGATGATGGCCACGACCTTTGTCCAGCATGCCTTGGCCCTGACCACTTGAAGGAAGCATTGTCAGATAATCCATGCATGAACTGCAGTTACATGCCTCTTGCTGTCAGGGTGGCAAGGATGGGACAGCTAAGTCAAGCAGGTGGTGGCAATCTCCCACCATTGGGGCAGGTACCGTTGCCTCTTCCGAGGCGCTCAAAACGCCTTCCTGAGTCTACGATTACGAGGGCTCCTCCCAAAAATAAGTCCAGATCCGATCAGGGTCTGGCATCTAAAGTGGAGCAGTTGTCCGCAGAATTGGAAGCAATGAAGTCTTTATTGCAGGCTCATCGTGTGGACACACCTGCTTCAGAGGCTGGGACGTCTTTCCAGTCAATGCCTGTTCTGACCCCGGAGGATGATGTGCTCTCGCTGGCGGCCTCTGCCTCTCATTTCCGGGATGAGGAGGATGCACCGTCCTCGCGTGTTTCGGAGGATGGTTCATATACTTCCACACACAGCCTTGGTAGTGACTCTACCAGTGGCTCCATGCAAGATGTTATGCGTAGAGCTCTGGATCGTTTGCTGGAACTTCCAAAACCTGAACAGCCTGGCTTTGGTAGTGCTTTCTTTATATGCGGGTGTGCCCCTACACCCTTTGCTGTACCCCCCTCTGTGGAGTATCTCAGAGAGTTGCATGCCTGTTGGAGGGATTGTAAGCGGGATCCAAGTGCTTTGTCCAGGCTCTCGTCAGATGGCCGGATTTTAGCCGCTATGCACGATGCAGCAACAGCTGGTTTGGATCGCATGCCTGCTGTTGAGCCGGCTGTGGCTTCTCTCATTGTTTCACCTGAGGAGGCCCTACGGCAAGATGTTAGGTGTCCAATACCCCAGTGTCGTGTGACTGATGACTTCGTCACCAAGGCGTACAACTCTGGTGCGCGGGCTGGTCGACTGGGCAATTCTTTAGCATACTTGCTTTTTGCCCTCTCTGCCTCCCTCCAGGAGGGTGATGGTGCTGCAGCAGCTGCTGATTTTAGTGATGCGGCAATGCAGGCTTTTGCATTGATGACGAGGGAGCTTGGACGTGTTATGTCCTTTCTGATTCAGGCTCGCCGGCAGATTTGGCTTGCTCAATCTCCCCTGACGGAGGCGTGCCGCAGGACCCTCCGCAGTGTGCCTGTGGAGCCAGGGCAGTTGTTTGGTTCGGCTGCCTTGGAGGCATTGGACCGGACTGTCCAAGCTCGACAGACGAGGTGGCAACTTTCTGGCCTCAGCAGAGCTATGCCCCCTCCTCAGCAACCAAGGTGCCCGACTGCTGCCTCCGGTGCTCGGCCACCCCCTCGTGATGGGCCTAGTTATAGACGCTTCCATCAAGACAGGCCTGGCGGGAATTTTCGTAATGTACGTCGCCATGCAATGCGGCAGCCCAGACCTGCAGACACGGGCCGCTGCCCTCCCAGGGCCCCTAGTGGCCGTGGGGCCAGAAATTGAAACCTTGAGGCCGGCCGTCGGATACTTCTCCCATCAGCAGCTCAGTTATTGGGCTGCTCATGCATCGGATCCATGGGTGGTTGCCACTTTGGCTCATGGATACCGGCTGCAGTTCCGACACCGGCCACACATGACAGGCCGGGTCAAGATGACAATAATCAACGACCCGGCAAAAGCTCGATCACTGGATCAGGAGCTGTCCGCCCTCCTGGCCAAAGGGGCCATTGAAGCGGTAGATCCCCTGCTGCAGCCCAGGGGTACTACTCCACATATTTCCTCGTGCCCAAAAAGACAGGCGGATTTCGTCCCATTATGGATCTACGGGGACTCAATCGTTTCATGAAGGTCCTGCCGTTCCACATGCTCACCACAGCAGAGGTTCTCCAAACCCTGGCAGTGGGGGACTGGTTTACGTCTATAGACCTCAAAGATGCTTACTTTCATGTACCCATTGCACCACAGCACCGGAGATTTCTCCGGTTTGCCTATCGGGGCCGTCATTGGCAATTCCGGGTTCTCCCATTTGGGCTCTCCCTCTCTCCCAGGGTGTTCACCCGATGTGTGAAGGCGGCCCTTGCTCCTTTGCAAGCCGCCGGACTGAAGATATTACCATATCTGGACGATTGGCTGGTTTGTGCTCCATCCAAAGTGCGTGTAAAGCAGGACACCGATCACCTGCTTGCACATGTGGCCCGGTTGGGCTTCACAGTGAATGTGGAGAAGAGCAACCTGATTCCAACTCAGACAACAACTTTTCTTGGTCTGGACTTGGACACTGTGACGATGAAGGCTCGCCCGTCCCTTCGTCGCCGAGACGATATTCAAGCTTTGGTCTCTCGCTTCAAACTGGGCAGTCTGCACCCATTTGTCAGCTTTCTTCAGCTTGTGGGAAAGTTGACTTCTGTCACACGAGTTGTGCCTCTCGGCCTTCTGTCATTGCGTCCGCTGCAAAAGTGGCTGAACAGTTTTCATCTGGACCCCACACGGCACCGACGACGGATGCTCAGAGTGACGTGGCAGTGTGCCCGTGCACTGACCCCTTGGAGAGACAGGAGCTATTTGTCACAGGGGGTCCCTATGGGTCTAGTGGTGTGTCGCAGGGAGGTGGTCACCACAGACGCCTGCCTCACAGGATGGGGTGCTGTATGGCAGCACAGGACGGCTCAGGGAGTTTGGTCTGCCAGGGATCGTCGGGACCACATAAATGTTTTGGAGTTGCGAGCAGTCCATTTGGCTCTCAGGAGCTTTTTGTCATATCTGAGAGGGAAACGTGTTCTTATTCGGTCGGACAACACTTCGACTGTTTATCACATCAACCATCAAGGGGGCATCAGATCAGCATGACTTCTCAGGGTGTCAGATCTGTTGATATGGGCTGCGTCTCATCTGTCCACACTGCGAGCAGTGTATTTACCGGGAGACGGCAATCAAGTGGCGGATTATCTCTCCCGGAGGGAACCTCCTCCAGGGGAATGGCGTCTCAACCCAGAGGTGGTCCACAGGATCTGGAACCTGTTTGGGCAGGCAGAGGTGGATCTGTTCGCCTCAAAGGAGTCGACCCACTGCCCTCTATGGTTCTCCCTCGTGAGGGAGCCAGGTTCTCTGGGACAAGATGCACTGGCACACACTTGGCCCCAGTGCCTCCTCTATGCTTTTCCCCCTCTTCCTCTGATTTGGCCAACCCTACAGAGGGTTCTCCAGGAAGGCCACAGACTGTTGCTGGTCACTCCATACTGGCCGGCACGACCATGGTTTCCGTTGCTGTACAGTCTGTGTTGCGGTCTCCTGTGGCGTCTCCCGGCCAGGAGAGATCTGCTGTCTCAGTTGGGGGGTCAAGTATGGCATCCCAGTCCTCAACGCCTCCAACTGTGGGTATGGCCATTGGCGGGCCCGAGCCGTGACTGATCGGTCTCACCGATCCTGTTTGACGAACACTGTTGAATGCTAGAGCGGCCTCCACTCGTCGGCAGTATAGGAACAGGTGGAAGTTGTTTTCCCACTGGTGTTCTGCCCGCGGTCATGATCCTGTGTCATGTCCAGTGCCTGTTATCCTGGAGTTCCTTCAGTCTCTCCTGGATAATGGACGGTCTCCATCCACTCTTAAGGTGTATGTTGCTGCTATATCCTGTCATCATGATTTGGTTGGAAACTGTACAGTTGGGGGCCATAACTTAGTTTCTCTTTTTCTACGGGGTGCTCGCAGGTTGCGCCCACCAACTATACCACGAGCTCCAGTATGGGACTTGTCATTAGTCTTGGAGTCTCTGTGTGGCCCTCCATTTGAGCCTTTGGCACAGGCGGACCTCAAGTGGCTTTCATGTAAGACTGCTTTTTTATTGGCTATTGTGTCAGCAAAACGGGTCAGTGAGTTACATGCCCTTTCTGTCAGCCCTTCCTGTCTCAGGTGGAGTCCGGATGGTTCTGGTGTCATGCTGTGGCCAAACACAGCGTTTATGCCGAAGGTGTTGTCCCGTTCTCATTGTAATGCGCCTTTGAGTTTGGCTCGATTTGAGCCCCCGCTTGGAGAGAGCAGGGACAAGCTGCAGTTGTTATGCCCGGTCCGGGCACTGAAAACCTATATTGCAGCCACGGCGGAAATGAGGTGTTCAGACCAGCTGTTCTTGTGTTACGGGGGTGCTAAGAAGGGCTGTCCTCTTTCCAGACACCGCCTTTCACACTGGGTTGTTGAGACCATTCACCATGCCTACAGCATTGCGGGCCGCGACCCTCCATCTGGGGTGAGGGCCCATTCTACTCGAGGCGTCTCCACTTCATGGGCGGCCATGAGAGGGGTCCCTTTGGAGACAATATGTGCTGCCGCATCTTGGGCTTCATCAAGCACATTTACCAGATTCTACAACGTCAACGTGGTCTCTCCTCATCCACTCGGCGTGGTTCTTCATGAATCTCTGGGCTCTTCTTAACAGAGACACGGATCACGGGGGACTATATTGTCTCCGGGGCGTCATCCTGGGTCACAGGTGTGACTCATTTGGTATCACTACTCGAACTGCGCATGTGCGAAGGGAACATTCAGTGCTTTCAGCACCGCCCTCTGGCGGTCATCCGGGATTCATAGAACCGTAGTTACATACGTAACTTTCGTTTTAAACTCCCTGAGCCAAACTAGATTTTCTGTTACTGGACTAAACCAGGACTAAACCAGGACTAAAGCAGGACTAAACCAGGACTAAACCAGGACTAAACCTGGTCTAAACCAGGACTAAACCTGGTCTAAACCAGGACTAAACCAGGACTAAAGCAGGACTAAAGCAGGACTACAGCTGGACTAAACCATGACTAAACCAGGACTAAGCCAGGACTAAAGCAGGACTAAAGCAGGACTAAAGCAGGACTAAAGCAGGTCTAAAGCAGGTCTAAAGCAGGACTAAAGCAGGACTGAACCAGGACTGAAGCAGGATTGAACCAGTGATGGACAAAAGAATGGATTTTTCAGGAGGATAAAAATACACTTTACAGCGTCCAACAAAACCTTCACCAGAACCTGTTCTGAAGGAAAAGCAGCTCGGAGCAGACCTGAGTCCTTGGCTCCAGGTCTGGGCTCCAGGCTCCAGGTCTGAGCTCCAGGTCTGGGCTCCAGGCTCCAGGTCTGGGCTCCAGGTCTGGGCTCCAGGCTCCAGGTCCGGGCTCCAGGTCTGGGCTCCAGGTCCGGGCTCCAGGTCCGGGCTCCAGGCTCCAGGTCCGGGCTCCAGGTCCGGGCTCCAGGTCTGAGCTCCAGGCTCCAGGTCTGGGGCTCCAGGTCCGGGCTCCAGGTCCGGGCTCCAGGTCCGAGCTCCAGGTCCGAGCTCCAGGTCCGGGCTCCAGGTCTGAGCTCCAGGCTCCAGGTCTGGGGTTCCAAGTCCGGGCTCCAGGTCTGGGCTCCAGGTCCGGGCTCCAGGTCCCGGCTCACGTCATCTGAACTCTGCACGTCTGAAACAACAATTTGAACTAAAGTAAACAAGCTCTGGCTCCGGCCCTACCGTGCCACGGCGTCGAGGACGGTGCGCGCCGCCAGCTCCCTGTAGTACTCGGTGCGCACCAGGGCGGCGCCGTAGTGCCGCAGGGTCACGTGCGGCGTCTTGGCGTAGAGCGCGCCCGTGTCCGTGGACGTCACCGATACGATGCCCAGGTTCCTCACGTTTCGGAACGCCGCGTCCAGGAAGTGCACCGCTGAGCCGAACGGGTCCAAGTGTCTGAGGAGAGACGCGTTACTCCAGATGCCCTCCCATCCTCCTGTACCCGTGTGTCAGATGCCCTCCCATCCTCCTGTACCCGTGTGTCAGATGCCCTCCCATCAGACTGTACCCGTGTGGCAGATGCCCAGGACTAACCCATACTAAACCCGGACTAAACCCGGACTAAACCAGGACTAAACCAGGACTAAACCCGGATTAAACCCGGACTAAACCAGTGATGGACCAGGACTGAACCAGGACTAAACCAGGACTGAACCAGGACTAAAGCAGGACTAAATAGGACCAGGCCAAACCCAGGGGAGCACTCACATGTAGTCAAAGGGCCTAAGATGCATGATGACGTTGGCGTCCATCTTGTTGACCTCGACAGTGGTCAGGCACCGCCCCTCTGCTGCTCCGGACCCCGCCCCAGGTCCCGGTCCGGACCCGGACTCGGACCCGGACTCGGACCCAGTCCAGGGAGCCACTCGGATCTGGTTGAGTTGACAGTTTTCCCTGATCATGTTCACGCAGGTGTCACTGATGTCTGTGATGGTCACTCTGACGGCCGAGCGCAGGTGTTTGGCCCACTGCAGCCCCATGATGCCTGCAGACACGAGGACAGGGTCAAACGCACGGAGGACAGGGTCAAACGCACCAAGGACAAGGTCAAACACACGGAGGACGGGTCAAACGCACCAAGGACGGGGTCAAACGCACCGAGGACGGGGTCAAAGTTGAGGACACTGCAGCAGTTTTCTGTATTTTTTGTGTCAAATTTTATTTCTGAACATAAAAATCCAAACTATTTAATAAAACAAACACAAACTCGCAAACTGTGGAAAAGTGAAACTTGACAGAAGGCGGCGACTAAACCCGGACCCAGACCAAACCCAGACTAAATCTGGACCCGGACCAAACCCAGACTAAATCTGGACCCGGACCAAACCCGGACCCGGACTGACCTGTGGCTCCGAAGGCATCCAGACACTCCAGAGGACTCCTCTCCTCAGCGAGAGCGGCAAGAGAACAGAACACCAACTGTCTGAGGGACACAAGAGAATCAAACGCACTATACACGCACTATACACACACACAACACTCTATACACACACACTACACACTCACTCTATATACACATACTACACACTCTATACACACTACACAATCTATACACACACACACACATTACACACTCTATATACACAGTTGTATTGTAAATGTAAAGCACAGGGTCCAGCTCAGTGTTTGTCATCTACATCATCCGAGGTATAATACTCCCTACAGCCGAGGCATAACCAGACCTGTGTGTGTGTGTGTGTGTGTGTGTGTGTGTCTGTGTGTGTGTGTGTATCACCTGTTGGTCTTCATCTTGCGGCTGAAGTAGGTGTCGCTCTTCTGTGGGGAGCTGTGGTTTGGCATCAGCTGAACGTTTGTGCCCAACTCCTTCAGGATCTCCAGAGTCTGACCGCACAACGCTGAAGGAGAACAGAGGAGCTCAAACCCAGAACCCACCAGAACCCACCAGAACCCATCAGAACCCACCAGAACCCAACAGAACCCACCAGAACCCAACAGAACCCACAGAGAACAGATGAGCTCAAACACAGAACCCATCAGAAACCACCAGAACCCAACAGAACCCACCAGAACCTACCAGAACCCACCAGAACCCAGAGAACAGAGGAACTCAAACCCAGAACCCATCAGAACCCACCAGAACCTACCAGAACCCACCAGAACCTACCAGAACCCACCAGAACCCAACAGAACCCAACAGAACCCAACAGAACCCACAGAGAACAGAGGAGCTCAAACCCAGAACCCAACAGAACCTATGCCACAAACATTATGCAAGTCCTACTGGAGACAGGACTAAACCAGGACTAAGCCAGGACTAAACCAGGACTAAAGCAGGACTAAACCCACCTCTCAGTCCTCACCCGGTTCTGGCCCTCACCCGGTTCTGGCCCTCACCCGGTTCTGGTCCTCACCCGGTTCTGGTCCTCACCCGGTTCTGGTCCTCACCCGGTTCTGGTCCTCACCTGGCCCTCACCTGGTTCTGGCCCTCACCTGGTTCTGGTCCTCACCTGGTTCTGGTCCTCACCTGGTTCTGGCCCTCCCCTGGCCTGTGGTCCTCACCTGGTTCCGGCCCTCACCTGGTTCTGGCCCTCACCTGGTTCTGGTCCTCACCTGGCCCTCACCTGGTTCTGGTCCTCCCCTGGCCCGTGGTCCTCACCTGGTTCTGGCCCTCACCTGGTTCTGGCCCTCACCTGGTTCTGGCCCTCACCTGGTTCTGGTCCTCACCTGGTTCTGGCCCTCACCTGGTTCTGGCCCTCCCCTGGCCCGTGGTCCTCACCTGGTTCTGGCCCTCACCTGGTTCTGGCCCTCCCCTGGCCTGTGGTCATCACCTGGTTCTGGCCCTCACCTGGTTCTGGCCCTCACCTGGTTCTGGCCCTCACCTGGTTCTCACCTGGCCCCTGGTCCTGGTCCTGGTCCGGGTCCAGGCTGTAGCTGGCCTGCGTCTCTCCTTTGTTGCTGTGGCGTTTGAGGTGACCGATCATGTCGGTTTTCCGGGCGATGGTCCCTGAACACACCACGCAGTGATAGTGCGCCACGGCCCGCGGGCACGACTGAGGACGAGAAGAACAGGGTGACGAGGACGAGAAGAACAGGGTGAGGAGGACGAGAAAAACAGGGTGAGGAGGACGAGAAGGACAGGGTGAGGAGGACGAGAAGGACAGGGTGAGGAGGACAAGAAGGACAGGGTGAGGAGGACAAGAAGGACAGGGTGAGGAGGAGAAGAAGGACAGGGTGAGGAGGAGAAGAACAGGGTGAGGAGGAGAAGAAGGACAGGGTGAGGAGGAGAAGAACAGGGTGAGGAGGACGAGAAGGACAGGGTGAGGAGGACGAGAAGGACAGGGTGAGGACGAGAAGAACAGGGTGAGGACGAGAAGAACAGGGTGAGGAGGACGAGAAGGACAGGGTGAAGAGGACGAGAAGAACAGGGTGAGGAGAATAAGTACAGGGTGAGGAGGACGAGAAGAACAGGGTGAGGAGGACGAGAAGAACAGGGTGAGGAGGACGAGAAGAACAGGGTGAGGACGAGAAGAACAGGGTGAGGAGGAGAAGAACAGGGTGAGGAGGAGGAGAAGGACAGGGTGTGGAGGAGAAGAACAGGGTGAGGAGGAGGAGAAGAACAGGGTTGAGGAGGAGAAGAACAGGGTGGTGAGGAGGAGGAGAACAGGGTGAGGAGGACGAGAAGGACAGGGTGAGGAGGACGAGAAGAACAGGGTGAGGAGGATGAGAAGGACAGGGTGAGGAGGACGAGAAGAACAGGGTGAGGAGGACGAGAAGAACAGGGTGAGGAGGACGAGAAGAACAGGGTGAGGAGGAGAAGAACAGGGTGAGGAGGAGAAGAACAGGGTGAGGAGGACGAGAAGGACAGGGTGAGGAGGACGAGAAGGACAGGGTGAGGAGAATAAGTACAGGGTGAGGAGGACGAGAAGAACAGGGTGAGGAGGACGAGAAGAACAGGGTGAGGACGAGAAGAACAGGATGAGGAGGAGAAGAACAGGGTGAGGAGGAGGAGAAGGACAGGGTGTGGAGGAGAAGAACAGGGTGAGGAGGAGGAGAAGAACAGGGTTGAGGAGGAGAAGAACAGGGTGGTGAGGAGGAGAAGAACAGGGTGAGGAGGACGAGAAGGACAGGGTGAGGAGGACGAGAAGAACAGGGTGAGGAGGATGAGAAGGACAGGGTGAGGAGGAGAAGAACAGGGTGAGGAGGACGAGAACAGGGTGAGGAGGACAAGAAGAACAGGGTGAGGAGGACGAGAAGAGACCAAGGCTGTTTCTCAGTTTTCAGTCTGCAGACTTGTGGAGCAGAATCAGACACACACACAAACATGGACCCCAGGTGGACCCCGGGTGGACCCCAGGTCTTCCCCGGGTGTTCCCCGGGTGTTCTTGATGACATCACAGGTGATAAAGGTCACGTTGGCGCTCGCTGTAATAAATGCTCATTTTACCACGGAGACTTAGAGTCCTGTTTTAGAATATTTAAGAATTATACAAATAAACTGATAAAAATCTAAATATAATTTTAGACTCAGTTTGTTTCTTCGCTCTTCAGTTCGAGACACAAACGGCGCAGGTGCGTCATGTGAAGTGCATTGTGGGAAATAAAGTACAGATGAGTCTCCTCTGGGAAAACCGGCCGAACAAGTTCTCATCCGAGAAACGACTTTAAAATGGACAAGTCCACAAGTACAGAGACCGAGAACCAGACCAGGACTGAACCGGGACTGGATCAGGACTAAACCAGGTACCTGCTCAGATGAGGGACTGGGTTTCAGTGTCCGACAGGGAAGATGACAGATGCACATCCTCTGACCTGAAACAGAGACCAGGAGTGAGACCAGGACTGGACCAGGACTGAGACCAGGACTGGGACCAGGACTGAGACCAGGACTGGACCAGGACTGGACCAGGACTGGACCAGGACTGAGACCAGGACTGGACCAGGACTGACCTTGGAACTCGACGTAGACCTTCCAGTGCAGGTTCTGGAGGTGTCTTCTGAGTTTGTGGCTGTAGCAGGACTTAAACTTCTCCTCAGGACAGAGCGGACACGCCTTCCTCCCAGCTGCAAACAGACGCACGCCGTTACCATGAAGACACGACGACAACCACACACGCCGTTACCATGGAGACACGACGACAACGTCTCACACACACCGTCAGGGACAGACTGGCAATCTGTAGGTTCTGGAAAAGTCCAGAACGGTCATCTGCCCGTGGGCCGATTTGTGGGGGAAAAGTCCAGGAAGGTTTTTTTGGTCCCAGTCCGCCCCTGCACACGGCGTTACCATGGAGACACAACACGCCCCACACACAGACACACACACAGACACACGCACACACACACACACACACACACACACAGACACACACACTGAATCATCACTGGGGTGATGTCCGTGAGTTTTCCTTTGAACTTTGACCCCTGAACTCACCTCCGTTCAGGTCAACGAGCGCCTCCAGGTCCTCGATGCGACTCTGGATCGAGATGTGTCGCTCTGAAAACGATTTACAACTTCAACTTAAACTGTTTAGTGTGAGCAGTAAAAACTGACCCCTGACCCCTGTGGATCCTTCTGTTCTGGGACATTTTAAATCTCAATGTTGAGTTAAAACGACTTCAGAAAGAAACAAGAGCTCAGACTGAACCAGGACTAAACCAGGACTGAACCAGGACTAAACCAGGACTAAACCAGGACTGAACCAGGACTAAACCAGGACTGAACCAGGACTAAATCAGGACTAAACCAGGACTGAACCAGGACTGAACCAGGACTAAACCAGGACTGAACCAGGACTGAACCAGGACTAAACCAGGATTAAACCAGGACTGAACCAGGACTAAACCGGGCTTGGTATAAAAGGTGCCTCTGTTTGGTGTTTGGTGTAAAAGGTCTGGTCTGTCTGTCCTCGTTTCAGCCGATTTAACAACACAACTTCTCTGTGGTTAAACCAGGAATAACAGAACACAGTAGTAGGGTCAATGTTAGAAGATGCAGAAATAGTACTAGTGTCAGTAGTAGTAGTAGTAGTAGTAGTAGTAGTAGTAGTATTTGCAGTAGTAGTAGCAGTAGTAGTAGCAGTAGTAGTAGTAGCAGCAGTAGTAGTAGCAGTAGTAGTAGCAGTAGTAGTAGCAGTAGTAGTAGTAGTAGTAGTAGTAGCAGTAGCAGTAGTAGCAGTAGTAGTAGCAGTAGTAGTAGTAGTAGCAGTAGTAGTAGTAGTAGTAGCAGTAGTAGCAGTAGCAGTAGCAGTAGTAGTAGCAGTAGCAGTAGCAGTAGCAGTAGTAGTAGTAGTAGTAGTAGTAGCAATAGTAGTAGTAGTAGTAGCAGTAGCAGTAGCAGTAGTAGTAGTAGTAGCAGTAGTAGTAGCAGTAGTAGTAGCAGTAGTAGTAGTAGTAGTAGTAGCAGCAGTAGTAGTAGTAGCAGCAGTAGTAGCAGTAGTAGTAGTAGTAGTAGTACCTGTGGTGGTGGAGGGTTTCTCCTCGGTCTCTCCCACAGACACGTCTCCTCCGGCACTCGCTGAAAACACACACACATTAAATGGAAGCGCTGGTTTAGTCCTGGTCTGGTCCTGGTCTAGTCCTGGTCTAGTCCTGGTTTAGTCCTGGTTCAGTCCTGGTTCAGTCCTGGTTTAGTCCTGGTTTAGTCCTGGTTTAGTCCTGGTCTGGTTCATGGGTGTATTCTAGTCTCTGTGCTCTTATTCTTGTTCTGATCAGTTCTAGATCGTTCTAAACACATTCAGGAAAGTTTCTTCTCGGTTCATCTCGGTTCTGTTCGGATCTTCTCGGTTCTGTTCGGATCTTCTCGGTTCTGTTCGGATCTTCTCGGTTCTGTTCGGATCTTCTCGGTTCTGTTCGGTTCTTCTCGATTCTGTTTGGTTCTTCTCGGTTCTGTTCTGTTCTTCTCAGTTCTGCTCGGTTCTGTTCGGTTCTTCTCGGTTCTGCTCAGTTCTGTTCGGTTCTCTTCGGTTCTGTTCGGTTCTGCTCGGTTCTTTCTGAAACACGAGGAGTGAGTTTGGATTCTCGTGTTGGGATGGATCAGGATCTGATTTGGATTCTTAAGGCTCTGCTCCACAGTCTGAATGGAATCTGATTTCTGGACCTTTCGAATGGCTTAAATCAAATAAAAACTACAAAATCTGAAGTGAGAAATCAGAGGAGACGTGATCTGAACGAAATCAGATGATTTGATTTTCACATTTAAATTTAAAACTAAAAATTATATCACACAGAACTGACCCTGTGAGCTTTAATCCATGTTCTGATGTTCCTCCTCAAAAACAGAGCTGGAGTTGTGTTTTTTTCATTCACATGTTTGATAGCAAAAGGAGAAATTTAATTTGTCAACTGGACAGAGTTTATTTGGTCGAATATGTTTCTCAGCTCATCCAAGCTGCTTCTTCAGTTCCGGTCAGATGCTGGTGGACACTGCTTTATATCTGCTTGAAGGGAGGAGCTTAATTACAATGAAAATTACTCTGAGACACACATATTTATTTACAGTTTCTGTTAGTCAGGTGGGTCTATTCAATATGGAGTGAGAGTGGGGGAGTAGTTAGCAGAACCATTCAGGACCATGATGGTGTTTTCACACCTCTGGACATGTCCTGGCTAGTCCAATTGTTTTCTCTGTTTGTTTTGATTTAGGTTTGAGGATAGAGTTATAGATGGGAGACAAATGATGTCTGAGACCTCCATTTCTGTTCAAGGAAGGATTCTCTTTCTTGACAAAAACAGCTTCTTTAACTCCTCCTCTCAAACCAGTTCTTTTCTCTGGCCAAGATCTGGACCTCGCTGTCCTCAAAGGAGTGGCCCGTGGCTTTTAGGTGGAGATGTACGGCAGATTGCGGCCCACCCTGGTTTTCCCGTCTGTGTTGATACATCCTTTTGTGAAGTGGCTGTTTTGTTTCTCCAGTGTAGCTTCCCCTGCAGTCTTCACTACACTGAATGGAGTAGACCACATTGCTTTGTTTGTGGCTCGGTGTTTTGTCCTTAGGATGGACCAGTTTTTGTCTTAAAGTGTTTGTGGGTTTGAAATAGACTGGGATTTCATGTTGTCTGAAGATCCTCTGTAGTTTTTCGGAAACGCCAGCCAGGTAAGGAATAGTTACATCCTTTCTCCTGGGCTCTGGTTCTCTGTTGTCCTGTTTCTTTGCTCTCTCCGTTTTATTGAAAGCCCATTTAGGATATCCACAAACGGAGAGGGCTTTCTCCACGTGTTGTTCTTCTTTCTCCTTTCCCTCTGCGCTTGTAGGAACCACTTGGGCCCTGTGTTGTAATGTCCGAATGACTCCAAGTTTGTGCTGAAGTGGGTGGTGTGAATCAAAAAGCAGATATTGGTCGGTGTGTGTGGGCTTCCTGAAGACCTCTACCTGGAGTCGCCGGTCTTCTCTTATCGTTACTGCACAATCTAAGAAGGCCAGTGTGTTGTCCTTGGCATCTTCACGTGTGAATTTGATGTTCGGATCTACAGAATTGATATGTGCAGTAAAAGGTTCCAAATCTTGAATTTAGATTTTTGAGAAATTATCAACAAAGCGATACCAGTGCGTGGGTGGGGTGCCTGGATATGAGGCCAGGGCTCTGTTCAAATTGTTCCATGTATAACTCTTTATTATTAGTCTGTCTACATCTCCAAAGCTCCAAACGCTCTGTTCCACCTTGTGATGTCATCAAGTGGTAGTTTTCAAGTGAACAGCTCCTTTTACCTTTAGTTCAGTAGAGATCGGCAATTCCAGGACTGAAATGATCCAAATGATTCTAGTGAAGGTGTGTGGAGTTTAAAAACACAGTGGAGCACTTCCTGTATCACCACATGATGACATCACAAGGTGGAACAGAGTGTTTTCAGTTTGAGAGAAGAACTCGTGTTAAATCTGCAGGTTTGTGTGTTAAACATGTGAATGAAACAAAACAAAACTCCAGGTGTTTGTGACGAGGAAACGACAGTAGGTCAGAGCAGAGAAAAGAGTCAGATGCCCTGGGCTCTGGGCCCTGTGGTGCAGCTCCGCGCAGAGGCCCTCCACATTCTCTCCCTTTAGAAGTTTATCAAACATTTCTGACTTTTTCCCGAACCAGAACTCCTCCAAACCCGCACACAGTCCACGGCCCACGCGTCTCCCTCCGTCTGCCCGTCCCGTGTGTCCGTTTGCCCGTGTACCCGCCCCGTGTGTCCGTGTACCCGCCCCGTGTGTCCGTGTACCCGCCCCGTGTGTCCGTGTACCCGTCCCGTGTGCCCGTGTACCCGCCCCGTGTGTCCGTGTACCCGTGTGCCCGTGTACCCGTGTGCCCGTGTACCCGTGTGCCCGTGTACCCGTCCCGCGCGCTCTTTCCTGATGGGCGCTCATTGTTTAGGTCCTGTGGCGGAGCTCCGCGCTGAGGCCGTGGTTCACTTTGCCCGGTCCAAAAGCGGAGTGTTCTCCCGGTACCGCACATCCACTGCGAGCCTGCGCCTCCACGGCCCCGGCCCCGGAGCTTCCGCCGCTGAAAACAACCGGGAAAAGCGTTTACATGACGGTTTTACTCACGTTTGATTTCGCCCTCATCAAAGTGAGCCTCTGCCGCCATTACGTACAGCGCTCTGACGTCATTGCGCACATCCCGTAGTCGCGCGCCGAAAAATACCACATAAAAATAAAACATTAAAAATAATAAATTACATATTTAAAAAGATATAAAAGTAAATATGATAATATAATATGTTATTTATTATTATTTACAGTGTTTATATTTTTAGACATGGCATTGTAATAAAGCTTCGTCTATCAATAAAAAAATAAAATACAATAAAATAAATAAAAACAACAGTGGAACTACTTTTAATGAGAAGTTAAATAAAACAAGTAATAATGTTAACTTTTATAGTTTATATAAAGTTGTATGAACTACGTAATGGGAATTTTGTTTCTACTGAAATCGAAACTAACAGTCGGTCCCTCCCTGAATCGGAGTCAGACCCGAGACCAGGACCCGAGACCAGGACCCGAGAGGGATTTAAAGCGGGTCTGAACGCTCTGAGCCCGGGCTGCTGTTCCTGGACAACGACCAGTGCCACGAGGGATTGTTTCATAATGAGGTGAGAGGAAAAGTTTAGTCTTGGTTTGGTCCTGGTTTAGCCATGGTTTAGCCCTGGTTCGGCCCTGGTTTAGTCCTGGTTTAGCCCTGGTTTAGCCCGGGTTTGGTCCTGGTTCAGCCCTAGTTTAGCCCTGGTTCAGCCCTGGTTTAGCCCTGGTTTAGTCCTGGTCCTTTCCTGGTTTAGCCCGGGTTTGGTCCTGGTTTAGCGCTGGTTTGGTCCTGGTTTAGTCCTGGTTCACTCCTGGTTTAGCCCTGGTTTAGTCCTGGTCCTTTCCTGGTTTAGCCCGGGTTTGGTCTTGGTTTAGCCCTGGTTTGGTCCTGGTTTTAGTCCTGGTTCACTCCTGGTTTAGTCTTGGTTTAGTCCTGTTCCTTTCCTGGTTTAGCCCTGGTTTAGCCCTGGTTTAGCCCGGGTTTGGTCCTGGTTTAGTCCGGGTTTAGTCCGGGTTTATTACTCATCTTGACCTAGTCCTGGCTCTGAATCCACACTAGTTCACCCAAACTAACCCAGCTATTTCCTCCTGATCTTCAGACGGAAAAGTAAAGAGGAAATGTTCTTGTTTTAATAAAATGAAAAAATCTGTGGAAATGATCGTTTCACACCTTAAAGACACAGTGTGTAACTTTCTCCTGTATGAATCCATGGAAATAGAAAGTTTAAGTCATACTTTGGAATATTAAACCAAAGGAACAATATTTCCAACATCAAGCAGCAGGTCCTCCTCCAGGCCAGGTAAGAGTCAGGTTTATGGTGAAGCGAGCCCGCTCACAGTAAGAACATGTTTTTCAGTGCAATAAACATGTTTTTATTTTAGATCCATACGTTTAGTTACGGCTGGTGTACACCGAGGGCAGGTGCGGGACATGCGCAAGACTTAGAAAGCCTTAAATAGCACCCTGCCACACTGACCTCTGACCCCTGCCACACTGACCTCTGCCACTCTGACCCCTGCCACACTGACCTCTGACCTCTGCCACTGACCTCTGACCCCTGCCACACTGACCTCTGCCACACTGACCTCTGACCTCTGCCACTGACCTCTGACCCCTGCCACACTGACCTCTGCCACACTGACCTCTGCCCTCTGCCACACTGCCCTCTGCCACACTGACCTCTGCTACACTGACCTCTGCCACACTGACCTCTGACCCCTGCCACACTGACCTCTGACCTCTGACCCCTGCCACACTGACATCTGACCTCTGCCATACTGACCTCGGTGTTGCTGGGACGTGGGCCTGCGGAAAGAATCCGCAAGAAGTCAGTTTTTCCCGGACACGCAGCGGTCTCTGACGTCAGGCCGACAAAATTACATGAGCAAAACAGGAAATGAGACGCGCAGAACTGACAGATCCGGTGCATTTTCAGAATAAAATATCCCGGCACACTCGTACATCACCACGGTTTCCAAAAGCACCAGGAAGTGCGTCGCGTGAAATGTTGCTGTTTCCCAAAAGGTTTCTTGTTCATGCTAATCATGGATCTACTGATGCTAATGAACACGACATGGGAGAGCAGAAAAACCGCACACCAGGGGGTTACACAGCGGGGGTCGCACAGCGGGAGTCACACACCGGGGGTCATACAGCGGGGGTCGCACAGCGGGGGTCACACAGCGGGGGTCACACAGCGGGGGTCGCACAGCGGGGGTCACACACCGGGGGTCACACAGCGGGGGTCGCACACCGGGGGTCGCACAGCGGGGGTCGCACAGCGGGGGTCACACACCGGGGGTCGCACAGCGGGGCTTTAAAAATACCTGCTCCCCCTGTACTGGCTGTACTGAACCCTCCCCCCTCTCTCTTCCACAGCTCCTCAGGCTCCGCCCTCAGCCCCGCTGACTCCGCCTCCCATGCAGCAGGCTCCGTCCTCAGCCCCTCTGACTCCGCCTCCCACACCGCAGGCTCCATCCTCAGCCCCTCTGACTCCGCCTCCAATGCCGCAGGCTCCGTCCTCAGCCCCTCAGACTCCGCCTCCCGCCCCTCAGGCTCCGCCCTCAGCCCCTCAGGCTCTGCCTCCCGCCCCTCAGGCTCCGCCCTCAGCCCCTCAGGCTCTGCCTCCCGCACCTCAGGCTCCGCCCTCAGCCCCTCAGGCTCTGCCCTCAGCGCTCTGTCATGTCATTTCACCTGGAGCCTGAGCAGCAGCTGCGCCACACTGATCCAAGTGAGGGACAAACTCATCGACATCGTCCCCGAAGAGAGCACTCTTTGGAGGGGGCAGAACTACAACCTACAGGGCTTCCTCCAGCACACACTGGGGCACTCCTCAGAGGCCCTCAGCCTCCTGCGCTTGGCCTCAGAGGCCCTCAGGGGCCCCGGGCTCCTGGTGAACTACAGCGATCTGGCCTGGCTGCACCACGAGAGGGGAGAGCACGAGCAGAGCCAGGAGTACCTGAGCAGAGTGGAGGCGCTCAGGAGAAAGTACCCCACAGAGGGGGAGCACCCCGAGGTGCTGGCGGAGAAAGCCTGGACCCTGATGAAGTTTGGGTGTCAGCAGTCGCTCACGGCGGTCGATCTGTTTGAGGCGGCGTTGGGGGCAGAGCCAGAGCGCGTGGAGTGGAGGAGCTCTCAGGTCATCGCTCTCGTGAACGCCCAAAAACACAACCCCGACACCCCGGACGCTCAGCTGCTGCAGAAGGTGCGGAGGGCCCATGAGGATGACCTGGAGAACCTGTACCTGTGTGTGCTGTACCTGAGCCTTAGGGGGCGCTGTGGGGACGCTGTGCTGGAGGACATCTCAGAGCTGGAGGACAGGATCATGGTCAGAGCCAACAGCAGCTACAGCGGCCTCAAGGCCGTGCTGCGCTTCTACCGCCAGATCAACCACGTGGACGGCGCCATCGTGTGGGCGGAGGAGGCGCTGGACAATCACCCCGACAGCCGCTACGTGAAACGCTGCGCTGCGCTTTGCTACAAGTGGAGAGTCCTGTTCCATAAAGATGGAACATCACAGCGCCGCCTGGTGGACAGAGCCATAAGTTTGTATCAGGAGATCGTCCGACTGTACCCAGACTCTGCTCTGGTGAAGGAGATAGACCTGGCAGATCTCTACAGTAAGTCAGAGCGCAGCAAAGCTGAGGAGATGTACAGAAAACTCCTGCAGAGGGACATGGAGCCACCAGAGAATCAGATGCTCTACAACCGCTACGCTAAATTCTTACAATACAACCTGAGGAACATCCCCAAGTGCATCCAGTACCACCAGAAGGCCATCCTCATCGAGCACGAGTCCTTCTTCAGACAGAACAGCCGAAACACCATTGAAGGTTTCAGGAGGGACGGTTGGGCAGAGGCCCAGGACACACCAGAGAGCGCCGCCCTACAGGAGCTGCAGTGCCACTTCACCTGGGAGCTTAAATACAGCCGCGCCTTTCTGTGTTTAATCAGGGACCAACTAGAGGACCTCGTCCCCGAAGAGAGCGCCCCTTGGAGGGGGCAGAACTACAACCTGCAGGGCTTCCTCCAGCACACACTGGGGCACTCTTCAGAGGCCCTCAGCCTCCTGCGCTTGGCCTCAGAGGCCCTCAGGGGCCCCGGGCTCCTGGTGAACTACAGCGACCTGGCCTGGCTGCACCACGAGAGGGGAGAGCACGAGCAGAGCCAGGAGTACCTAAGTAGAGTGGAGGCGCTCAGGAGAGAGTACACCACAGAGGGGGACCCCACAGAGGAGGAGCACCCTGAGGTGCTGGCGGAGAAGGGCTGGACTGTGATGGAGCTCTGTCATAACCACAGACTGGCCGCTCGGCTGTTTAAAAAGGCCCTGGAGTCAGAGGAGCGAGTGGAGTGGAGAAGCTGCTACGCTCTGGCCCTGCTGTACTCCCACAACAAGCACAAGAATGGAGATCCTGAAAACATCCTACAGGAGATGAAACGCGACATAGACCAAGATCTGGAGAACCTGCAGCTGCAGGCAGAGTACCTAAACCTGCGAGTACAGAGGGAGAGGGGGCAGAGAGGGTGGAGCACCCGCAGAGGGGGGCGGGGCTCCTGCACAGGGGAGGAACTGAGGGCAGAGGTGGCCACTCTGGCCTCTCAGCTCCTCCAGAGGCCTCAGACTTTACTCAGAGACATAAAGTCTGTGCTGGAGCTGCAGAGGAGAGCAGGGTGTGTGGACCAGGCCGTGGCATTGGCAAATTCCGCCCTGAGTAAACGTCCTGACAGTCGGTACCTGAAGGCCTGCCTCGCCATATGCCTGAAGTGGCAGGTGGACCAGCACGGGGAACGTGCGAATCAGGAGCTGATCGAGCAGGTAGCAGTGCTGTTAGGGGAGGTGGCCTCTCTGTACCCGGAGTCCTGCCTCAAAACTGAGATCAACCAGGCAAACGTCTACGCCAAGTCCAACCACAGCCTGGCAGAGGCCGTCCGCCTGTACCAGGACCTGCTCCTGAGGGACCTGGAGCCCTCGTGCAGACAGATACTGTACCACAACTACGCCAAGTTTCTCATCTTTGACCTCCAAGACCCGCACGCGTCCACAAAGTACCACCTGAAGGCAGCGGAGATCTCCATAAAGTCCTGCTGCAGAGCCAAGAGCATCAAAGTCCTGAAGGAGGTCAGGGCCAAGTGTGAGCCGGAGCTGCGCCGAGACGTGGAGGACTTTCTAGAGAAGATCGGGGAGATCTAAAGCACTTTAAGACATGAGGGAACCAATCCTCCTTCCCTCAGATGCCCTCCCATCCTCCTTTGTATTTTCCTGTAAGAGGCACTTTTTTGACTTTGTGCTGTAATATGATAAAAACATAATTTCCAAGAAAAAGTTAATCAGAAAACCATTACATATTATTCGATCCATTTGTTTTGGTGCAGCTTTAGGGACGGGACTTCAGGGATGGGACTTCAGGGGCGGGACCTCAGGGACGGGACTTCAGGGACGGGACCTCAGGGACGGGACTTCAGGGACGGGACTTTAGGGACAGGACTTCAGGGGCGGGACCTCAGGGACTGGACTTCAGGGACGGGACTTCAGGGGCGGGACCTCAGGGATGGGACTTCAGGGGCGGGACTTCAGGGACGGGACTTCAGGGGCGGGATATCAGGGGCGGGACCTCAGGGGCGGGACCTCAGGGACGGGACTTCAGGACTGTGTCCTTTAAACATCTGTAATGTTTAAGCTGCTTTTGAACTGGGTTTACAGACGTGTGCTCCACGTTTTTTTGCCTTTTCATTTTAAATCTCCTGAATCGCACAAACTGAGCGTTAATCCATGTTCTAATGTTGTTCCTTTGAGGAGGGAGGGAGGTAGTTGTTTTTTTTCATTCACGTTTGAGGAACTCTTTATTATGAGTCTGTCTACATCACCAATGCTCCAAACGCTCTGTTCCACCTTGTGATGTCATCAAGTGTTAGTTTTCAAGTGAACAGCTCCTTTTACCTTTAATTCAGTAGAGATCGGCAATTCCAGGACTGAAATGATCCAAATGATTCTAGTGAAGGTGTGTGGAATTTAAAAACACAGTGGAGCACTTCCTGTATCACCACATGATGACATCACAAGGTGGAACAGAGTGTTTTCAGTTTGAGAGAAGAACTCGTGTTAAATCTGCAGGTTTGTGTGTTAAACGTGAATGAATAGCAAAAGGAGAAATTTAATTTGTCAACTGGACAGAGTTTATTTGGTTGAATACGTTTCGCAGCTCATCCAAGCTGCTTCTTCAGTTCTGGTCAGATGCGGGCGGACACTGCCTTATATCTGCTAGAAGGGAGGAGCTTAATTACAATGAAAATTACTCTGAGACAACACATATTTAAATACAGTTTCAGCTGGTCAGGTGAGTCTATTCAATATGGAGTGGGAGTGGGGGAGTAGTTAGCATATCCATTCAGAGCCATGATGGTGTTTTCACACCTCTGGACATGTCCTGGCTAGTCCCATTGTTTTCCCAGTTTGTTTTGATTTAGGTTTGAGGATAGTAATTTTCATTGTAATTAAGCTCCTCCCTTCTAGCAGATATAAGGCAGTGTCCGCCAGCATCTGACCAGAACTGAAGAAGCAGCTTGGATGAGCTGCGAAACGTATTCAACCAAATAAACTCTGTCCAGTTGACAAATTAAATTTCTCCTTTTGCTATGGATTCTACCTGGACGACTGAGGGATTCTACACACAACGTGAATGAAACAAAACAAAACTGCAGGTCTGTGTGTGATGAGGAGTCATATGGGCCTTGAAAGACAGATTCTAACTGATGCACTGCTCTGTCTGTCGGCCGTTCTGTTGTTGTTCATAATAAAAAGAAACATGAAAAATGAGCTGCTGTATTTCATTCAAACTTATGTTTATTAGTCCCAGTTGGGAACAGTGACATTTTGTCCTTATGTCCAGCTTCAGAGTTTTAAATTAAAAAAAGGATTCTGTAAAACGTACAAAATGTTCTATACAACAGCATGAGGCAGAACAAACCAGCATCACTCGTGTCGCCGACTTTTCTTGTGGCTCTTTTTCGAACTCCTGTTGAAATAAAAAAATGACAAGACGTTAAATACAGTGTCCATTAAAGGGGATGTTTAAGGGCTGAAGGAGCACGCACCTCTCTGCAGACTTGGAGTGACTCCGGTGTCTGTGACTTCTGTGATGACCTAAAGACAAGAAAATAATACCCATTTCAGTCCTATTTCAGTCCTGGTTCAGTCCTGGTTCAGTCCCTGGTTCAGTCCTGGTTCAGTCCCTGGTTCAGTCCTGGTTCAGTCCCTGGTTCAGTCCCGGTTCAGTCCCGGTTCAGTAGGGATGGGATGATTCACTCGTGTCACGATTTCGATCATCCCTACGGTTCAGTCCCATTATAGACCCCCTTTAGTCCGGTTTTACCTGGGGACTTGGAGCGGTGTCTTCGGTCTCTGGACCTGCTCCTGTGGCGTCTGGGGCTTTTGCTTCGATGACGTTCTCTGCGCGGAGACGGACTGAGAAACAACGAGAGGAGTGACCTTCACTTCACATTTACCACAGACGGGACATGTCTGAGGACACGTCTAAAGACACATCTGAGGACATATCTGAGGACATATCTGAGGACACGTCTAAGGACACATCTGTGGACACGTCTAAAGACACATCTGAGGACACGTCTAAAGACACATCTGAGGACACGTCTAAAGACACATCTGAGGACACGTCTAAAGACACATCTGAGGACACGTCTAAAGACACATCTGAGGACACGTCTAAAGACACATCTGAGGACACATCTGAGGACACGTCTAAAGACACATCTGAGGACACGTCTAAAGACACATCTGAGGACACATCTGAGGACACGTCTAAAGACACATCTGAGGACACGTCTAAAGACACATCTGAGGACACGTCTAAAGACACATCTGAGGACACATCTGAGGACACGTCTAAAGACACATCTGAGGACACGTCTAAAGACACATCTGAGGACATATCTGAGGACACGTCTAAAGACACATCTGAGGACACATCTGAGGACACGTCTAAAGACACATCTGAGGACATATCTGAGGACACGTCTAAAGACGCATCTGTGGACATGTCTGAGGACATAATTAACCCTCTAACCGCCGCGTTCCAGACAGGAAGTGTTCATGGGCATGACTGGGCTCCATGGACTCTGGCTCCAGTTCAGTCTGTGTGTAAAAAGCGTGGCCCCTCTCACTGTACCCGCTTCTTCTTCTTCTTTCCCCGAGGTACCTCCCTCTAGCGTTAGCGTCAGGTTTGATTGACAGTGTTGCTAAGCGCCTGCTACCTTCAGCAGCTTCACTCCTGATTGGCTCTTTGGTTGCTATGATACTCACGGTTGGAATGGGTTCAGACCAACATTCTCAGACAAACTGAACTAGAGCCAGAGTCCATGGAGCCCAGTGACACCCATGATCACTTCCTGTTTGGAACGCAGCAGTGACTAGCACGTTAGCTGTGTCCATGTACAGTCTGTTCTCCTGCCTCTCAGTGTGCAGCAGGTCTGGAGTGAAATCGGGGAGAGACGTTGGACAAAGTCTCACCTACGTCTCTTTGGAGATCGGCTCCTCCTGAAAAACAACACTCTGTTAGAATTCACTCCGACAAAACAACAGTTAGAATTCACTCCGACAAGACAACACTGTTATAATTCACTCTGACAAAACAATACTGTTAGAACCAGGCGAAGGAGAGAGGAAACACCGGGCGGAGGGGAGAGGAAACACCGGGCGGAGGAGGGGAGAGGAAACACCGGGAGGAGGAGGGGAGAGGAAACACCGGGAGGAGGAGGGGAGAGGAAACACCGGGCGGAGGAGGGGAGAGGAAACACCGGGCGGAGGAGGGGAGAGGAAACACCGGGCGGAGGAGGGGAGAGGAAACACCGGGCGGAGGAGAGAGGAAACACCGGGCGGAGGGGAGAGAGTACCTCCGAGGCGAGCGGCTGCGGCGGTATCTCGGTGATGGCGACCTGCGTGGACGATCACTGTCTCTGTAACCACGGCGATGAGGCTCTGGGCTCGCCACCCGCTCCATCTGAACCAAAAAAAATTATCAGAGAGGAGGAGAGGAAGAGGAGACAGGAGCAGACAGGAGGTGACAGGAGCAGACGGGGCAGAGTGTAGATCTGTGGGTGACAGGGACATCACCTTCTCGTCAGGGTCCTCCTCTTCTTCGCTGCTCTCCACTTCGTCCAGATCTTCCTCCAGAGCGCTGACCCTCGGCTCCAACATCTCCGCCTCCTCCAGCACCTGCCGCTTCTGCACCAACAGAACCAGGACTGAACCAGGACTGAACCAGGACTGAACCAGGACTGAACCAGGACTGAACCAGGACTAAACTAGGACTAAACTAGGACTAAACTAGGACTAAACTAGGACTGAACCAGGACTAAACCAGGACTGAACTAGGACTAAACCGGAACTAAACCGGAACTAAACCTGGACTGAACCAAACAAAATGTCTACATGTGTTTGTCAGATCCAGATGGAGTCTTGGATCTAATCGGGTCCAGACCTGAAGTCGGGGGAGGATGATATCACAGACTCTCTCAGCGTGAAGCAGCTCATCGATGAACTCATCCACGTGCATCAGCTCGAACTCTGCAACACACAACTACGAATATTAAGAATACTACTACTACTGCTACTGCTACTACTGCCACTACTACTACTGCTGCTACTGCTACTACTATTACTGCTACTACTGACCTCCGTTGCGGTTCTGTGTCTTGATTTTGCGGTAGTCGTTGTAGAGCGGCTCCAGGTACTTGTAACAGTCGACTGCTGTTCCTGTCAGACGCATGTACAGGGCCCCCAGCAGCCGCACGTACCTGAGCACAGGGTCAAAGGTCAGGCCAAAGGGTTTAGTTTCTGTCCAGTTCAGTCCCTGGTAAGGCCTGTCACATTTATATATTATATATATTGACTTATTGAATACATTTGAGAGAATTGTGTGTTTAAATTGTGTATTTAAATTTGTTGTGTGTCTTTTCTTTCACACACAAGGGTCAAAGGTCAGTCTTTTCTGTGGATTTTGAGCTGTAGATGCTCAATTAAGTCTTTCCTATGACCATTTATTCAGTTAAAAGCATTAAAGCGTCTCATTCAGTTTTGTTATCGGCCCGGAGATTTACTCGAGCAGTGTTATGCCCACCTCCCCCATCTGGAATAGTGACAAACCCCAATTTGATCCCCGGTCCAGTCCCCCGTCCAGTCCCCCGTCCAATCCCCCGGTCCAGTCCCCCGGTTCTCACTTGAAGTCCTCGTTCTTGATAAACTCCACAATTATGTCTTTTTCCGGTTGGATCTGCAGCATCTTCAGCGTCAGACACAGAAACGGCGTTGGTTTGATGTTTCCTGCGAAGACTCCGCCCACAAACTTCAGCTCCATGGCCTTGTCCACCACCAGCTCCGCTAAAGACCCCCAAAAGTCACAAAATAAGGTCAGTGTGGAGACTATGAAAGGAGCTCACGGTCTTAAACTGAGACTTCAGTGTCTGTGATGTCGGTTCATGGCCCGGTTCTACTACTGACACAACAAACAATGAAACAGAACCACCCTTGTGGTGGTTCTGTTTCGTTGTTTGTGTCTCAACCATTACTGTCCCGATTAGAGCTAAAAATAAAGAAAAAAAACTTGATTCCAGTTAAAAACAATGATAATTAGAAACAAAACACAAGTAAAAAATAGCTAGTATTACATAGGAAATGTTAGATTTTGTGCAGTTTGAGTATTTTTAGTATCAATACTTTTGAAATGAGTATCTTGTTTTATTAATAATAGTTTTATTCACAACATCTCAAACAAATTAATTAAAACTGAAGCAGGTCAAGGAGTTTTACAGCCAGTCCAAAAACATCCTTTGTTTTAGACTTTAGTCGAATTTAACCCTAAAATGGAAAAATGGAAAACGGGCTGCTGCTCCTCGCTCTGAATGAGCCGCTGTTAGCCGCTATGCTAAAGCGCTAGTTACCAGTCAAACCGAAGCATTCCTCTTTCCAGTATTTAGACTCATAAATGCGCGTCCGGATGATCTTCTCCACCAGGTACTGTGGGTTGGTGCCGTGAATACTGTTCGCGTCCTTTACTGTTCTGTTCGCCATTTTAGACGAGCAGAAAACGTGAAACTTGTGTGAATTGAGCCTTTAACTTTAGCACAAAAACATCAGCCTGTGCGCCGCTGCGGCGTACTTCCGCCGGAACCGGAAATGCCTCTCAGATATAAAAGGCTCGCTTCATTTTTATTAATTTTATTTTATTTTTTTCATAATGCCGCGTTTATTGGTTTGAAATATGAATCTATATTGTTTTATTATTATTTTAGAAGCGCGGCTGCGTCATCTCTCTCCTGCGCTGTGATTGGCCCGCGGGTTAAACGGAAGTGACGTTCGTACCGCGGGAAACCTCAGTGTCGGAGCTGTGTTTGTGCTCCGGATTTTAATTTTTTCTTTTAGCTTTTTCAGGGCAGGGTGTTTTACCCCGTGGAAAGCGTCCTTTCAGCGGGGGTCGTGTCTCTGCCGTGCCCCGCGCTGATCCCCGGTCACTTCCCGTGTTTTTGGGCTGTTTTTAGGCTGTTTTGTGACTCTTTTCGGGATGAAGTACTCCACCCGGCTGAGACTGCGCAGAGTGTTCGAGTGGAGCGGGAGGCCGGTGGGATTCGACCGCAAACTCCGGACGCACGAATACGGGCAAGTTCCGCACATCTGCGCCAAAAGCACACACTATTCAGTATTTTCAAAGATATGTCAAGTTTACGTACAGTCTGTGAGCACGATTTTTTTTTGCAACTAAATAATATAACATGGTTAAGTTTAATGCCGTACTGTGGAACATTCCAGGCAAATTAATATCATCTCCATTGAGCTGAGCAGGTGGCGGACCCTCCCCAAGTGTCAGTGCAGCTTTTAGAAGTTTGTTTGCGGTGTGTAAAACAAACTGACAGGTGTAAACTGAGGTCACATCCGGGTAATACGAGATGATCCTTGACGTTTCCCTCAGAAATGATGAGAAAACATGAACCTAAACAAACCCAGAACCTTTAGACCTTTAACCTTTAGACCTTTAACCTTTAGACTGTTTGTTTTTATGTGAAACCAGGTGCAGGTTGAGTAATGCTCTGGAGTGAGAAGTTTCCTTCTGCGGTCTCTGGAGGATTTTTTCAGATTTTGCTTCAGAAGGGGGTTTAATGCTCTTAAATAAAAGCCGTTTAACACAAAACGTAATACAGTTTCTTCCCCCAAATCCTGAACTCTGCTCCTCACCTGCTAACTGACGGGGGGGGTTCGTTGTGTGGACGTCTCTGTTCAAAAGTTACAGCCACCTTATTCACACGGGACATGACTGAATCGCCCAGTCCACAGTCCCTTTGGTTCCAGGTCCTCCTGTGTTATGTTCTAAAGATGTCCTGATGTCTCGATGTCCTGATGTCTCGATGTCCTGATGTCTCGATGTCCTGATGTCCTGATGTCTCGATGTCCTGATGTCCCGATGTCCCGATGTCCTGATGTCTCGATGTCCTGATGTCTCGATGTCCTGATGTCTCGATGTCCTGATGTCTCGATGTCTCGATGTCCTGATGTCTCGATGTCCTGATGCCCTTATGTCCTTATGTCCTTCACGTTGTGTCTCCAGAGGTCTGTCGATCCGCGTGGAGGGTCTCCCCAGGGTCACGCACATCTCTGTGGGGCAGCACATTCTGATCGAAGGAGACGATGAGGACCATCCATACGTGGCCAAAATCCTCAAGCTGCTCGAAGACGGTCAGTCCCCCTGTCACACCTGTCCGCACCTGTGTCACCTGTCTCACCTGTCAGAGGTCTGAACATGGCTGTGTCAAAACTAGACTAACAAAACTAAACTAACAAATGTAAAAAAATGCTCTGCTCTAGTGTGGTGTGCAGCTGTCTGTGCCAGGGGCCTGTGCGGTGCGGCCCATGCGGCGCGGCGCTTTGCTGTCATGACATTTACGCTTGCGCTCGTTTACGACTGACGGTTAAATTAAATGTCGCCTTCATATCGATATTGAGATGATGTAAAAAAAAAAAAATCACATTTGTCAGTGTCACTCGCCCACTTCTGTACTTTGACGCACACAGACGCGCGCTCGGATGCACACACATGCACACTCGGACACACACTCGGACACACACTCGGAGCTAATGTGTGTTGTTTAGTATTTGACTTGTGTGTGTAGAATCCCTCAGTCGTCCAGGTTGAATCCATTTGCAGCAAACTGATTCAACCAAATAAACTTTAGTCCAGTCGACAAAATGATTTTCTCCTTTTGCCTATTTGACTTGTGTGTGTGTGTGTTTTGTTTGTTTTGTGTTGTGTGTTGTGCGTTGTCTTGTGTGTGCAGACAGCGGGAGGGAGAAGAAGGTTCTGGTGCAGTGGTTTGTTCGCGTGTCTGAGATTCCTCTGAACAAACTGCATCTGCTCGGACGAGACCCGCACCCCAACGAGGTTTTTTATTACGAAGGAGCCAACTGTGACAACGAGGTCAACGCCGAGTCCATCCTGAGGCCTGCCAAGGTCCGGCCCGTTCCCAAGGGGGGTTCAGGCTGGACTTTTAATGTGAAAGAGCTCGTCGGGTCTGAGCCGGGCCTCTGGGGGTCTGAGCCGGGCCTCCGGCCTCTGGGGGTCTGAGCCGGGCCTCCGGCCTCCGGGGTCTGAGCCGGGCCTCCGGCCTCCGGGGTCTGAGCCGGGTCTCCGGCCTCCGGGGTCTGAGCCGGGTCTCCGGCCTCCGGGGTCTGAGCCGGGTCTCCGGCCTCCGGGGTCTGAGCCGGGTCTCCGGCCTCCGGGGTCTGAGCCGGGCCTCTGGGGGTCTGAGCCGGGTCTCCGGCCTCTGGGGGTCTGAGCCGGGCCTGTGGGGGTCTGAGCCGGGTCTCCGGCCTCTGGGGGTCTGAGCCGGGCCTCTGGGGGTCTGAGCCGGGTCTCCGGCCTCCGGGGTCTGAGCCGGGCCTCTGGGGGTCTGAGCCGGGCCTCTGGGGGTCTGAGCCGGGCCTCTGGGGGTCTGAGCCGGGTCTCCGGCCTCTGGGGGTCTGAGCCGGGTCTCCGGCCTCTGGGGGTCTGAGCCGGGTCTCCGGCCTCTGGGGGTCTGAGCCGGGTCTCCGGCCTCCGGGGGTCTGAGCCGGGTCTCCGGCCTCCGGGGGTCTGAGCCGGGCCTCCGGGGGTCTGAGCCGGGCCTCCGGGGGTCTGAGCCGGCCCTCCGGGGTCTGAGCCGGGCCTCCGGGTCAGACCCCGGTCTGAGCCGGGCCTCCGGGGGTCTGAGCCGGCCCTCCGGGGTCTGAGCTGGGCCTCCGGGTCAGACCCCGGTCTGAGCCGGGCCTCCGGGGTCTGAGCCGGGCCTCCGGGGTCTGAGCCGGGCCTCCGGGGTCTGAGCTGGGCCTCCGGGGTCTGAGCCCGGTCTCGGAGGGTCTGAGCCCGGTCTCGGAGGGTCTGAGCCCGGTCTCGGAGGGTCTGAGCCCGGTCTCGGAGGGTCTGAGCCCGGTCTCTGGTCCGGTCTAACCTCAGTCTTCTGTCTCAGGTGGTGCACGTGGAAGGCTCCGCCCCCTTCCCCGCCGACGCAGATGCAGACACGTTCTTCGTGAAGTTGTCCTGGACGTCTCGTTCTTTCAGAGTTTTCTCGGAGCCGGTGCGCTCTCCCTCTCCCCGAGCTGCTTCCCTGCCCCCCTCCCCCCCTTCGTCCTGTCCGTCCACGCCCCCAGGCTCCACCCTCTGCTTCCCTGGCTCCGCCCCCTGCTCTCCAGCAGCTCCCTCTTCTCCCGATGGCTCCGCCCCCCTGGCGCCGCGCTGTCTGCCCACGCCGGACCCCAACGTGATGAAGAAGGCATCATCTGGTCTAACCATGAGCGCCGGCAAACGCCGCACTCAGGAGGTGGAGTCGCTGCACTCGGCCAATAAGATGTCTGCATCCAAGTGTTTGAGCGCCAAGAGGCGGAGCTCTGCGGCAAAGACTCCTGGTGTGCGCAAGAAGCTGCAGCTGTTTTGTGAGTGGTTCTTTCTGTTTTTCTTCTGTCTCCGTCTTCTACTGTGGGACACCAGAGACTAGAACCAGAACTGTTCCTCAAACTGTTCTCCTCAGATGTTTCCCCAAACTGTTCTCCTCAGATGTTTCCCCAAACTGTTCTCCTCAGATGTTTCCCCAAACTGTTCTCCTCAGATGTTTCCCCATACTGTTCTCCTCAGATTTTTCTCCAAACTGTTCTCCTCAGATTTTTCTCCAAACTGTTCTCCTCAGATGTTTCTCCAAACTGTTCTCCTCAGATGTTTCTCCAAACTGTTCTCCTCAGATGTTTCTCCAAACTGTTCTCCTCAGATGTTTCTCCAAACTGTTCTCCTCAGATGTTTCCCCAAACTGTTCTCCTCAGATGTTTCCCCAAACTGTTCTCCTCAGATGTTTCTCCATGTTCTAGTCGTTTCTTCTCTGACCCTCTGAAGTTGGATTTGGAGTGATTCATGTTTGAGAATCTTAATTTCATTTTCAAGACGCCATTTTATTCTCCCCACGTTCTCAGCTCCACTGTGACAAACTCAAAAAAACGCTCAGCTCTAGTGTGACGTACAGCTGTCCACAGGAGGGGCCCACAGCCTGGTTTAGTCCTAGTTCGGTCCTGGCTCGGTCCTGGCTCGGTCCTGGTTCAGTCCTGGTTCAGTCAGTCTCTTGTTTCTTTCTGAAGTTGTTTTCGATCAAGATTATGATTTAAAATGTCACAGAACAGAAGGATCCACAGGGGTCAGAGGTCAGAGGTCACAGACACACATACTCACATACTATAGGGCTGGTTTTAATGCTGCTGTCTTGAGGCTCCTCTGTGTTTTTAAAGTCTCTGTTCTGTCTCAGCTCCAGAAGATGGCTGCCTGGACTCTGAGCTGGGCGAGCTTTTGGCCGAGGACCTGCGGACTGAGGTAGTCCAGGCTCTGTCTCTGCCACGACCTGTGACCCCTGTGACCTCTGTGACCCCTGTGACCCCACGCCGTGGCCCTGCCCCCCAGGAGGAGGAGCAGGAGGAGCAGGAGGTGGTGATGAAGCTGCCCTGTGTGCGGGTCAGACGTGTGTCTCTGCCCCAGGATGAATCGCCATCCTCCATCAGGTGAATGTTTGAGAAGAAGAAGAAAAATGGATCGTGTGCGTGTGTGCGTGCGTGCGTGTGTGTGTGTGTGTCTCTCTGTGTGTGTTCTGGTTTAAATGTGTCAGTGTTCTGCATGCAGGACATGCAGTTCTCGATCCCAGTGTCCGGTCCGGTCCCAACCCGGCCTCAGTCCCGGCCTCAGTCCCGGTCTAACCCTGTCCTTGTTTAGGCGTGTGCTGGAGCGCAGTCCGGAGCAGGTGGACTCTGAGGAGGCGGAGTTACCTCAGTCCATGAAGACTCCGAGCAAACGCACTCCTCAAAGAAGCAGCGTCCCCCGCGGGCAGAAGTAAGTGCTGCATCTGACGGTGGAGGTACATGAGCAAGGCGTTCTGGGAGATTCTGGGATTGTGCACTTTTTCTGTTCTGTGACGTTTGAAATCTTAATCTTGATCTAAAACCACTTCATAAAGAAACAAGAGAAAACTGTGGAGTCCAATGGACCAGGACTAGACCAGGACTAGACCAGGACTAGACCAGGACTAGACCAGGCTGTGGGCCCCTCCTGTGGACAGCTGCACATCACACTAGAGCAGAGCTCTAGTCACAAAAGAAATGTTTCAAAGGATTAACGACTTCATAGCCACGGGACAGTTGAGACAACACAACAAAACCAAAGAACGGCACATAAGGAAGTTTACGCAACTCCAAAATCACCATCAAACTAACCCCAAGGATCTGAGTGACAAAAGGAAGGAGGATAAACCGAGCCAATCGTTGCACAAAGAACGCTGGGTGAAAAATCTTTCCAACCGGGTGCTCACTCAGGCAGAGAAAGAAGTACTTTCCAAAGGACTGAATTTTTCTGTGACTCCTAACGGCATCCCCACGGTGGATTACATCACAGCAGCAGAAACCGCCATCAGGAACAACAAGCTCACGGAGACAGAAGCTGGAGACCTTAGACTGAAATTAACAGCTGCACTGAGCAATGCCAAACCTCCACCCTCCAATGTAACACCGGAGGAAAGGAAGGCCATCGCTGCTCTGGAGAAGGACCACAGCATCAACATCCTCCCAGCTGACATAGGGAGATGCACTGTGATCCTGAACTCAGCTGATTATGAGGCTAAGGTTAACAGCCGACTCAGTGACACCACAACCTACGAATTACTAAAACGGGACCCCACCAATGTGTACAAAAAGAAGATCATTGAATACCTGCAGAAGCTGGAGAAGGAAGAAGTCATTGATCGACAGCTATATTACAGACTGTACCCTGGTGACGCCATCCCTGGCATCTATGGCCTCCCAAAAATCCACAAACAAGGAGTACCACTCAGACCCATTGTACGTACCACAGACTCCATCACGGACAATGTGGCCAAACACCTAAAAACCATCTTGGCTCCTCTGGTGGGAACACGGAGAACCATATTGAGAACACAGCCGAATTTGTGAACAAAGTCAAGCATCTCCAGTTTGACCTGGATGAGACAATGGTTTCCTCTGACGTTTCCTTTGACGTGACCTCTGACGTTTCCTTTGACGTGACCTCTGACGTTTCCTTTGACGTGACCTCTGACGTTTCCTTTGACGTGACCTCTGACGTTTCCTTTGATGTGACCTCTCTTTTCACTTGTATCCTACATCGGTAGCGGTGGAGGCAGCAAGGAGGAGACTACTGGAGGATACTAAGCTGGAAGAGAGAACCAAACTTTCACCCGACCAAATCTGCCAACTGCTGGAAATTTGTTTAAGTACCACCTATTTCCAGTTCAGAGGAAACTTCTACAGGCAAATCCACGGCTGTGCCATGGGCTCACCGGTCTCCCTGATCATTGCAAACTTATACATGGAACAATTTGAACAGAGCCCTGGCCTCATATCCAGGCACTCCACCCACACACTGGTATCGTTATGATGACGAGTCCACGAACAGAAATGGAGGTCTCAGACATCGTTTGTCTCCCATTTCTAACTCGATCCTCAAACCTAAATCAAAACAAACAGAGAAAACAATAGGGCAGGTCCACGGCAGGTCCAGGTCCAGGTCCAGGTCAGGTCCAGAGGTGTGAAAACGCCATCATGGCCCTGAATGGTTCTGCTAACTACTGCCCCACTCCCACTCCATATTGAATAGACTCACCGAACTAACAGAAACTGTAAACAAACAGGTGTGGGAGTCTCAGAGTCATTTCATTGTAGTTAGCGCCCCCTTCAGGCAGATATAAGGCAGTGTCCACCAGCATCTGACCAGAACTGAGGAAGCAGCTTGGATGAGCTGTGAAACGTATTCGACCAAATAAACTTTGTCCAGTTGACAAATTGAATTTCTCCTTTTGCCACTAGAGCAGAGCATTTTTTTTACATTTGGACTAAAACGATGACGCGACGCTGCCCAAACCTACAAGTATCACCATGAATAACATCGAACTGGAGAAGGAAGAGACATCACAGTGGGCGTGTCACAGTTTGGAGAAACATTTGAGGAGGAGAGTTTGAAGAAACAGCTGAGGAGATTTTGAGGAACAGCTCTGGTTTAAGAGATGGGGCAGGAGCCTGTTTCTTGTGAACAAAACTGGGCGTACCATACAGGGACATGGGAGGGCATCTGACATACTGCTTTTTGTGGTAAATGTATATATTTTTTAAATATTTAACATCATGTTTCCTTTTTGTCTGAACAGAGCGACCACTCCATCCAGAAAAAGAGACGCAAAAACATTGAAGGAACCTGTGCTGGCCGTGCTGTGAGTCACACTGAAATCTGGAGGAGGAGGAGGAGGAGGATGAGAGGGTCAGAGGAGGAGGATGAGAGGGTCAGAGGAGGAGGATGAGAGGGTCAGAGGAGGAGGAGGAGGATGAGAGGGTCAGAGGAGGAGGATGAGAGGGTCAGAGGAGGAGGATGAGAGGGTCAGAGGGGAGGAGGATGAGAGGGTCAGAGGGGAGGAGGATGAGAGGGTCAGAAGAGGAGGATGAGAGGGTCAGAAGAGGAGGAGGAGAGGGTCAGAAGAGGAGGAGGAGAGGGTCGGAGGAGGAGGAGGAGAGGGTCAGAGGCGGAGGAGGAGAGGGTCAGAGGATTCACTCTCTGTTTGTTTCAGGGCGGAGGTGGATAATGAGAGTTCTCCGATGTTGCCGGTCACTCCTCGCAGCTCCAAGAGGAAATCTGCCCAAAGAGTGTCCTCCAGAATCAGGAGACAGATGTGCGTCCTGGTTTAGTCCTGGTTCAGTCCTGGTTCAGTCCTGGTTCAGTCCTGGTTCAGTCCTGGTTCAGTCTCGGTTCAGTCTCGGTCTTTCTCTTTCAGGACGATGTTGAGCAGTCGTTTCGATGTGGCCTCGGAGGAGGAGTTTGTTCCTCAGGAGGAGCAGAGCGATGATGATGATGATGATGAGGAGGAGGAGGAGGAGGTGGAGGAGGTGGAGGAGGTGAAGAGAGGACGCAGAGGAAGCATTGCGACTCCTCGTTCTGCGAAAACCTCCTCCAGGACCCCCCGGAAAACCCCCTGCAAGGTCAGGCCCTGGGGTTTTTATGTCGCATTAAAAGTTCACTCTGTAACTTTTCTAGTGCAGAGTTTGCCGCCTGCTTGTTTCCGTGGAGATGTCACTGCGTGTCTAGAATATTCCACACTATGACTTTAAACAGATCAATCCTGCAGCTTATTTCTCTGGGTGTTTCTGATCCAGCGGCTTTGGACATCTGCTGATATCCGATACCGATACCTGCCGATACTCGGAAGAGTCTGGGTCTGGACCGCAGGGCGTGAAAGACCTTGGTCCAAACACCGGTCCAAACACCGGTCCAAACACAAAAACTCTCCTCAAACTCCGGTGCCATTCAGAACCAAATTAATTTCTTCTTTGACGTGGGAAAAGTTCATTCGCTTCATCTGTTGATTCTGTAAAAATCGCCGCCGTTTCTGTCCCTCTGATTGGCTCATCCGCCTGTCAGCCACTCCCCCTGAAATCAGACAGACGCGGCTCCAGAGCCTCGTCTTCGGTCGGAGCCTCTGTGGTGTCGCCTGTGTGTTTCCATGGAGATGAATCTGTGAAATGCCGTAGTGTGGAACATTCTAGGCATAAACTTTAAAAACAAAGAAGCAGCTTTAAATGCTCGTACACCTGTGACCTCTGACCCCTGACCCCCTGACCCCTGACTTCTGACCCTCCCTCCATCTGTACCTCTGACCTCAGGTGACCCCCAGCACGCCCAAAACTCCACGTCACGCCACGCCCAGTATCCCCGACAGGTACGCGCCTGCCAAGAGACCTGGCAACGCGCTCGAAGAGGCCCGCGCAAGGTACTACTACTGCAGTACTACTACTACTACTACTACTACTGTAAATACTACTACTACTACTACATACTACTACAGTCCCTGACAAAAGTCTTGTCGCTTATCCATTTTGTAGAAACAAAAGCTTATAACCTGACTTTAAATTAATCGATTGGTTTTAGAAATGTCTCATATGAAAGCTAAAACCCTCCCAAATTATGCTCAATATACTCAAATAAATTTGCTTCACTGAAGAAAGATTGATCATTTAATGAACACAGAAAGGTCAGATTTTGGCAAGACAAAAGTCTTGTCGCCTTGTCATATGATGCACCCAATCCTAGATTACAGCCTCACCTGTGATCAGTTACTGATCAATCAATTAGTGGGTGTGTATAAAAAGAACCCCAGCACACCAGACCTTCACATCAACTGCAACTTGACCTCTGACAACATGCCTAAGATCCACCCTGAGACCAAAGCGTTAATTATCAAGAGGCTGAAGACCAGATCCACTGCTGAGGTGGCTGACACCTTCAATGTGTCTCAGCGTCAAGTACAAAGAATAAGAAAAAGATCTGAAAAGACTGGAGATGTTTTTGACAAGCCCAGGTCCGGCAGACCCCGCAAGACAACTGCTCGGAAGGACCGTTTGTTGATTCGAAAATCCAAGGCCAGCCCCTTTTCCACTGCAGCAGAGCTCCACCAGGCCTGGTCACCTCAAGTCCCTGTGTCAACAAGAACAGTTTGTAGAATTCTGTCTCGAAATGGCCTCCATGGTCGAATCAGTGCACAGAAACCAGCACTAAACAAAAGGCAATTAAAAAACCGTGTGGCATTTGCCAAGGCCCACAGCCTGCTAAAAGGATGGACACTGGAAAAGTGGCAGAAGGTGGATTTCTCAGATGAATCCTCGGTTGAATTACATCACAGCCGCCGCAAATATTGCAGGAGACCTACTGGAGCCCGCATGGATCCAAGATTCACCCAGAAAACAGTTAAGTTTGGTGGCGGAAAAATCATGGTCTGGGGTTACATCCAGTATGGGGGTGTGCGAGACATTTGCAGGGTGGAAGGCAATATCAATAGCCTAAAATATCAAGAAGTATTAGCTACCTCTTACATTCCCAACCATCAAAGGGGTCAAATTTTGCAGCAGGATGGTGCTCCATCGCATACTTCTATCTCTACATCAAAGTTCCTCAAGGCGAAGAAGATCAAGGTGCTCCAGGACTGGCCAGCCCAGTCACCAGACATGAACATCATTGAGCATGTCTGGGGTAGAATGAAAGAGGAAGCATGGAAGGCAAAACCAAAGAATCTTGATGAACTCTGGGAGGCATGTAAGACTGCTTTCTTTGCTATTCCTGATGACTTCATCAACAAATTGTATGAATCATTGTCGAACCGCATGGATGCAGTCCTTCAAGCTCATGGAAGTCATACAAGATATTAAATATGGATCTCACAGCACCACTACTTAATTCACTGACGTTATGCAACATATTTTTGTATTTGAAGTAAATTATTTCTTCAATTTTCTGTAGGCGACAAGACTTTTGTCTTGCCAAAATCTGACCTTTCTGTGTTCATTAAATGATCAATCTTTCTTCAGTGAAGCAAATTTATTTTAGTATATTGAGCATAATTTGGGAGGGTTTTAGCTTTCATATGAGACATTTCTAAAACCAATCGATTAATTTAAAGTCAGGTTATAAGCTTTTGTTTCTACAAAATGGATAAGCGACAAGACTTTTGTCAGGGACTGTACTACTACTACTGCAGTACTATTACTACTATAAATACTACTACTACTACTACTACTTCTACTACTACTACTACTACTACTACTACTACTACTTCTACTACTACTACTGCAAATACGACTACTAATACTACTACCACAGATACTATAAACCCTGTAAATTTAACATGAGTTCTTCTCTCAAACTGAAAACACTCTGTTCCACCTTGTGATGTCATCATGTGGTGATACAGGAAGTGCTCCACTGTGTTTTTAAACTCCACACACCTTCACTAGAATCATTTGGATCATTTCAGTCGTGGAATTGCCGATCTCGACTGAACTAAAGGTAAAAGGAGCTGTTCACTTGAAAACTATCACTTGATGACATCACAAGGTGGAACAGAGCGTTTGGAGCTTTGGAGATGTAGACAGACTAATAATAAAGAGTTCCTCAAACATGTGAATGAAACAAACACAACTCCAGGTCTCTTTGTCCCTCAGGCTGCACGTGTCCTCTGTCCCCGAGTCTCTGCCCTGTCGGGAGCAGGAGTTTCAGGACATCTACAGCTTCGTGGAGAGTAAAATCCTGGACGGAACCGGAGGGTGAGAGAAATCAAACCCACAACCTGCTCAGAGACGCGCACGCAGAGAGACACACGCAGAGACGGAGACACACGCAGAGAGGCGCGCACGCAGACGCACGCAGAGAGACGCGCACGCAGACGCACGCAGAGAGGCGCTCACGCAGATGCACGCAGAGAGGCGCTCACGCAGACGCACGCAGAGAGGCGCTCACGCAGACGCACGCAGAGAGACGCTCACGCAGACGCACGCAGAGAGACGCTCACGCAGACGCACGCAGAGAGACGCTCACGCAGACGCACGCAGAGACGCACACGCAGACGCACGCAGAGAGGCGCTCACGCAGACGCACGCAGAGAGACGCGCACGCAGAGAGACACGCACGCAGACACGCAGAGAGACGCTCACGCAGACACGCAGAGAGACGCGCACGCAGAGAGACGCTCACGCAGAGACGCGCACGCCGAGAAACGCGCACACAGAGACGCTCACGCAGAGAGACGCACACGCAGACACACGCTCACGCACAGAGACGCTCACGCAGACACGCAGAGAGACGCTCACACAGAGAGACATACACGCAGACACGCTCACGCAGACACGCACAGAGACGCTCACGCAGACACGCACAGAGACGCTCACGCAGAGAGACATACACGCAGACACACGCTCACGCAGACACGCACAGAGACGCTCACGCAGACACGCACAGAGACGCACACGCAGAGAGACGCACACGCAGAGAGACGCTCACGCAGACACGCAGAGAGACGCTCACGCAGACACGCAGAGAGACGCGCACGCAGACACGCAGAGAGACGCGCACGCAGAGAGACGCGCACGCAGAGAGACGCGCACGCAGAGAGACGCGCACGCAGAGAGACGTGCACGCAGACACACGCAGAGAGGCGCGCACGCAGAGAGACGTGCACGCAGAGAGACATACACGCAGACACGCAAAGAGGCGCGCACGCAGAGAGACATACACGCAGACACACGCAAAGAGGCGCGCACGCAGAGAGACGCGCACGCAGAGAGACCCTCACACAGACGCAGACAGAGAGGCGCGCACGCAGACAGAGAGGCGCGCACGCAGACAGAGAGGCGCGCACGCAGACAGAGAGGCGCGCACGCAGACAGTGAGACGCACACCTGTTCCATAAGGGTGAGTTGTTGTACAGTTGTAGGGAGTATTATCTGTTCCGTAGTCCCTGTGAGTGTGCGGTTGTGCTGAGGTTGTAGGGAGTATTATCTGTTCCGTAGTCCCTGTGAGTGTGCGGTTGTGCTGAGGTTGTGGGTTCGATTCCCTCAGGTGCATGTACATCTCTGGGGTTCCGGGGACGGGGAAAACGGCCACGGTCCACGAGGTCCTGAGGAATCTGCAGAACGCTGCCGAGAACCGAGAGATCCCCACCTTCTCCTTCATCGAGATCAACGGCATGAAGATGACCGACCCCCACCAGGCCTACGTCCAGATCCTACGGGTCAGACCCGCTTTAGTCTCTGGGGTTAGGTCTGGGGTTAGGTCTGGGGTTAGGTCTGGGGTTAGGTCTGGGGTTAGGTCTGGGGTTAGGTCTGGGGTTAGGTCTGGGGTTAGGTCTGGTTTAAGCCGGGTTTAGTTCCAGGTTCAGTCTTGGGTTTTAGTCCCGGTTCAGAGTTAAATGTGGACAGTTTTTGTTTTGCAGAAGCTCACGGGTCAGAAGGCCACAGCTGACCACGCTGCATCCCTATTGGAGAAGAGGTTCAGTAGTCCCGCCCCCAGGAAGGAGACCACCGTCCTATTGGTGGATGAGGTGATCAGTCAAACTCTAAAGTCTAATACAGGTCCAAAGGCTCCACACGCCACAGAAGTACCCCATTTAGTGTGTGTGTGTCTGTGTGTCTCTGTGTGTGTGTGTCTGTCTCTGTCTCTGTGTGTCTGTGTGTCTCTGTCTCTTCGTCCCCTCCAAACATCGTACCTGTTCCAGTCTCAGTGGATAAACCAGAGCGTCAGGGTCAGAGGAGACAGACACAGAGACACAAGATCCAAACTCAGGAAAATAATGTCCCCAGTCCACAAATAATGTCCCCAGTCCACAAATAATGTCCCCAGTCCACAAATAATGTCCCCAGTCCATAAATAATGACCCCAGTCCACAAACCCGAGCTGTGAATCCAGTTTTGTGTGTTCTTTAAAAGTCCAGAGTCGTTCCTCACATGTGTCTGTTACATCCACACAGCGACGGATCGAGGTGAAGCTGCAGATTAGTGACAGTGACTCTACTTCCTGTGGACTTTATCTCTTCTGAGCTTTAAAATCATGGATCTGAAGTTTTGCATCAAATTTCATAAATAATAAAAACAGTTTTGACTTGTGTCTAAACTAAAAGTGCAGAGCTCTGATCTTTGAACACTTCATAGTCTCAGAGCGCGTGGTTTTACTATCGACAGAAAACAGACGCCATCGCGCTCACAACTTTAGCCTGAGGTCCGCAGACGTATCCCGCCGCAGTCTGTGAGATCGGAGATTTTAAATCTCATCAGATTCTCCTCGTGTCTGTGCTGTACTCTTTGTGTCGCACGTTTAAAAATCATTTAAGACTGAAACATCCTGTAGTGTGGAGGCCTTTAGTCCTGACCCTGACCCTGGTCCTGGTCCTGACCCTGGTCCTGACCCTGATCCTGACCCTGACCCTGGTCCTGGTCTGGTTCCAGTTGGACCTCCTGTGGACCCGTAAACAGAACGTGCTCTATAACCTTTTTGATTGGCCGTCGCGGCGTCACGCCCGCCTCGTGGTCCTGACCATCGCCAACACCATGGACCTGCCCGAGAGAGTCCTGCTCAACCGCGTGTCCTCCAGACTCGTGAGTACTGCAAATACTACTACTACTACTACTGCTACTACTACTGCTGCTGCTACTGCAGTTACTAATAGTACTGTAAATACTACTAATGATACTACTAGTACTTCTTAAGTAATAAAGTTACTGCTAATTAAAAACTGGTTCAGATCCTAGACCCCCTGTAGACCGGTTCAAATCCTCCGTTTAGACCCCCTGTAGACCGGTTCAAATGCTCCGTTTAGACCCCCTGTAGACCGGTTCAGATCCTCCGTTTAGACCCCCTGTAGACCGGTTCAGATCCTCTCTGGTCTCTTCCAGGGTCTGACCCGGATGTCCTTCCAGCCTTACAGTTTCAAGCAGCTGCAGCAGATCCTCAGCTCCAGACTCCACAAGATCAGGGCCTTCGAGGAGGACGCCCTGCAGCTGGTCTCCAGGAAGGTACGGACCGGTTTAGACCTGGTTTAGTCCTGGTTCAGTCCTGGTTCAGTCCTGGTTCAAACCTGGTTCAGACCTGGTTCAGACCTGGTTCAGACCTGGTTCAGACCTGGTTCAGTCCTGGTTTAGTCCTGGTTCAGACCTGGTTCAGTCCTGGTTTAGTCCTGGTTTAGTCCTGGTTCAGACCCGTGACCTTTGACCTCAGGTGGCGGCGCTCTCTGGAGACGCGCGGCGCTGTCTGGACATCTGTCGCCGAGCAACAGAGATCTGCGAACACAACGGGGGCGGAGCCAGCGGCCGATTGGTGGAAATCAGTCACGTGATGGAGGCTCTGGGCGAGATGTTCTCCTCGGCCTACGTCAACGCCATCAAGTGAGTCAGAGTCTGCGCGTTCTGCATGTTCTGCCAGTGTCTGCGCATTCTGCCCGTGTCTGCGCGTTCTACATGTTCTGCCCGTGTCTGCGCGTTCTGCCCGTTCTGCATGTTCTGCCCGTTCTGCATGTTCTGCCCGTGTCTGCACGTTCTGCCCGTGTCTGCGCGTTTTGCATGTTCTGCCTGTGTCTGCACGTTCTGCCCATGTCTGCGCGTTCTGCATGTTCTGCCCGTGTCTGCGCGTTCTGCATGTTCTGCCCGTGTCTGCGCGTTCTGCCCGTGTCTGCGCGTTCTACATGTTCTGCCCGTGTCTGCGCGTTTTGCCCATTCTGCATGTTCTGCCCGTGTCTGCGTGTTCTACATGTTCTGCCCGTGTCTGCGCGTTCTGCCCGTGTCTGCACGTTTTGCATGTTCTGCCCATGTCTGCGCGTTCTGCATGTTCTGCCCGTGTCTGCGCGTTCTGCATGTTCTGCCCGTGTCTGCGCGTTCTACATGTTCTGCACGTTCTGCCCGTGTCTGCGCGTTTTGCATGTTCTGCCCGTGTCTGCGCGTTCTGCCCATGTCTGCGCGTTCTGCATGTTCTGCCCGTGTCTGCGCGTTCTGCATGTTCTGCCCGAGTCTGCGCATTCTGCCCGTGTCTGCGCGTTCTGCCCGTGTCTGCACGTTTTGCATGTTCTGCCCATGTCTGCGCGTTCTGCATGTTCTGCCCGTGTCTGCGCGTTCTACATGTTCTGCGCGTTCTGCCCGTGTCTGCGCAATCTACATGTTCTGCCCGTGTCTGCGCGTTTTGCCCATTCTGCATGTTCTGCCCGTGTCTGCGTGTTCTACATGTTCTGCCCGTGTCTGCGCGTTCTGCCCGTGTCTGCGCGTTCTGCCCGTGTCTGCACGTTCTGCCCGTGTCTGCACGTTCTGCCCGTGTCTGCACGTTTTGCATGATCTGCCCATGTCTGCGCGTTCTGCATGTTCTGCCCGTGTCTGCACGTTCTGCATGTTCTGCGCATTCTGCCCGAGTCTGCGCGTTCTGCCCATGTCTGCGCGTTCTGCCCGTGTCTGCGCGTTCTGCATGTTCTGCCCGTGTCTGCGCGTTCTGCCCGTGTCTGCGCGTTCTGCCCGTGTCTGCGCGTTCTGCATGTTCTGCCCGTGTCTGCGCGTTCTGCATGTTCTGCCCGTGTCTGCGCGTTCTGCATGTTCTGCCCGTGTCTGCGCGTTCTACATGTTCTGCCCGTGTCTGCGCGTTCTACATGTTCTGCCCGTGTCTGCACGTTTTGCATGTTCTGCCCATGTCTGCGCGTTCTGCATGTTCTGCCCGTGTCTGCGCGTTCTACATGTTCTGCGCGTTCTGCCCGTGTCTGCGCGTTCTACATGTTCTGCCCGTGTCTGCGCGTTTTGCCCATTCTGCATGTTCTGCCCGTGTCTGCGTGTTCTACATGTTCTGCCCGTGTCTGCGCGTTCTGCCCGTGTCTGCGCGTTCTGCCCGTGTCTGCACGTTCTGCCCGTGTCTGCACGTTCTGCCCGTGTCTGCACGTTTTGCATGATCTGCCCATGTCTGCGCGTTCTGCATGTTCTGCCCGTGTCTGCACGTTCTGCATGTTCTGCGCATTCTGCCCGAGTCTGCGCGTTCTGCCCATGTCTGCGCGTTCTGCCCGTGTCTGCGCGTTCTGCCCGTGTCTGCGCGTTCTGCATGTTCTGCCCGTGTCTGCGCGTTCTGCATGTTCTGCCCGTGTCTGCGCGTTCTGCGCGTTCTGCCCGTGTCTGCGCGTTCTGCCCATGTCTGTGTCCCTCACACCCGACCTAGAGTCTGGACCATTCACGCCGAACCACCCAGAACCACCCAAAACTAACCAGAACCACCAAAAACTAACCAGAACCACCCAAAATAAACTAAACCTGGTGGTGCAGACGCTCTTGAGCTCGTTCTCAGTGAAACAGACTCTTTTCTCTGGATTTAACTCAGATCTGTTCTCCAAACTGTTCTCCTCAGATGTTTCTCCAAACTGTTCTCCTCAGATGTTTCTCCAAACTGTTCTCCTCAGATCTGTTCTCCAAACTGTTCTCCTCAGATCTGTTCTCCAAACTGTTCTCCTCAGATCTGTTCTCCAAACTGTTCTCCTCAGATGTTTCTCCAAACTGTTCTCCTCAGCTGTTTCTCCAAACTGTTCTCCTCAGCTGTTTCTCCAAACTGTTCTCCTCAGCTGTTTCTCCAAACTGTTCTCCTCAGCTGTTTCTCCAAACTGTTCTCCTCAGCTGTTTCTCCAAACTGTTCTCCTCAGATCTGTTCTCCAAACTGTTCTCCTCAGATGTTTCTCCAAACTGTTCTCCTTAGATGTTTCTCCAAACTGTTCTCCTCAGATATTCTCCTCAGATATACGTGCTTCCTTCTCTCTCGCACAGGTCTGATGTTGTGTTTTTGTCTCAGGGCGGCATCTCTCCAGGAGCAGATCTTCCTCCGGTCGGTCATCGCTGAGTTCAGACGTTTGGGTTTGGAGGAGGCCACGTTTCAGCAGGTCTGAGCTTCACACGCATGGACCTCATGACCTCATCTTCACACACTTCTGGCATCATCTCTGGCGTGGGCTGTGATTGGCGTTTCTCTTTTAATTCCACCTGTATTTGGAGATGATTGACAGCTCCTTTCCCCGCCCCCTTTGTTCTGATTGGTCGGCTGGTGTGGCGGCAGAGTGGTTAACTCTGTGGTTCTGGGTAAAATGCAGGTCAAACCCGGAGACACTGACGGCCGTGTGTGTGTTGCAGGTGTTTGTGCAGCAGGTGGCGCTGTGCCGCGTGGAGGGTTTGGCTCCGCCCCCTGTGTCTGAGGCGCTCGCCGTGTGTCTGCGTCTCGGGGCTCTCCGGCTCCTCCTCCTGGACAACGCCCGAATGGACCTCCAGCTCCGGGTCCGACTCAACATGAGTCAAGACGACGTGTTGTACGCGCTCAAGACCGACTGAGGACCCGGGACCCCTGAGGGCCAGAACCCCCGAGAAAAAGAGACCTGAAAGGACTCGATCTGGACCTCTGGGTTTGGTCCTGTGTCATCTCCGTCCTGGTCCTGGTTCAGTCCTGGTCCTGGTTCAGTTCTGGTCCTGGTCCTGGTTCAGTCCGGGTCTCATTTTCTCGTCTGTTTCTTGAGTTTTTGTGACTTTTTAAATGTGGACTTTTGTTGGTCACGTCCCGGTTTTATCTGAAATGGATTTTTGTAAATGTTTTTTATCATTTTGGAATCTCAATAAAAGTCTTTTATTTAATTTAATTTGTGAATCATATTTTTATTTTAAAAGTGAATCTCCAGAACTTTTTCTTCTGGTGAAAAGAGGAAATGGTTTTGGAAAAGCAGTTTTTTACAAAAAGAACGAGCAGGGAGAGTCTCTGTAAAGCCTAGTCCTGAGGGAGGGCATCTGACACAATCTGATCTGACTGAGGGCAGTCGGTCTGCTTCTGTTTGAAAAAGCTGCTTATTAATGGCACCTGTCAGGCTCTGTCTCAACTGCCCCCGCCCCCTCCTCTCACCTGTACAGACCCCGCCCCCTCCTTTCACCTGTACAGGCTCCGCCCCCTCCTTTCACCTGTACAGGCTCCGCCCCCTCCTCTCACCTGTACAGGCTCCGCCCCCTCCTCTCACCTGTACAGGTCGGTTCTCTGGAGTCACTTCAGTTTCAAACCAACTTTGCACTGACACTCAGGTAAGACCGAACCTGGACTGAACCTGGACTAAACCTGGACTGAAACTGGACAAAACCTGGACTGAACCAGGACTAAACCTGGACTACACGGTGGACCTGTTTTTATAAATGGAACATTAATTTTTGTATTTTTATCGCAAACAATTTGGACGATTTTAGTCCTAAACACAATCTGACACACAGGGAGGGCATCTGACACAATCTAACACACAGGGAGGGCACCTGACACAGAATCTTTTGATCTGAACAGCCCAAGGGTCCGGGAGGCTCCGGGTTTCAGAGAGTTTCCCTTTTTAATGTGTTTTTATGTTTCCATGTTTGTTTTATTACCTCCTCCAAGGAGGTTATGTTTTCGCCTGCGTCTGTTTGTTTGTTTGTTTGTCTGTTTGTTTGTTTGTTAGTTTGTTAGTTAGCAAGATAACTCAAAAAGTTATGGATGGATCTTGATGAAATTTTCAGGAAATGTTCCTAATGGTAAATCCAACAGATGATTAAATTTTGGTGATGATACAGAAGAAATTCTGGATTCTGGATCACTTTGAAAATTTCGTTAGCATTGCGTTAAATGCAAACATTACTCTGAATCTGAATAAAAACAATCTGTCCATATCATTTTGAATGTAACTGAGCTGCTTGGCAGAGGTCTGTTTTTTGTTTCTTTGATGTTTCTTTGTTTTCTCTGATGTTTGTTTCAGGTTTGGAGATGAGCTGCTTCACGTTTGTCAAAGTCACAATGTTTCTGTCCAACCTCCTCATTTCTGTGAGTCCAGCTGCAACCGGGACTAAACCGGGACTAAACTGGGGCTAAACCGGGACTAAACCGGGGCTAAACCGGGGCTAAACCGGGGACTAAACGGGGGCTAAATGGGGGCTAAACCGGGGCTAAACCGGGGCTAAACCTGATCCAGTCCTGGTCTTTAATTTTTTTTTTATTTTTTTTTCTAGTCCTGCTCTAGTCCTGCTCTAGTCCTGCTCTAGTCCTGCTCTAGTCCTGCTCTAGTCCTGCTCTAGTCCTGTCTCCGTCCACAGTTCTGCGGCGTGGTGCTGGTGGGGATGGGCATCTGGGTTTCTGTGGACGGGGGTTGGTTCCTGAAGGTCTTTGGGTTCTTCTCGTCTCCTGGAGCTCCGTCTGTGAACGTGGGCTTCTTCTGCGCGGCTGAGGGGGCCGTGCTCCTGCTGCTGGGGCTCCTGGGGGTCCTGGGGGTCTGTGGAGCTCGAGGCCACAGCAAGAGCCTGCTCCTGCTGGTGAGAGCGCCTGACACTGCACCTGACACACTGTACCTGACACTGGGCCTAACACTGCACCTGACACACTGCACCTGGCACACTGGGCCTGACACTGCACCTGACACACTGCACCTGACACACTGGGCCTGACACACTGCACCTGACACACTGGGCCTGACACACTGCACCTGACACACTGCACCTGACACACTGCACCTGACACTGGTCCTGACACACTGCACCTGACACTGGTCCTGACACACTGCACCTGGTCTCTAGCGTTTCTGGAGTAAAAAAAAAAACAAAATATTGGGGTAAAAAAATTCAGAAAAATACAAAAGTTGGAGTTCATCTGAGGCTCCTGGAGAAACGAAAATACAAAAAAGGATTTTTTAAGAATGAGAAAAAAATATAAACATGGTGAAAAGTTGGTTCTCCTGATGGTTCTCCTGATGGTTCTTGTGGTTCTCCTGATGTTTCTTGTGGTGCTCCTGATGTTTCTCCTGATGGTTCTTGTGGTTCTCCTGATGGTTCTCCTGATGTTTCTTGTGGTGTTCCTGATGGTTCCTGTTCAGTTCTTCTGCGTGGTCCTCATCATCTTCATCGCTGAGATGGTGGCAGCGGCGGTGGTTCTGTCCTACTCGTCCTTTGTGAGTTCTTTGATCACTTTTGATTTATTTGTTTGTAAAATTTGACCTCATGTTTCTGGCGGGGACCTCATGTGCTTCAGGCTGAGAAGATCCTGAGCTCCTGGGCCACTCCAGCGCTTCAGGAGGACTTTGGCTCTGACCCCATCATCACCAAGATCTGGAACACCACCATGAACCAGGTACAGAAGAAGAGGAGGAAGAGGAGGTGGTGCAGAACATGCTTCTTCCTCAGAGCGACCAGCAGAGGGCGAGAAACACAAATACAACAACTTCCACAACCACAGAGAGGGCATCTGACACACACAGGGAGGGCATCTGACACACGGGGAGGGCATCTGACAGTGGGATCTCGGAGGATGGGAGGTGTTCTGTGTGTGCTCAGCTGTTTGTGTTTGTGTTTTCAGTTGTCGTGTTGCGGCTTCACAAACTACAGCGACTTCGTGGGGTCAAAGTTCACAGAGACGACCCAGGGCCACTTCCCCCCGAGCTGCTGCCGGAGCGCCCCCCCCGGGCCCCGGAGCGCCCCCTGCGGCGTGGAGGAGGCGGAGCTCAGCGGCGTACAGGTAACGGCGGCAAATATGCAAATACTCAACAAATACTCGAGAACAGAATGTTTAGAGAGAACGTTTAAAGGGAACGTTTAGAGAGAACGTTTAGAGGGAACGTTTAAAGGGAATGTTTAGAGGAAATGTTTAGAGGAAACATTTAGAGGGAACGTTTAGAGAACGTTTAAAGGGAACGTTTAGAGGGAACGTTTAGAGAACGTTTAAAGGGAACGTTTAGAGAACGTTTAGAGGGAACGTTTAGAGAACGTTTAGAGGGAACGTTTAAAGGGAACGTTTAGATGAAACGTTTAGAGGGAAAGTTTAGAGAACGTTTAGAGGGAACGTTTAGAGAACGTTTAAAGGGAACGTTTAGAGGGAACGTTTAGAGAACGTTTAAAGGGAACGTTTAGAGAACGTTTAGAGGGAACGTTTAGAGAACGTTTAGAGGGAACGTTTAAAGGGAACGTTTAGATGAAACGTTTAGAGGGAAAGTTTAGAGAACGTTTAGAGGGAACGTTTAGAGAACG